>JZKD02S1674143.1:517423-576430 GCA_000966675.3 Picea glauca | reverse complement strand
TTTTCCCTGACAAATTCACTTTCCTTCATCTCATTATTCCACAATTAAGCATGGGTTCTCTTACTCCACAAAGCGTCTTCCCGTGAGGGCTTTCACCATAAGGGGACCACTTTGTTGTTCATCCATATTTACTTCTTATCAACAATGACAAAACAATAATGAGTCATATTTACATCAAACAATATTGGGTCCATTACCCAAACCTTTATCCTATGGGTCTTTCTTCAAGGGTTGACATCAATGAAAACCAACCTTAATCAACTATAATAACTTATTTTTTACAGCCATAAGACTGATATTTACTTCTGCAGAATTTGTTTACAACAACCTTACGTTGTTTCTAAAGTTTCTTGTTATCTTCTTGAGCTAAACTAGTCATTTGCTATCTTGTCTCTTGCACTTTTCACTAATCTTTAAGCAAATTTATTTTGCAGCTATCATTATCATTTTATTGTTGATATATGCTTTGTTTATTTCTTCAATTAGGGACAATAATATTAACTTTCTTTTCCACCTAACATTATACGCATATATTTGTCTTGTTATTGTGTCTCAGGCAGGGACATCAATCTTTACAGGTACTTTTGTCTCTTGGAAAATTTTGTCTACCACTGATATTATTTCTAAATCCCTCATGTGATTATTTTATTGACCTATAGGGGCTACAATTCCATTTTTCCATTTTCCATCGCATTCCCCCCTAGGGTCACCAGGATTCCCCCCTTGTGGAGATTTTCATCATCACTAAAGTGATGGGAATACCTTCCTAATGTGACAGTGGGTAGGTGTTCTCTAAGTTGTCACCATTTGGTAGTTGGGTCGGGATTTTCCCAACCTACAACTTGTTCGATAACACACCTCAAAAAATTATGTCATTTAAAAAGATCGCACAAATCAAAGTTCATACGAATAAGATATTGCAATTTGAAATATGCTCTATGTTCAAGGCTTTTCAATGATGGTCGTAAATATTACAGAGCATATATCTTTTGATAGAATTCCTAGATTGCAACTAGACCAACACTATTTCATATAGAATTTTTTGGTCTATGATTTGTATATTATATTGTACAATTTTGTTCAATATATAGTGCACTATATCCTATGCAAATGTCCTCCCTCCAAACCCTAGTGAAACCAAAGAATGGCCATTTTTTAGAAAAATTCGAGAGGAATGGAACCAAATGATGGTAGGATGGAAACTTGTTCATTATGCAACATACCAACTAAGGGAGTTTTGTAAATATCTTCTAGAGACATAGGATAGAAACATCATTGGCAATGAATATATCCATATCATTAGAGGGGAGTATACACGAGAAATATCTACATGGGTGATTTAGAATAAGCTTGTGCATAATGGTATATTGATAGTTATCATTTTTTTGGATGACTACTAATTTCAACTTCTCTTTGATGACTATCCTCTCCCATATGAAGAGAACACCATTAAGGGTAGACATGATCAAATGGTGCCTAGCAGTTTCTAGTGTGATTTTTCTACATTGGTAGAGTACTTTACAAAGCCACCCTTTTATGTTTATATGGGGGATTTATTTCCCCTTTAGGTGGTCCTATTGATTATATCCACATGAATTTGGTAGGAAATTGGAACACAACACATAGCAGTTCATTGCACTTAAGTGTCATTAATTGGGATCCAACATGAACACTTAGACATGGGACCTGCGTTTATGAACAAGCTTCCTAGACTACTTCAACATTGAGGCCAACACTTGTACATGAGACCATGTTTCCCTAAAATAATTCAATGTTTTGGTCAATACTCATACATGAGACATTGTCTTATGGATGAGCTCCTTATGGACACACTTCTTAGACTAATTCACTCTTAGCATTGAGGGTGACACTAGCACATGGGAGCCTAACGTTTGGATGTATAGCATAGGTACAAGCATTGAGGAAAATGCTTCTCAAAGGGGGATGGAATGTTTGGATCCTCACTATGGGTATAATAGGAGCCTATAGTTAAAAATAAGATAAGTATGGTGGTCATTTAATGTAATGTGGAATAGGTCCATAATGTTTGTTGTTAATAAATAAGGTGCATCAGGTCGTTAACATTGAATAAAGGTAATGTGGCCTCATTAAAGGATATCCTTCTTATCTTTTCTGAAATTTTATTTGACACATGTGCTAAGGAGATCCAGTATACAAGAATGCTCTTCAGTACAACCTTTAGCAAAACCATCCTTCCACCAATAGAAAGCCACCTATAACACCACCAAGTAATCCTAGATTCGATTTTCCTAAAATGACACATATAGTCTACCACTCTATAATAATTTGGTTTCAAATGATATCCCAAATACTTCATATCATTATATAAAGACTCGTAATGAAAGGATTATTGATGAAGGAGCTGTAATTCCACTTTATGGGACAATTAATTACAAAGGAATAGAGATTTGTTATCATTTATTTCCATCCCAATCACCAAACAAAAAGTCTCTAAAATATGCTTATAATACCACCATTCCCTTAGTGTTCCATCCCCGAATAAAAGAACATCGTCAAAAAATAATATGTGTTAAATTTGTTTCCTACCATGATGCCTTTAAATGAACCTTCAAGTCTTGAAGAATTAATTAATCTACTCAAACTCTTAACTATAAGAAGAAACATAAAGGGGGAAAAGGGTAGCCTTGTCTCAAACTCCTTGAGGATTTAAAAAAACTCAAAGGATTTCCATTGATGAGTACCACAAATGAATCTAACGACACACAACCCAAGATACAATCAACTACCTCTAGCTTCAAGCCTATTTGGAGCAAAACCAACTTGAGAAAATTCCAATTGACTTTATTGTAGGCTTTGGCCAGATAAAGATTCATAACTTCTATTGGTATATTTTCCATCCTAGTGGTATGCAAACCCTCATGCATTAATCCAACTACATCCAATATATTCCCATTAAAGACAAAACCAAATTGTTCCTCTGAGATAAAGTCGAAAAAAACCCTTTGATTATGCTAGTAATTATTTTAGCTATTACTTTGTAAACGAGGTTACAAAGTGAAATGTCACTGAAGTAACCAAAAGAGCTTGGATCTGACCTCTTAGGAATCAAATCAAGAAAGGTTGCATTGAAATCTCCTAAGACTCTACCAAAAACTCTTGACTCCTCCACTACCCTAAGGATCTCTTCTTCCAAAAGATCATAAAAAACAGTATAAAGATATACTTTACACTCGTCTGGACCTAGACTCTTTGAATTTTTGAAACCTAGTAGTACCTCCTTCATCTCATCCTTTGTAATATGGGCCTTCATATTGATGTTCATTTCTTGATTAAAAAACCTAGGGAAAAGTCAGATCACTCTCATTTTCTCAACTATGTGATTCTCCATCGGTTCTCTAAAAATGGTTTAAAAATGAGTCAAGGTAGTAGTCAATATTTCTTTGAAACAACTAATTTTATTACCATCTGGACCATCCAATTCCAAAATGGTATTGAATTATTTTATGTGGGTAGAAAAATTGTGAAAACTATTTGTATTACTCTCCCCCTCCTCGATTCAAATGGTTTGGATTTTGAGCCTCCACGTGGTTCTTCAATGGTCAAGAGATGATGTTTTTGTTCTTATAGGACTTTGAGATCTTCCTATTCTTCAGGGGTAAATACCCCCACCATATTTTGGGAGAATATCCTAGCTATATTCTCCTCGACCTTCAGCAAATAAACATGACAAGAATCCCTTTTCTTTTTGTCCCAATCTACAGCCAACTTCTTGGCATACTTCAAGTTTTCCATGAATTGAAATGTTGTATTTTCACCTGTTGAAGGATCAAAAGGTTTCCAGTTATCATAAATAAGCCTCTAGAAATCCTCCTCTCCTAGCCAAACATCTTTAAATTTAAAGGGGCCTGGGGGTTTCTCATCATATTTTTATAATTGAAGAAGAATTGGAAAATGGTTTGTAGAGCCACCCACTCCCATCTGATACCTATACCATTCAATTTCCTCCACCAAACATTATACAAACAAAAAAAAATTTGAATTCTTTGAAACCCTCGAGACACCACTTTGACAATTCATCCAAGTCGAAACCACTAGATTAGGTTCTATGTCAAATAGCTTGGATTCTTCAAACAAATGGAAAAAATAACTTGCTAACTGATATTTCCTTGTTGAAACCCCCCAAACCTCTCTTGGGTATATTTCCAATTCAAGACACCACTGGGAATAAGGTTATCCTCCCTCAAAACCCCATGATCTATCAATGAGTCCCAAAAAGTCCTTCAATCTGCATGTGGTCCATACAGATTAAGGATTTTAAAGACCTTTCCTAATTCCTTAGCTTCCTCTTCCAACATCATACCTACATCAAGGAAAATTGTGTTTAAAACAACAAAGGAATAATTCCAAGCCGTTAACGACTCCCCAAACATGCCAACACCATCTAGTGTTCTAAAACTCTAATTTGGCAAGAGAGGCGACCAAATTTCAATTGCCTTGGCCTTAGAGGCCATTTTCTCCTTCAAAAGAATAATATCAGGATTATATAGTAAGAAAAATATTCTAAGGGATTTTATCTTGTGGGAACCCCCTACCCCTCTCACATTTAAAGATAGGATTATCATGAGGGAAATTCTCTAGAGGGATTCTCAGCTCTAAGTGCCTTGGTTATGGTCAATTATTTTCCTTGTTGGACCTCTTTTGATGCCTTATTTTTGGCTTTGGAAATATAGGAATTGTGTCTTTGCTAAGTTTGTGACTTAACAATAGGATCTATGCCCCCTTCATGTACCCCATGCTCCATCAATATCGATGGTTTATGGTAACACAACCATTAATGTAGGGAAGAAGGCTCAGATGGCTTCTGAGAGGGAGAGGGGATATTTATATAGTCTTGAAGAGAAAGAGAAGCATAGGTATCGTACCCCTTCAAATATTAATCTAAATATGATATCCCCTCATCTACTTCCATGGGAGGGGCATCATGAACCTACGAACTAGAGAAGTGATATGAAGCTTTTGACAAATATATAGAACCAAACTCCTTGACAAGAGGGGTAGAGAGATTTAATATACCTTGAGCCTTTGGGGTTGTTGACTCATCCGAGAGAAAAAAATTTCCCTCGTCTTGAGGATGTTCGTCTTCATAATCCCTTTGGGACTATTTGTCCATCACCTCCCCACTCCCTCTCTTTTGGACTTTCATACATGGAATTTTGACCACCTCGTTAGTAAGGGAAATATCACTTTTCTTTACCCTTCCTTTCCTTTCATTTGGAAAATCCATCGAGACTGAGAAATATTACCTTAGGTGTCGGTACCCTATCTCTCAAAAGCCAATACATGTAAATGACACCTTCTAATAGTCTAGGATCTGGGAGAATAAACTGAGCTTCCAAATCACATCTAGTTCCAATAGGAGCCCTTTACTAGTATCTAGTTTGACAAGTACCTTTGCCACCCTTTTATCTTCTTGTCGCGGGATTTTCTCATCAGAAGAAATAAATTTTCAGAAGGAATTTTCTATTGATTCCAATGTTGGACCTGACCAAATCTCCAAGGGTAACCCTAGTAGTAACACCCATATATGTGGAATAACAAAAGGTCCAGTTCGAGGGTCAAAACCTAAGTGCCTCCTCTTTAGGACTAAACTGGAAGGGCCCCAAATCCAAGCCCTAGCTAGTATCTCCTCCATGTATTTCAAAACCTAGATTCAAAACAAATCCAACCTTTGACAAAGATGTGAAAACTCGGGATATAGTCCAACATCTTCCTCCAACTAGTTTTCAACCAACAAACTAAATGAACCATGGAAATAGTCTTTCCCATCAACTTCCTAACCGGGGCCAAATTGGACAAAGTATCTACCCTCTCTAACCCCACATAAAATCCTAACACCATACTCACTCTGTCCACCCTATCCTCGATACATTTATGCTTTCGATGAGTCTAAAAACCATTACCATAGGAGTCTGTAATGCCTGGAGTTACTCCAATCCCAAAACCTTCAAGACCAAATCGGGATCCCTTAGCTCAGTTTGTATTGCAATGGTTTTACTCCCCACTAACCTTTCACCACCTATCCTCTCCTTGTTCGGAGGGAATATATGTCTCATCTCTGACCACAGTACTAAAATCCCTAGATTAGATCCATATCTCTCGAACCTCCTCATATGTGCAGAAAATTGCGGGAGAATATCAGATGTCATTTTCACTGTAGTCAACTAAATATTCCTCCATAACTACTATCCTTCGATAACCGGTCACCATGAAAAATGAAAACTGCAGAGAATAATCGTAAGAAAACCCTATACCCTCTCCCATTTGAGAACCAACCATGATCTTATCTCTATCTTCTCTATTATTTTGTTATCTCTCCAATTTAGCATTCCTCTTCACATTCGTTCCAATGGGCATGCCTACAACATGCTTTCGTCTCTTTATTTGAGAATTTGGGGGCCTTCATAGTCCAACATGTTATTATTAGGTGCAATCCTCTTATGTGATGATTGATCATATGTCATTCATTTCACTAGTTTCAATGCCACTTCTTCACCCTTGTGAGCATCACCCAATGTAATGAGTGCTAAGTGGATTATTCCAGATCATGCGTAATTAGTCATTAACAAATTATCGTGGGAAATGGATCATGCATTAATGAATTATTATATGCAGATAATAATAAAAATGATATTTCTTATGTTGGACTGTGAAAGCCCCCAAATTATTAAATAAAGATTTAAGGGAGCTCTAAATGAATAGTTCATATGGCACAATATTTGTTATGGTTTTGGAAATGGGGTAGAAAGCTAGGTGGGCTTAACTATTGGGAAATATCCATGGTTAAGTGTGCTTGGGTAAGAGAAGTATTTGTATGGGTTACCTTTATGAGAAGTAATGGTTACCAAGTGCAAGCCTCAGAATTGATTAATTATTCTATACGATTCATTTTTCTAGTTTTAGTCCTACTTCTTCATCCATGTGAGCATCAACCAATGTAATGTTCTAAGTGAACTATTCAAAATCATGAGAAATTATTCATTTAGACAAATTATCATGGGATATGAGTCATGCATTAATGACTTAATCTATGCAAATAATCCCAAAAATGATATTTCGGATGTTGGATTGTTAAACCCTCCAAATGTATAAATAAAGATCAAGGGAGATATAAATGAATTTTTCATAAGGTGGAATACTTGCTAAGGTTTTGAAAATGTGGTAGAAATATAAGTGGGCTTGACTATGGAAAATATTCTATGGTTAAGCATGATTGAGCTAGAGGAGTCTTGGGATGGGTGACCTTCGAAATTCCTAGTTAACAAGTGAAATCCCTAGATGTGATGATTGATGCCATGTTATTCATTTCTCTAGTTTCAATCCCACTTATGCATCCCTATGAGCATCACCGAATGACATGAGTGATAAGTGGACTATTCCAAATTGTGATAAATTGTCCATTAAAAATTTCTCATATGATATGGGTCATGCATTAATGAATCACTTTATGCAAGTAATCCCAAAAATTATACATCATATCTTAGACTATAAAAGACCCCAAATGCTTAAGTAAATATTCAATGGAGCTCTAAATGAATACTTCATAGGGCACAACACTTGATAAGGTTTTGAAAACGAGGTAGCAAGATAAGTGGTCTTAAATATGTTAATTTTCACATGCAACTCTATGTGACTAATTTTTAGATCTGAAAATTACTTCCTAGTGAACTAAAAATAAACCCTAACTGTCATCACTGAACAATTTTACACTAAAAATATATGTAGCGGAAACAACAAGATCAAAGATGAATCATCAATACACATATGAGACACAAAAATTTTGTTTTGTAACCTTGTTAATTTCAGAAATTCTGAGGGAAAAATAATCCCTCCCAACCAATAAAAATCCACCAAAATCTAAGGACAACCTTGTCCTCCAATAACTAGAAAAATCATAAAACCAAACCTTAGCAAATCCCTAGAAATTTCCTCTTCCCAAAAATCTGTTGCAAACCACATGTACATCATGTTGATGTCACATGCATTGTTGTTTACGTCATCTTGTACGGACCTTCTCTTGCCAAGAAAAAATTGTACGGATGTACGTGATTCACCTTACTGCAACCCACGTACATACACGATTGTTCCCACTGCAACCCACGTACATGTACGAAAAACTGTACGAACACTTCCGTACGATTCATACGATTTCTTCCTTCTATGACTGCCTCTCTCCTATGCCAAATTTTTCAAAGTTACAAACATTCCTTTGTGAAGTCACCAAGCTCCTTAGCACAAGTGCAAACTCACTTATTCCAACTCCATCAGGTCTCCACACGAAGTCTACACACTGAAATGTCACAATGACATCTCTTCTTTATATACAGTCCTTAGGGGTCATCATAAAAGCCTCTCCACAAGTCAACATCAAATTAGACTTTCTTGTGGGTGTGAAGCCCCAACACAAACCCACAAATCCCATCACCAAACCCATAAATCCCCAACTTTATTCCAAAGGCGGTTTTCACCAAATGAAGAGTGTAATGTGGTGCCCATGATGATTCCCACATGCCTAACACCTAGGGCACGTGAGAATACTTGTCCAAAGCTAAAAAAATCAACACTCCCTCTTAGCGAGGGAGGTATTCTCACCACACTCCACAATCACCTAGAAGTAGCTATGTCTCATGCACTAGATTTTCTACCACAACTTCTCTCTAATCCACCTAATTGGTTACCCCCTATGTTACTGAAGAAAACCTACTCTTCATTCCTCCTAACTAGATGCATCCTCGGTTACTGAAGTAAATCATGTTGTCTAGCACGATCCCTCCTTGGAATACACCCTACTCCTAAGCATCCTTCCTAGAACATCTCAACCCATGAAACCCTCCTGACAGTCTTGGAATATGCCTCTCTCACATCTGTACTAGAAGGTTGATTCCCACTGAATGACTGACTCTCCCTCTGAAACTCCTGACTCCCTATGAATTCAAACTAACTATGAGCCCGTTGAATCCCTATGAAGTCATACTCCCTCTGATTCTCTTGACTCCCTTTGAAGTTGAACTCCCTCTAAATCCACTAACTCCCTCTGAGTTTGTACCACTAGTGGAGATACCTACTCCTTATGAATCTCTAAATCTATGCTACTAGCAGGGCCACCTGCCTCACCACTAGCAGAGCTACCTGCTCCACCACTGGTGGAGCCACCTACTCCTCTTCATTTTTCTCTCTACTCCTGTTGGTCACAGCACGCATAGGCTATCCCCTTAGCCTATATAAGTTTCCCTCTCTAACTCCAAGAACCATCGTTGATTTGAAGCTAGATCATTTGGGCATAAGCAAAACCTATCCATCTCGAAACAACATTTCATTTATCTACTCCTCAATCGTTGAGCTTGAGAACACACTCCTGGCACCCATAACACTTTTTCCACTCACAACACATCCCTTGACTCCATCCAGAATGAAATTGTACTAGATATTTGTACTACATGCCTGGTTCCCATACCAAGCTCTACATACATACCTGAGTCAAACTCTATGAAGCTCTCGAACAAATCATGTGCCCCTGTCATGTGTTGGTGGTTACCACTGCATAAGAACTATGTAATCCTCTCAAGGAAAGCATCCTACTTAACCAGGTCACGATGATTGAATGAACTTCTTCCCAAGTCCATCATCCAAGTCACCAAAAAAACTCTTTGTGTATACAAATGCTACAATTGATCTTGTGTCCTTGTCTGAAATATTTCTGAGAAACAGTTGGACACTTGGTCTAGTCCACTCTAGACCACCGCAAATCATCTATGCAAGTGTCCTCATCCTCCTGGGTCAAATACCTCATACATTGTCATACCTCAATAATGTGCATCTCTTCATCCCAATGAAGACTCTATCTCTTCAACCTGCCAAAAATATGAAGCTATCGCGTCCATTCCAAAGCACCTAAGTTGCACCCATCGCAACTCACTATGACAAGTCACTAGAAGTCCATCCCCGTAGTTGGAAACCCACCTTAAAAACATATTATTGTGAACCAAGCTCTCCCCCAATCTACCAAAACTCCCAACCTGCCACACCACCAAGTTTCAATAGTCCACAACTCCTCGTATGAACAGTCTACTCCATGTCTAAAACTAGAGACCATCTAACTTGTTTCCACCTGCAACCTTCACTGTATCTCCCTTACAAATCTCACTCCTCAACAATGCTACAACTCCCTCTCAAAGTTGTCACCTATGATCTTTTTATCCCCATTTTGTGGGATAACTAAGGAGATGATGTCTCGAGGCCCTCAGGCTACAAACATGGAGTACCGAGAGACATATTTACCAATAGTTTCCACTTGCACAGATGAATACCCACCTCACCACAATTCTCTAGGTTGATCATGACAGTATCCACCAAATCAATTGGCCTTCAGAAGACATTAGATCTTTCTCCATGAGGTACAAGTATAGTATTATGGTGAGTGTCATTTCAATATTTGAGGAATTTGAGTTGGTTACATCTATTACTCCTTTTGATTATGTGACATTTGCTTGGAAATTATGCTCTTTTCCCTATTTCAACTTGGTGGTTGGCATTTCTCCCTAGTAAGTGGGTCACCCTTAGCGATAGGTATGCCACTGGGAGGTCCTTTTGACGAGTCATCATGCCATTCCGGACCATACTTTCCACTTTCCACACTTCATCCCCTCATCTCCTCACCTTTTGGGTTTTTCGAGTGTACTGACCCAACAAGGGGTTGTCCCTCACTTCATAGGAAGAAGGAGCTGAAGGTCCAGAGCCTTGTGGCTGGAAAAAGATAAAATATTGATTATAAACCTTCCAGATGCTCGCCCAAAGAGGTCATGAGAGAAATGAAATGCTTCTCTTAAAAAATCAAAGACCTGCAAAAGAAAACACATAAATATAAATATACCCACTTGTTGAGGTGTGTACACTCATGCAATGTCTCTTTATTTCCTTTCATATGGCACTCTGTGTACCTCTAGCTTCAAGTGGCCTTATGGTGCTACCCCCCAAGCTAATTGATTTCACTCTAGGGAGTACCCAAGGTTTTGGACTATTAATTAATTAATGGCAATGAATGGGCTTGGAAAAAGGATGTATTGAAAACGAAGGTGCAACACACCCTCTACAAAGGAACCCATAAGTGAGACACTACAACCCCTTGTATTTCATGAACCCCATGCCCAAAAAATTTCCCCTCATCCATAACACATCATCCACATGACTTCGAAGGAGGTCCCCTTAGGAAACACCCCTAAATGTGAGGGACGATTCACCCAATAGGTCATTTCGTCAACCCTCCCATACTCAAACTTGGTAAAGTGCATAGGGTCTTTGACAATTAATTTATTTTGATGAGGTAGTTTGGATGTACATGCTTAAATGGCTCTTTTATTAATTTTATTTACTCATCATGAATCTTTGACTTAAGATCCTTAGAGGGCGTATCCATTTGTATTTTTAGGACCCAACTAGTGGATAGTTTTGGAGGAACAAGCCTAGCTTGGGCTTCCATGGGGCTTCAAGCCCACGAGTTGGATTCCAAGGGCCCGCATGCCGAATGACAAAGACATGCCTTTGGAGGCCTAAAAGACATCATGGATGACCTCACCTAGCCCCTATCACCCAAACGACTTGCCTAGGAGGGGAAAATCGTCACTCTTTTGGGCTTGATGTCACCTAGGGATAGGGTTTGGTGGTGATGGAGTTGTTACTCATCGACACTTGGCATGATTTGACTAGAGGAGACATAAATTGAAGGAAGAGAACTTGGTCCATGAAGAGGAGGCTCCAGAAGCCCTAACAACCTCCACCTTTCTCTCTAACGACTTAGAAAAGTGTCAAAATGTCTCCCTAGAGGGGTGGCGTCTTACTTAGGGTTTCTCTTTCATGTGCAAAGTAAAAATTAAATATTATTATTTGTGTAACGGGGAAAAATAAGGGTTTTTCCCCCTTATTTTGTATTTACCCTAAATTATGTGGACAAACTATGTTTTATACATTTTGTATAAATAGAGATCTTTTGAATCTCATTTCATAACATAACTCTCCCATTGTGAGAAGTACTTGGCTGAAATTTTCGATATGATTGAGGATTTATGGTGTTTATCTCTTGTGAAAATGATTTTTGGTGTTATCTCTTAGTGATTATATGAGGTAAGGTGGTATGCACCTCTTGGAGGCTTTCTCTCTTGCTATTGGATGGTAAATTGCTTGGTGAACTAGGGTTCGATCTCTCTCTTTCTTGGAATTGGTAAGGAAAAACATGCATTGTTAGTTATTTATTTCTCTTTCTTGGTTATTTTTGGTTTAAACCCTAGGAGGAGTATGTTGGATACACCCTCCGCTAAAATTCATTTAATTTGCTAAGTTTACAAGTCATTTTGCAAGGGTTGCTAGAAGAAATACAAGTGTGTATACCCTCCTAGACTTTACCCTAGTTGGATTAGCATACCCTAGGGAGTAAGATTATCTACACCCCTAGAGGTATTTTTTATCCAAATTATGTTTAGAGACTCCATTTACCCAAATATTAAAGGCACTAATCTTCTTTTTTCATTGGAGATATAAAATACTTTCCTCGGTAAACGTTTAATTTAACTCTTTTGAGATTGTCTAATTTGGAATCAATTCTATGCTTTATGTGATTGATTGAGCCACTATGGCATATCAATTTTCTTAGTACTTCTTTCTGTTGTTATAATTTTTTATCTACAGCCATTAGGGCTTTAGAAACCCTAACTCTCTTTCATTTATAACTCACTATTCAACCGTTGAAAGTTGCTAAAAGTTTGCCACATTAATCTACTAAGGCTAGCGCACTTTTTGAGTGGATTGTTGGAAAGTTTTTACAGCTGATTTATTTTCTGTAATAACTTGTTTGTTACAGCCATAAGTCTGATAATTATTTCTTCTGAAATTGTTTGCAACAGCCTTACATTGTTGCTAAAGTTTTATGCTTCCTTCTTGAGCTAAACTAGTCAATTTCCTAGCTTGTCTCTTGTACTTTTTACTAATCTTTGAGCAACTTTATTTTGCATCTCTTACTGTCTTTTTGTTTCTGATATATACTTTTGTTTATTGTTTCAATTAGGGATGTAAAGATTAACTTTCTTGTCCACCTAACATTATACGCATATATTTGACTTGTTCTTGTGTCTCGGGCAGATAGAAACACTCTTAGTAGGTACCCAAAGATTTGGTAACCCTAAACCACTCATGAGACTCATCCCCAAGACTTCGTCCATCTAGTAATTTGACTTGTAGGGGATTTAATTTCATCATCTTACTTTCTGTCTCATTTCCCCCTAGGGTCATTGAAATTTCCCCCTTATGGTGATTTTAATTATCACTAAAGTGACGAGAATACCTATCTAAGGTGACATTGTGTAGGTGTTCTCTTAGTTGTCTCCATATTTTGGTTTAGGTCAGGATTTTCCCAACCTACAGTTTTTGCTATAACATTTTTGCGTCATTGTCGGACAGGATTTCGAATCCTCTTCCGAACCCTAACGAAACTTTGGCAAGCTACCCCAAATCCTTTTCCCTATATTTCCTAGTGACTCCACCTAAAGGAAATTCCCTTTCCACCTTCGATGAGCTCTTCTTGAAGCTCATTTGGAAACTCCACCTTCCCAAAATCCATCTTCTCTTAATATGTTTCCCAAGGGAGGTTCAAACCTTCTAAGGTTTACCGAAGAATGCCTCCCCTTAAGCCTCTCATTGTCAAAAACCTTTTACATGGTACCCTTCCCCTTTCCCATATGGATCACCCTTAGGAAAAATACCTTTACAAACCCCTTAATATGGCCACCATCCCTAGATACCCAAACACAATGCCAAAAGAGTCTCACAAATGGTTGCCAAAGTTTTCGAGAAACAATGTCATCACTGCAAACGATCATATCTATATCATAGTCCGAGACATGGAAAATGCAGAAGTGGAACATGAGGATGTATCCATGAGATTACTAGCCTCATATTTGACTGAATATGCCCAGAGGTGGTTCAGAGGGATACCTGACAATCACGTTGCATATTATGCATACTTTTCCAAATTATTCAAGAATAGATGGACAATGAAAAAATACATCGAGATGCGTGTATCTCAGTTCAATAAAATAAAGAAAAAGGAGAATGAGACAATGAGTGATTTTGACACCAGGTTCGACAGATTATATATTCAGATCCCAACATATTTTCGTCCTACCGCTACAGCAATTCGTCTCCTATATGTAAATGCATTTGATGGGAAGTTTCACTTTATTCTAAAGGACAAGAAGCACACTTCTTTGCTAGAAGCAAAAGAGTATAGTGAAGAGATTGAAGAAAATATCCTTGACTCAAAGTTTGATCCTTTTCAATATCCTTGTGTCAAGGCAGAAACAAAGACCAAGGCTTCGAGTAGCAGTGCTCTTGATCTGATTTCCCTCTTGACTCAGAAAATAGATCAGATGAGTACTCAATTTGTCCAAGCACAAAATCAAATCATGGGACGATTAACTACTATGGAAATAAATAAATATTCCCCCAGGCCTCAGTTTTCTAGACATCATACAGATTCATAGAGATTAACAAGAAGCGAAGGCCCCTGATACTTTGAAGCCGGTTAGAATGGTTGACACAGAAAAAACACCATGGTGTTCTCCATTCCAAGAGCCTCACAGAGAATATGAGTGTCCCCGACAATAGGAATATTCTTCTGATAGTATGAACTTCATGGAGATGATCTATACTTTCCAAAATGAAGAAGTCACACAGGAACAGATTGACGAAGCCATAAGACAAGGAGACTTCGTGCCTTGAATCAGTCGATAGACGATCATAGGAAGGAACTAAGGAAGATGGAATATTTGACATACACCATAAGAACTAAAGCTTCATCCCCTCCATCATAGTCTTCCACTCCTCCTCCATCAATAGAGAAGGTGGTCCCACCACCTCCACCTCTAGTACATGAGTTGCTTCCTAAGCTAGTTCCCACAGATGATATTCAACTAAAAATAGATGTTGCAACAATGTTTGGGAAATTGAATATGACGGTCCTAGTGAAAGAGATGTGTAAGATCCCTTCTGTAAGGAGGGAGGTCATGAAGTTATTATCGGTACCAAGTGAGAAAGAATATCCTCCCATCATTCTGAACACTATGTATCTTGATTTGAAAAAGGACAACTACCCTCCTTTCTACCTCTCATTAGGCATGAATGGCCTCTACTTGAACAACTGTATGCTAGATTCAGGGGCCTCAACAAATGTCATGCCATTGAATGTTATGGAACAACTTAATTTGAAGATGACACAAGCCTATGGACACATATGTGGCATTTATTCTAAAAGGGTCAAGGTTTATGGTTTATGTGAGGACGTTGAGGTCTTTATTATTGACTTTCCACATATCAACCTCCTCATGAATATAGTGGTGTTTGACGTTCTGGATGCTTGGGGGATGCTCTTATTGAGGAGTTGGTCTACTTCCCTTAAGGGTTTCCTTATCATGGACCTCACCCATGCACACATCCCCAAGGGATATGGCACTTTTGAAGTATTGTAAAGTTGAGAGCGAGCTAACAAGCATGTGAATGATCCCAACGGTTCTGACTATACGAGTGAAGATGAGTTTGATGAAGTCCTAGACACCATTGAGTACAATCTATTAGCACTCTGTAATATTTTTCTGACTGATAGAAAAACGACAGAGGTAACTATTTCAACTAGCTTTAGAGCTGAGGCACTAGCCTACTTAACTTAGAGAGGGCTCTCTCATGTCACTTGATATTTCTTTGGTAATCAGTGGCTAGGTTTAGCTTGTTTTGGGGAGTTTTTATAAAGTTGTTGGAAAGGAAAGGCAGAGATGCTCAGGGATATGGAGTCACAATTTTGAGGTTGAATGAACATCATGACTAGATAATAGAATTCTCCAGAGGATAAAGGCTAAATGAGGCAATGAATCTAAGTTGTAAAATGATATTAAAGTAGGGTGTAAGAGGAAAGAGAAAACAAATAACTACATCAGAGCATCACTGTAATGAATTTTGAATTAGTTAGGAAGAAAATTACACAGTTTAAATTGCTTAAGCTGAGAGCATCTAAAGATGAATTCTGAGCTTCTAACTCTCCAATTTAAACAAAAGAAAATGTAAATGAATTTCAAGAACACATGAAACACATACAATGCAAGGAGACAAAAACTCATATCACCACCATTAGAATCTTTTCATAAAGATTTAAAAAAATATTATGCATATATATTCGATTCAATTCCAGAAAATTACAGCATTCCTCTGCTCTGAGGGCAGGTCCCTCTCCGGTACATCCAACCATTCATTTATCTTTATAATAGTATATATAGATAATTACATACAGGATTCAAAATGAATCATCTTCCCCAAAGTTCCAAAAATAGCTATCAGTTACAAAGGAGTAACGTACAACAACCGAACTCCTATTTTCTAGGGGGTGTAATAAAACTGACATATTTAAGATTTTTTTCCTTGAAGGCCATTTGTCAATGTCATTAAAAAATTATCTGACACATGCTGAATTTAACCTACATTCTATTTCATATTGGAAATTTCTTCTTTTAACGTATCATTCCAAGCAGGTTGGTTCTCTCCAACGCTTTCAACTACTTCATCTTTGACCTCTGTCTTCCTTTTCTTGCTCCTTTTACCCTTAACAGCTCACGTGGGACCTTTGTCTGCGTATCCATTTATGATCAAATATTTTATAATGGAATTTAATCTAATTTCTCCACCCGACTCTAGTTCGTCAACAAACTTTGTATGAAATTTCGTTGCTAACATTCGTGCAACCAACTTCTCTTTCTTCTTCATAGATGAATTTGTCATATTGGTTGAAAATCCTGGTTCATTGAAGGTCACTTGGTCTTTCTGATCCATTTTCCTTGGCTTTTTAGAAAACATGAACTTATCTTCCTTAGTTGAATGATTCAGCCCGTGATTACCCCGTTCTGAAATAGAACGTTAATCGACAAAAACAGAGTAATGTAACCCATGTTTTAAATGACAGTAGTCATTGAGTTCCAATCATGAAATACCGACAAAAGTACTTGCAGGAACAACTATTTTTCATGCTCAACCAATCTATCTTGAATGATGAGCCTTTGAATCGGTTATCTGGCGGCGCTCACCTGGCATCGCATGGACGAAAAGTACTCGAAAAAATGGTGTGAGGTGATTTTATTGGTCGTCCCTTTCCACATGCGATCCCTGGATTTGACATATTCAATGATATTAGAACATTTGACATCGAGGCGTGGCTGAGTGGTTTTGCACTTACCTACTTTTTCCCTCGATATGCTTCTGTAGGTGCCACGTAGCTTTGACACTAAACCATGGTTTTATTATCGGCCCACCCACAAGAGTTTAAACTCTGTGCTAGTTCTGGGCCCGATGCTTTCTACGACCATAGATCAGCAGTTCCCATGATCCACGACTCATTAGATCCTATCGCCCTCAGATCTCTGCTAAATTGATCTTTGCCTACCAAATGTGACCCGGCCTGCTAATCTATCGCGCCTCTATACCGATTTAGCGTCCTGCCAAATCTAGAGACTGGGATTCCAAGAATTATTACAGTGATAACACAATCCAAAGGACTTTCCTTTTATGCAGAAGGACTCTATAGACATGCTTCTCCAAAGGACAGATGAATACAAAGAGAAACTTGCAAAGTTCTAGGGAAAAGAGCTAGGGTCTATCCAAATATTAAGGAAAGAAGATAAAGAACGTGAGGAAGCCATCAAAAGGGCAGTCAACGCAGAACCTCCTTCTTATCCGTACATTGAGAATATACCTTACATCAACTAAAGTGAAGGAAGTATTGCACTCATGTGGGACAAGAAGAAGGGCAAGCCCAACTATGACCAAAAGGATGAAATCTCATGGCTTGGACCTTACATCGTCAAGAAGAATTCTGATAAATAAAAGTATTATTTGACAACTTTGGATGGGAGAAAGATGCCATTACCAGTGGATGGGTCTCTTCTTTGACCACATGTTCATGGTACTTGACTTCTTCAGGGCCCAGGGCCCAGGTAAGTAGGTAGGTCATATTGATTTCCTTGCATTTTCATATTGATTTCTTATGTTAGTTTAGATATATTTCATATTTCATTTTCCTCTTCTTGCATATAGATTTCATGCTTAGTTTAGAAATTTTTGAAAAAATGATAAAAAAAATTATTTTTTAGATTAGTTTCATTTTTTATTTGATGTATATGGATGAAGGGTGATAGAACCACAAAAAATTTTACAGTTTGTTGTTTCATTGTAGGCACAAGTCTACCAAGAGATATTTCATTTCTCATGTACTCTATGGCGAGAACATGTCCCCAAGTAGGAGCCAGATGTTATCCCCATTTTGTGGGATAACTAAGGAGATGATGTCTCGAGGCCTCTGGTTGTATACATGGAGTACCAATAGATAGCTTGACCAGCAGTGTTCACTTACACAGATGGAGACCCACCTCACCACCATGCTATAGGTTGATCATGACGGTATCCACCACATTATTTGGCCTTCGGAAAACATTGGGTCTTTCTCCATGAGGTACAAGTCAGGTATTATGGTGAGTGTCATTTCAATATTTGAGGCATTTGAGTTTGTTACATCTATTACTGCTTTTGATTATGTGAAATTTGCTTGGATATTATGCTCGTTGCCTTGTTTCACCTTGGTGGTTGACAATGTTCCCTAGTAAGTGGGTCACCCTTAGGGATATTTATGCTATTGGGAAGTCCTTTTGATGATTCATTGTTCCATTCCCGACTATACTTTCCACTTTCCACACTTCATCCCATCATCTCCTCACATTTTGGGTTTTTCGGGTGTACTGACCCAACAAGGGGTTGTCCCTCACTTCATGGGAAGAAAGGGATGAAGGCCCAGAGGCTTGTGGTTGGAAAAAGATAAAATATTGATTATAAACCTTCCATATGCTTTCCCAAAGAGTTCTTCAGAGAAATGAAACACTTCTCTTAAAAAATCAAAGACCTGCAAAAGAAAACATATAAATATAAATATCCCCACTTGTTCAGATGTGTACACTCATGCGATGTCCCTTTCTTTCCTTGCATATGGAACTTTGTGTACCTCTAGCTTCAAGTGGCCTTGTGGTGATTCCCACCAAGCTAATTGATTTCACTCTAGGGAGTACCCAAGGTTTTGGACTATTAATTAATTAATGGAAATGAATGGGCTTGGAAAAAGGATGCATTGAAAACGAAGGTGCATCACACCCTCTACAAAGGCACCCATAAGTGAGACATTACAACCCCTTGTATGTCATGAACCCTGTTAAATCCTAGGTCTGTACCTCTTCCTTCTATTCGTCCAATCGGCTCATCCATCTCTCAACCTAGTTCCTACTTAGTTTTTCTTCATGGTCTGTTGAGTCATTTCAATTTGCTTTTGTCATCCTTTATTTGTTTTATTTAGTTCCTTTCTCTTTATAAGGTCAAGTCAGGTCATGATTTGAATCGAATAAGTCACATCACCATGTTTATTTTACTATTGGGTTTACAAGAGGATAACTTAGGCCTATTGATGCAAAAGGGAACTGATTGCAAGAATGCCCCCATTCTTGCAATGAGAAGAAAAAGTGTTGTTTTATGCGTTTTAAGATTCTAAAAATATTTAAAAGTTTAAAAAACAGTGTGTTGGAACCCATCATGTGATCACATCTACCATTCCACTCAATATCGTGTATGTTCCCACCATTTCAGCTATCATTACAAATTTCATGCTAAAATCATGCATGTTTGTGTCTCGAGCTATTATTATTGCAGGTTTGTGTGTGGTTATCATTGCAGGTGGTAAGTAAACCTGAAACTACACATATTCTTGACCACCACTCTCAGCAAGAGCAGCTAGAACGTAATGATGTCACCTCGAGAATGTTGGAAATTGAACAAAACAGAGCCAACAGGGCTAGAAATGTTCGAAGCTATACCAGAAATAAGAGATATATTTATCATAGAAGAATGTTTTGACTTTATATATGCCTTCAACAGACATCACATGGGAGTGGCCCTAATCTTCTCTTAGAACTTCGATGGGTTTCAGACTCAACTCGGGGACACCACCATTCACATTACCGAGCACTTCATCATTGGAGTGTGCGCTCTCCCGATCAATGGTGAGAGAAGGTTTTAAAAAGGAAAATTGCCAGTTGAAATATGCAATAAGTTTATGGTGGCAGAACACCAAAACCTTGATTGGAGCTAAGGCATCTCAATCATGTGGATTAAATAAGAGTGGAGGGGTATTATCACTGCAGTTCAAAGCTATATCACAGGAGAAGGTAGATTCTCAATCGTTCACTATTATCACAATAGATTACTCATGCACTTAAACGATGATAAGGAAATAAACCTCCCCTTCTATTGTTTTACGAGATTAACTAAAACGTCTAAGAGAATCCAGAATTACCCAGAATCTACACATAAAATCCTATATCACTAGGGGTTCATTAAAACATTGGTTCTCTTTTCTTTAAGAAAAATACAAATTCCCTCGACAGATTTTCTGGTGTCTTTAGGGTTACAGGAAGAACAATAGGTTTATCCACAACCAAAAGAACAGAAGGACGAGTTTAACCAAGAAGATAGGGTTTCTCCAAAACCTGGGTTTTCATCTAAATCCACCCATCGAACCAAAGGGAAGACCACACCTAAAAAAGAGAGTAATTGATCAAGGAAAGCAAGATCAATCCTCCACCAAGGGAGGAAACTCCTTGAATACAATTGAGTTCCTCAACACATAAGAAAAGGGAAAGGGAAAGAAGCAAGGTATATGTCTGAAACTATATCAGACAGAAAAAGAATAGGTCATCCCAGCAGGCCATTTTTCTCCTGAACAAGTTGAAGATAAACCTATTCCCACTACTTTGCAAGTAGACAAAACTCCCAATATAAAAACAAGCAGACGGAGGAGGATTGAACAGGCCAGTCCTGATATTGTTGTAGCATAATTTGTGTCATTTGAAGATTCCCCTCTGGCCAAAAAGAGAAAAAATAAGAAGGGGAGCCAGGTCCCTGAAATGCCCAGCAAACCTAAAAAAAAAACCAGACTCAAAAACTAGTTGAGGTTGAATTCTAAGGCATTGTTTGATCCATCCTTAAAAGACCAAAATCCCATAGTGATTAAGGATCATGCTACTGAAGAAGACCTCTATGAATTTTCCAATATGGAGGAGATGGATATACATACATTGAAAGGGGCGACATGGGACAAGACCATGCAGAAATATAGTGAAGGGGAGACCTCAGGTGTCAAATATGTTTCTATGAAAAAGGAATACATTGTTGATCCAGAATCATAATAGAATGTGGTGGACACTGGCCCATACCTTGATCAAGACAATGATGACATAAGTCCAAATGCAGAGCAGGTTCCTGAGAAGATGTTACAGGATAGAAAACCAGAGATCAAAGGAAAAGTGTTAATGGTGCAGGAACCTGTGAGAGACACCACTAATAAAAATCTTGAGAAAGCACCAAGATATGAAATGAGACCAAGTAAATACAAGCTTTCCATCGACCTCAATAAACATGTTGCAGAGGAAGAGCATAGGCTCAAGAATGGAAGCAAAGTAAAGACATTAATCAAGCCAAAATTTGAAGTTGACATGGATATGGATGACAACCATCAGGTGCAAGATCTCAAGCAACAAAATGATAACATGAGGCAGCAAATACAGAATCTGCAACAACAAAATCAATCTCTTGAGTTGCAACACACAAAGCTACAAAAAAATATATCAGAAGCTACAAAAGAAACATCAGAAAACCTGCGTGTTCTTGAAGGAGATAATCTAAGTGTCTACTATTGTCAAAAGGTAAAGGAATTTGAGACATGTGCTAGCTTGATCCACCTGTATTCAAGGTTGGTCTCCAATGTTTGGTCTACGTGGGCATCCATGCAAATTCAAGTGCCAACTACAACCTATGAAGACTTTTGTTATGCATCTTTTTCACTTCAGTGATCAACAATAAGTTCCAGTTGCACTATTAGAATTTTGTTTGGGTTTAGTTAAAGGTATTGCTGCCACTTGTAATAAGTTGTTATTTTTTATAATATATATTTTTTTAAGGTCAAATTGATGGGGAGTTATGATCTGACACTTCAACCCAACTCCACTCAGTTTAAACAAATTTTTAAATTTTGTAATTAGGGAGTGGCGGTCAAGTTTGTATCTACAAGATCTAGTTGTAATGTAAAGTTTATATCCGGAACTTATATCCTAGATAGGTAATTGAACCCTCTATTGATGAGGGTAAATAGATAGATCATTGAATGTAAAAGGGTTCAGTTTTTGGGGAGGTATCAAGCATCAGGATTTGGCTGCGCTTTGAAGGATCAAACTACTAAGTTTTCCATGTAGTGAATATAATTTTTGGTGACAGACTTTGTTTTCTCAACTCTTATTTGTCTTATTATCTTATCTAGATGGAAATTGAAAAGTATGGAAAGATTTGTTTCTTTTCCTTTCAGCTATTGTCTCGATGAACTGTTGATTGACATGCAACCTGATTTCAGTTATAGTTTCAGTGAATAGTTTATTTTCATACAACATGTTTGGAAGATTTGTCTCTAGGTACATCTTTGGGATATTAAATATCATTTTAAATCGAGAAGTTCATACAACAAGTCACACATTGTATGCTTGTTAGTATTTTCTCTATTTCATATTCATATTGTGATCTTATTACGAGGATGCATGCCACCAACTAAGGAAAACCTTGTAGTTGATGTTTTGAACAACCCAACTAGATCCCTATCCTTGGAAACCCATCTATCAATTGACCATCAAACAAACCAATCAAAACTATAAAAAACCAATCGTTCCAAAAACTAAGGTGGCCTAGCTATGCCCTTTAGTAGTTAGGTGCAGACCTTAGGACCAACATCTTCTAGCATAATTGTCGGGGAATAGAGTAATGAATCAATCTTTCCCTGGTAGAATGAAAATGATCATATCTGATCTTTGATGGTGAAAAAAGATCAGGCACAAAACTGACTGCTATCTTTCACCTGGTGACTCCACTAAATGAAAATCTATTAAGGAATTCTGGCTCCCAAGAGAGGATTTAGGAAATCAAATATTGGTCATACTAAAGCCTCAAAAGTCAACCTTGACCTGAATGGTGACACACCAACTTATGATCCAGAGAGGAAACTAATAAATTCCACACTTTCTTAGAGACATCCCTTTCCATCCAAAGGTAGGCATGCATCTGAAAAGGTTGTCCCTGTCCTCAACAAAAACCAACCTAACATTATCATTTTTTAAAACCCCCTTGTGATAAGTCCTTGGATATCTCCAACCTCAACTTCTGCCTCATCATCTTCTTAAGAAACCACACCAACATCTCCTCCTCGGCCTCAAATCCTATTTGTCCCAAACATGGTTATCAACGGGATGGAATCCATCATTATAGCCAGGTATGCACCTTTAGTGTTTCCTCAAAACTTAAATGCATTTCCAACTGGTGACTACATGAAATATCTGCCCATGTACAATGGTGAGGGAGATGTGATTGTTGAAGAACATCTAGTAGCATTTTACAGTTTTGCATACAATTTTAACATTGAACATGTAGATGTATGGATGAGGTTGTTTTTGCAAAGTCTGGATGGGGAGGTAAGGAAGTGTTTCCGTGGTCTAAGTCCAGCTTCTATCACAAGTATTGAGGCATTAGATGAGGTATTTATAAAACAATGGGGAGATAGGAGAGATTACATGTACTACATAATTGAGTTTGGGGATTTAAGAAGGAAGAATGGTGAGTATGTATCAGACTTCACAAAGAGGTTCAATAAGATGTATAACAAGATCCCTGATGAGATTAATCCAACTAAAGCCTCATCCAAGATCACATTTTCAAATGCATTTGATGTTGAATTTTCTCTCTTGTTAAGGGAGAGGAGGTCCACCACTTTTTTGTCTATGCAAGAGAAAATCATTGAGGTTGATTCTAACATCCTCGCATCAAAAAAATTGAAGAACAAATCAGATAGGGACAAAAAGAAGTTGAGGGAAGAGCTTCCTTCTTATTCCAACCCAGCAGAATCTAACCTAAAGCTAGATGAGGTGACCCGAACCTTGAAAGCTCTGAATTCAAAAATAGATAAATTAAAATGGGAAGCCAAGCAGCCAAACAAACCATATCAGGATGTTGCCAATACAAACACAAATCAGTTTAGAAGACCTAACAATGTCCCTCAAGTCATGAAGAAGGAACGGAGGAATGTTGAAGATCATATTCCCCCACTTCATAACAATGAAGTTGAGGAGATGGATGAGAGTACTGACATTGGAGATGACTTTGAATTATTGTTTAATGAAACTGGCCTCTATCCTAGTCATATAACTCAGCAAGACTATAAAATTTCTCAGTTGTCAAACCAGTTTGATGATGATGGAAAAAAAAAAAAAATCAAATCCAGCCCCAAAAGAAGTACGATTTAATTCCTAGTTTAGGGAGTCCCAAGACAAATGTGCCCAGTCAAAATAAGAAATCATATTCCCCTCCCAAGAAAGGTCCAAACAAAGATGTAGCACATAAATCATATCATCCACAACCAACTAAACATGTTGTTACAAAGTTAAAAGAAGCAGACAGACGACCAATTTCTTTTAATATAGAGCATGAGTTAAGTAAAATCAAGATCCATGTACCTTTGATAGAGTTACTGAAAAATGAGCCATTCAAGAACTCTATTATGAAGGTTTGGAAACCTTCTTCTCTTGTTATCTCAACTGATGTGAAAAGCTTGCAGGATGAGAATCATGTTATCGTTTCTAGCCCACACATTGAATATGGGTCTGATGCTTCCCCACCTTTTTACATATCCTTGAATGTCCATGACAAAATTTTGCATAACTTCCTAATGGACTCAGGGGCCTCTCATAATTTCATGCCTAAGGTTGTTATGGAAGTGTTATGGATAGAAATTACCAATCCATACCATGACCTTTACTCTTTTGATTCCAAAAATGTTAAATGCTTGGGATTAATCAAGGATATGGTTGTTTCTCTATATCATATTCCCATGAAAAGCGTGGTTATGGATATTTTTGTAGTTGATATACCTCCCAAGTTTGGAATGCTTTTATCTAGGTCTTGGGCCAAGAAAGTAGGAGGATCTTTGCAGATGGATCTCACATATGCGACCATCCCTGTTTTAGGAGGAGAACATAGAATATTGTACAGAGAATTCATATTGGCTTACATTGTGAGTGATCATTAGAATCCAGGTAATCATCCCATTTATGTTGTAGAGGATAAAATTGGGTCATCTATTTTTCATATTAATGATGATGCTCCAGAAATATCAGTCAGCAAATGTAGAAATTAGCTAGAGGTAGACCAAGGAAATGAAGTATGGAAGATGTATTTTGATGGCTCATACTCAAAGGAGGGTTCTGGTGTTGGCATAGTTCTCATTTCCCCTTCAAAGGAGGTGGTGTCACTCTCATACAAAATAGAGTTTGAAAAAAGAAACAACATAGAAGAGTATGAATCCTTAGTGTTGGGGTTGAGAGCTACTAAGGATATGGCCATTGACAAATTGGAAGTCTTTGGTGATTCTGAACTAGTTGTTAATCAGGTGAAGGAAATTTATCAAACAAAGCAATTGAGGCTAATACAGTACATAAATGAGGTATGGGACATATTTGACCATTTCTTTCTAGATTTTAACATTTCCTTTGTCCCCAGAGATGCCAATCAAAGGGCAGGCTCTTTATCTCTAGCTACGAGTAGCTTCAGACCTCCCATTGGTCCAAATTTTAAATATGAGGTGGAGGTCAGGCACATAACATCTATACTAGGCAATGTTAAGCACTAGTAGGTTTTTAGTGATCATCTGGAGCTCAAGAGATTTATGCAAACAATTGAGGAATTTTAAATATTTCCATTGATCAAGAGAACGAGGAAGATGAAATAGAAAATCAATAGGCACCTCCTTTTTTGAACAAGGTGGTTGGTCACAAAATTGTGGAGCTCAAAACAAATCATATTCCAAGGGGATTAGTACCATTGGAGAGGATTTTTTACAGTAATGATGTCTCCAGGACAGTTGTCATCAAAAGATAGGAGGTTGTAGACTGCAACATTTGGACATCGGCAAATCCCAAATTTGTCAAGATATCCAGAGCACTGGCAGACGAGCAGAGATACAAGTATGTCATCCTTATGAAAAGATTTGTTAATATTTTTTCATGGTCTTATGGGGACTTGAAGACCTTTGATACTAACATCATTCAACACAAGATTCCTCTGAAGGTGGACTCAAATCCATTGAGGCAGAAAATTAGACAATTTAATCCTTTGTTAATGTCTATTATTGAAAAATAATTGAAAATGATGCTTGATGCCAAAAGCATTGTACCCCTGAGATATTTAGATTAGGTAGCCAACTTGGTACCTGTGAGGAAAAAGAGTAGAGAAATGTTTTTATGTGTGGACTTCAGAAACCTGAACAGATGTTCATTGAAAGACAATTATCCATTTCCCAAGATGGACCATATTTTGAAAAGGGTAGTAGGTGCCCACAGAATTTCCTGTTGGATGGTTATTCTAGATACAACCAAATAGCAGTCATTGAAGAAGAAAAAGAAAAAATTTCCTTCACCACCCCATGGGGCACATTCATGTATGAAAAAATTCTGTTTTTCCTAATGAATGTAGGGGCGGCCTTTCAAAGGGCCATGGACATTCAATTTGTGGGTGAAAAGGACAAGTTCATGGTTATATACCTTGATGACATCACCATCTTCTCAAAATATGATGATGAACATCCTCAGCACCTGGAGCAAATATTTCAAAAGTGCAAAAGGTATGGAATCTCTTTGAATCCCAAAAATTCTCATTTTTCTATGTAAGAAGGAAAGCTCCTAGGCCACATTATATTTGCAGGAGGGATAAATATAGACCAAGAAAAGGTAGATGTTATTCAGAAAATTGACATCCCCAAGAATAAGAAGGCCATACAGTCTTTTATAGGAAAACTAAATTTCTTGAGGCATTTTGTACCAAATTTTGTTGATATCATCACGGCTATTACTAAAATGATGAAAAAGGATGTTGATATTAAATGATCACAAGAAGCCAGATCATCCTTCCAAATGATAAAGCAGGCTCTGATTGAAGCCCATGTTTTGGTTAATCCAGATTATTCCAAAGAATTCATGATTTTCTCTTTTTCATCTAAGGAGACTATTGTTGTTGTACTATTGCAAAAGAATGAATATGGGTGTGAAAAACCCATTTCCTTTTCCAAAAAGGAACTCAGGGATGTTGAATTGAAATATGACATATGGGAGAAGCAGACTTATGCCTTAGTGAAAGCTTTAAATTCATTCAGGGTTTATGTTTTGTAGTCTAGCATAACAACTTATGTTCCTATCATTAGTGTGAAGGATATCCTTGTCCATCCGGATAGTGATGGAAAGAGGGGAAATTGGATTGTCAAAATTTTGGAATATGACCTGCACATAAATCCCACTAATTTGATCAAGGGGCAGGGCCTTGCAAAATTGTTATCTTCTTCGAATTACAAAGCGATAGAATTACACAACACCTTCAACCAGTCAGATGTTCCACTGATACAAGATGAGAAGAATACCATGCAGGTAATTGATAATTATTTTCTTTCACCCTGGTATAAAGATATCATTTATTTTTTATAGGACCTAAAATACCGACCAGAGTTGGAAAAATCCAAAACTAGGTCTCTTAAATTGAAGGTTGTAAAATTATGCATTTTAAACCAAAATTTATATTGGAAAGACCCTGTTGGTATTTTGTTGAAATGTATGGATAAAGATGAGTCAAAATAGGTGGTAATTGATATGCATAGAGAAGTATGTGGAGGGTACCAGCATTGGAAATCTACATCCCTCAAAGTTATAAGGGCCAGATACTACTGGCCTACCATATTTTTTTATATGTTTGTCATGGTCAGAACTTGTGAAGAGTGTCAGAAATTTTTTGGAAAGCATAAATTGATCTCACTACCCCTGAAACCCATTATTGTTAGTGTCTCATTTCAATAATGGGGCCTATATTTCATAGGTGGGATAAACCCACCCTTCATTGGACAACACAAGTGGATTCTTACTACCACTGACTACTTCACAAAGTGGATTGAAGTTGTTCCTACCATGAATGATATTGACAAGGTGATCATGAACTTTCTGGAGACAAACATCTTTTCCATATTTGGATTCCACAGGAAACTAGTAACATACAATGCTCAGGCATTCAAATCTAAGTCCATGATTGATTTCTATGGGAATTACAACATTATCCTGACACACTCTACACCATATTACCCATATGGTAATGGGTTGGCAGAGTCATCAAATAAAACCCTCATCGGAATCATCAAGAAATTATTGACTGAAAATAAAAAAAATCATGGGATTCCAAAATGAAGTATGCCTTGTGGGCTAATAGGATCAGTACCAAGAAGTCACTGGGTACCTCTCCATTTCATCTAGTCTATGGGGTGGATGTTGTTTTTCCAACCCAGCTTGGTCTATCAGTATTGAAATTTTTGGAAGAGGAAGTGGAGGAGCCTAATGACATAAAGAGGAAAATTTTTCAGATTATTGAAGTTTAGAAAAGGAGAGAAGCATTAAATGAGAAGACTGAGGCATACCAGAGTAAGGTCAAGGCAACCTTTGACAGGAAAACCAAAAAAGATACCTTTCAAGCAAGTGACTTGGTTCTGAGGTGGGATGCTAGGAGGGAGGAAAAACCCAAGCATGGTAAGTTTGATAAACTTTGGTTTGATCCTTTCAAAGTGGCCAAGGTTATGTATAACAATACCTTTATATTGCAAAATCTAGCTGACACTGAGATATTTGGAAGCCCAGTCAATGGGTGCTTCCTGAAGCATTATGTTTCCTGACGAACCAGAGGTGGTTCATTATATACATAGTTGTTTTGATTTCCATTTTGATTCAGTATTTTATTTTGACTAAAAAACTCCATATCCCAAAAAAGGAACTAGGGTATAGTTGCAAATTTCATTTTCAGTTGAAATAAGACATGCAACAAGGTTCGTAAAGGGAGTAAAGTGACTGGTGGTAGGATGGAAAAAATGAAAGAACTAAGGCATACAGTTTGTTATTCTTAGCACCTCACAGGAGATGCTACCCCTACTTGGGGACAATGTTAAATCCTAGGTCTGCACCTCTTCCTTCTATTCCTCCAATCAGCTCATCCATTTGTCAACCTAGTTACTACTTAGTTTTTATTCATGGTGTGTTGAGTCATTTCAATTTGCTTTTGTCATCCTTTATTTGTTTTATTTAGTTCCTTGCTATTTATAAGGTCAATTCAAGTCATGAGTTGAATTAAATAAGTCACATCACCATGGTTATGTTACTATTGGGTTGAAAAAAGGATAACTTAGGCCTATTGATGCAAAAGGGAACTGATTGCAAGAGTGCCCTCATTCTTGCAATCAACAGAAAAAGAATTGGTTTATGAGTTTTAGTTCTAAAAATATTTAAAATTTTAAACAACAGTGTGTTGGTGCCCAACATATGATCACATCTATAGTTCACTCGAGATCGTGTGTGTTTCCACCAGTTCAACTATCATTACAAATTTCATAAATAAACCTGAAACTACGCATATTCTTGACCACCACTCTCAGCAGCAGCAACTAGAGCACAATGGTGTCACCTGAAGAACACTAGAAATTGAACTGAACATAGCCAACAGAGATCCAACTGTTCAAAGCTATACCAGAAATAAGAGATATATTTATCAGAGGAGAATGGTTTGAATTTATATGCGCCATACACAAACATCACATAGGAGTGGCCCTAATATTTAAGCAAAAATTTGATGGGTTTTAGACTCAACTCAGGGACACCACCATTCACATTACAGAGAACTTCATTGCTCGAGTGTGTGCTCTGTATATCAGTGGTGAGAGATGGTTTAAAAAAGTAAAATTGTCAGCTGAAATCTGCAATAATGTTTTGGTGGTAGAACACCAAAACCCTGATTGGAGCTAGGGCATCTCAATCCTGTGGATTAAAGAAGAGTGGAGGGGAATTCTCACTGCAGTTCAAAGGTATATCATGGGAGAAGGTAGATTCTTAATCGTTCATTGTTATCATGTTAGATTCCTCATGCACTTAAATGGTGACAAGGAACTAAACCTCCCCTTCTATTTTCTTAAGATCTTAATTAAATGTCCAAGAGAATACATAATTACCCAGAATCTACGCATAGAATCCTATATCACCAAGGGTTCATTAAAATACTAGTTCTCTTTTCTTTAAGCGAAATAGAAATTCCCTAGACGGATTTTCCTAGTGTCTTTAGGGTTACAAAAAGAACAGGAGGTTGATCCACAACTAGAAGAACAAAAGGACAAGTTTAACCAGGAAGATAGGGTTTCTCCTGAACTGGGGTTTTCCTCTAAATCCACCCAGCGGACCAAAGGGAAGACCACACCTAAAAAAGAGAGGACTCGATCAAGGAAACAAAGATCAATCACTCCACCAAGGGAGGAAAATCCTCGAAGACAATTGAGGTCCTCAACACAAAAGTAAAGGGAAAGGGAAAGTGGCAAGGTATATGTCAGAAACTATATCAAACAAGAAAAATAATAGGCCATCTCAACAAGCCATTTGTCTGTTGAACATGTTGAAGATAAACCTATGCCCACTACTTTGCAGGTAGACAGAACTCCCAAGATAAAAACAAGCAAACAAAGGAGGAATGAACATGCGAGCCCTGATATTGTTGCAGTAGAATTTGTGTCATTTGAAGATTCCCCTGTGGCCAAACAGAGAAAAAAGAGGAAGGGGATCCAGGTCCTTGAAATTCCCAGCAAACCCAACAGAAAAAACAGGCTCACAAACCAGTCTGAAATGAATTCCAAGGCATTGTTTCATCCATCCTTAAAATACCAAAAGACCATAGTGATTGAGGATCATGATACTGAAGAAGACCTCTCTGAATTTTCCAATATGGAGGAGATGCCTATACCTACATTGAAAGGGATGACAAGGGACAAGACCAAGCAGAAATATAGTGAAGGGGAGACCTAAGGTGTCAAATATGTTTCTCTGAAAAAGGAATAGATTGTTGTTCTAGAATCAAAATAGAATGTAGTGGACATTGACCGAGACCTTGATCAGGACTCTAATGACATATGACCAGATGCATAGCATGTCCCTGAGAAGATGTTACAGGATAGAAAAATAGAGATCAAAGGAAAAGTGTTAATGGTGAAGGAACCCGTGAGAGACACCACTGATAAAAAGCCTGAGAAAGCACCCAAATATGAAATGAGACCAAGGAAATCCAAGATTTCCATTGACCTTAATAAAATTGTTTTAGAGGAAGAGAAGGGGCTCAAGAATGGAAGCAAAGTAAAGACATTAATCAAGACAAAAGTTGAAGCTGAAAGGGATATGGATGATAACCATCAGGTGCAATCTCTCAAGCAACAAAAGGATGACATGAGGCAGAAAATCCAGAATCTGCAACAACAAAACTAGGCTCTTGAGCTATAACACACCAAGCTCCAGAAAAAATATCAAAATCTGCAAAAGAAACATCAGAAAACATGTATGTTCTTGAACGAGATAATCTAAGTGTCTACTATTGTCAAAAGGTAAAGGAATTTGAGACCCGTGCCAGCTTGATCCACCTATATTCAAGGTTGGTATCCATTTTTTGGTCTACATGGACATCAATGCAAAGTTAATTGCCAGCTACAAATTATGAATACTTTTTCTATGCATCTTTTTCACTTCAGTTATCAACAATAAGTTCTAGTTGCACTGTTAGAATTTTGTTTGGGTTTAGTTAGAGGTATTTTTGCCACTTGAAATAAGTTGTTATTTATTTATAACAACAATGTTTTTGTTAAGGTTGAATTGATGGGGAGTTATGAACTGACACTTCAACCCAACTCCACTCAGTTTAAAGAAATGTTTACAAATTATAATTAGGGAGTGGTTGTCAAGTTTGTATCTACAAGATCTAGTTGTAATGTAAAGTTGAGCTCTAGAACTGAGATCCTAGATAGGTAATAGAACCCTCTCTTGATGAGGGTAAATATATATATCATTGAATGTAAAAGGGTTCAGTTTTTGGGGAGCTATCAAGCATGAGGATTTGGTTTTGCTTTGAAGGATCAAACTACCAAGTTTTCCACCTGGTGAGTATAATTTTTGGTGACAGACTGTGTTTTCTCAACTCTTATTTGTCTTATTATCTTTCTGGATGCAAATTGAAATGTATACAAAGCTTTGTTTCTTTTCCTTTCATCTATTTTCTCAATGAACTGTTGATTGTCATGCAACCTGATTTTAGTTATTATTTTAGTGAATAGTTTATTGTCATACAACATGTTTGGAAAATTTGTGTCTAGGTACATCTTTTGGATCTAAAATATCATTTTAAATATATAAGTTCATACAACAAGTCACATATTGTATGCTTGTTAGTATTTCTCTGTTTTATCTTAATATTGTTATCTACTTACCAGGATGCATGCCACCAACTAAGGAAAACCTTGTAGTTGATGTTTTTAATAGCACAACTAGATCTCTGTCCTTGGAAACCCATCTATCAACTAAACATCAAACAAACCCATCAAACCTATAAAAAAATAATCATTTGAACAACTGAGGTGGCCTAGCTCTGCCCTTTAGCAGTCAGGTGCAAACCTTACAACCAACAAACCCCATGCCCAAAACATTTCCCCTCATCCATAGCACATCATCCACATGACTTAGAAGGAGGTCCCCTCGAGAAACACCCTAAAACTTAAGGGATGATTCACCCAATAGATCATTTTGTCAACCCTCCCATACTCAAACTTGGTAAAGAGCATAGGGTCTTAGAGAATTTGTTTATTTTGATGAGGTATTTTGGATGTACATGCTGAGATGGATCTTTTATTGATTTGATTTACTCATCATGAAGATTTTAATTGAGATCCTTGGAGAGTGTATCCATTTGTCTTTTCAGGACCCAGTTGGTGGATAGTTTTGGAGGAACAAGCCTAGCCTGGGCTTCCATGGGGCTTCAAGCCCATAGGTTGGATGTCAAGGGCCTACATGTCAAATGAAGAAGACGTGACTTTGGAGTCATAAAAGACATCATGAATTACATCACCTAGACCCTATCACCCAAATGAATTTCCTAGGAGGGGGAAAATGTCACTCTTTGGGGCTTGACGTCACCTAGGGCTAGGGTTTGGTGGTGATGGATTTGTTATTCATTGACACTTGGCATGATTTGAACGGAGGAGGTGTGAATTGAAGGAAGAGACCTTAGCACATGAAGAGGAGGTTCTAGAAGCCCCAACAACCTCCACCTTTCTGTCCAAGGACTTGGAAAAGTGTCAAAATTACTCCCTAGAGGGGTGATGTCTTACTTAGGGTTTCTCTTTCATGTGCAAAGTAAAAATTAAATATTATTATTTGTGTAAAGGGGGAAAATAAGGGTTTTTTCCCCCTTATTTTTTGTTTACCCTAAATTATATGGAAAAACTATGTTTTAGACATTTTGTATAAGTAGAGATCATTTGAATCTCATTTCATAACATAACTCTCTCGTTGTGAGAAGTACTTGGCTGAAATTTTCGCTATGCTTGAGGATTTATGGTGTTTATCTATTGTTCAAATTATTTTTGGTGTTATATCTTGGTGATTAGATGAGATAAGGTGGTGCACATCTCTTGGAGGCTTTCTCTCTTTCTATTGTATGGTAAATTGCTTGTTGAACTAGGGTTTGATCTCTCTCTTTCTAGGAATTGGTAAGGAAAAATATGCATTGTTAGGTATTTCTTGCTCTTTCTTGGTTATTGTTGGTTTAAAACCTAGGGTCCCTACGATGAGTATGTTGGATAGACCCTCCAATATGATTCATTTAATTTGCTAAGTTTACAAGTCATTTTTCAAGGGTTGCTCAGAGAAATAAGACTATGTATACCCTCTTAGACTTTACCCTAGTTTTATAGCAAGATTTACCTCACCCTCTGAAAAATTGCTTAGAGGGCCTTTTTCCATTTCCCTATGCAGACTTGAAGTCCCCTGTTTCCATTCCAAGAGCTAAAAATTGTATTTTTCCACATATGCGCGCGCTAATAGCTATAAAACATGTGTATATGCAAGTTGCACCATTACAGACCGCATACATCGGGTTTTGTGCCCAAAATTAAAAAATGGTGTCGGGTTTCCATGTCAGGTAATGAGATCCATGATCCTTGACCTTCCATATATTGGAAACGTTCTGAATTGTCCCTTCAGTTCCATTTGAAGGCTATAAATGGGACATATCCAAGCTGTGGAAAAGATGAGAAGAATTCAACTTTGAGAGCAAAGTTACTCTAGAGAAATTATTCACTTCATATTGAGTCTGCATCCCTTTGTACTTTTAAGTTTGAAAACATTGTTTAGCCCCCAATATCTTCCCTATTTGATGGAGAACCTCATTGTCTCTCTTATATGAGTTTGCCTTTGGCGGTGGATTGAAGTGGTTGAGGCCCAACTGAAAGGGACTTAGTTTCTCAATTATGAACGTTCTGACACGGAAGTTTGTCATTCATACACTTTTGTTGATTACATTTTAATAGAAATACTCTTTTCTTGTCCAATTAATGTCTTGAAAATATTTGAATTGTTATTCCATGGGAGTATTTGTTATGAATATTGATGGATTGTGTGTTATTGTATGTGATAACTTTATATATTATCACCATATGCTTGCATATCTTGGTTGTTGAGGACAAGTTGCAAGTGTATTTCTTTGATTCAAGTGCTCAACGATGGACTTCATCGAACGTATGGACGAGGTAGGCTCTTTACCTTATCTTGTTAGAATATTTGTTTATACAACATACTTGATATTAGAGTTGATTTCTGCAGTCATTTTCGTATGTTGTGGTTTACCCCATGCCATAGAGTTATTTTCCTCATAACATAATTGGCGACCATATTGGGGAAAGAATATTCTTTTGGGGGTTTGGAGTGTTTTTCTCCTTTGATTGCTCTCATTTATCTTGAGTTTCTTGTAGTCTGATTGCTTGATAGCCTATGTTCATTTTGAGTCTAAGTTTCTTGGCCTTGTCCTTAACCTGGGAGTGTTTCAATACATATACGTAGTTTTTTCCCTAACATTCACATACATATGTGAGTTTTCATTCTGTAGCAAGCGTATATACATGGTTTTCTCCTGAACAGTCGCGTACATCATCCTTGTTTTCTTGATTGATGAGTTTGATTTTTGTTGGGTAAGTTTTGATGGTTGTTGAGTCTTCTTAGGTCTCTTCCATGACTGTTAAGTGCCTGCAGAGTGATAGGAATCCTTTCTTTTGTTGAATTTTTGGGAAGTTTTCTTTCTCATCAACCTTTTCATTGGTTGTCTTTACATCTTGGGCTGAGGGTTTTCTTCTTGATATTCTATTGGGTTTGTCTCTGTTTACATACAGTAGGGTTTTTATATTAAGTTGTTGTTCAATCCTTGAATTTTCATTCTTTTATATTGAAAATTCAAAAATATACATTTTTCATTGTTGTCATTTGATATTTTAGATTCTTATCATTGATCGTAGTACATGTAGGGAAATATTGCATCTTATTTGAAATTGCAAAATTAAGTTAAAAGTTGCATTTTAAAAAGATTATCATTTATTGGGAATTGAAGTTAGGACTTTGCATTTTATTCATATTCATTTATTTTAATTGTTGAGTCATAAAATCATCAGTTTCACAACCACACCTTTTTTAGTAAGCAAAGCTACTAAAATTAATGCTAATAAATTTAAAATTGATTAGAAACGATTTTATTTTTTAGGGTGCACAAACTAGCTTAGGATTTAGAACCTTGTAATAGGATTTTATGAGTAAACTTCCCCAAGGCTATTAAATTCAACATATGTGTCTGACTAAGGGAGTGGTGAAATCCATTGTATAATTAGTGACGTCGGGAGGCTCCGCTTACACCGGAGTTAAGCACGAGGTCTTGTGAAGTTGGTTGAGGGGATATCCCCCCAGTACCTTCTTAGCGTCGGAGATATTTCTAGGGATCTATTTGTATATGGGGGTCTTGCTAGTACCTTTACCTCTGTGAGAGGTGGTGCTTTCAAGATTTCGGGATTTTCTACCCTGCCCATACGGTAGACCTAAATTACACCTGTTTTCATGTGTTAACACTAGGTGATTTCTTTAGGATGCATCAAAGAAATGCCAAGGTAACCTACAAACCAAATTTGGGCGGGATTCTGACCCTTCCAACTAGAGAGGGCTCTCTCAAACATGTAAAGACTGAAAATACTCAAAAATATTTGGCAATGAACACACAGAGGTCAGATTCTGCAATAGGACATGTTTGTTTTAGTTTTAAAAAGGGTTGGTAGGAAAAACAAGAGAAAGGGAAACATTGGGCAATGGGTTCAAATCCTGAAATATACTATGAATATTAATACAGTTAATGTACTCCTAAGGGAATGAAGGAAAAGTAAGCATATCCTTCAGCAATAAATAGTATTCAGATGATGGAAAGACAGAAAAGAGAAAATCCCATTACAAATGAGAGCATCAAACAAAGTTGAATTATCAATTGTAACTTTAGAAGAAATAACATAAGGTTGACTACAATGTACAAAGCACTTAACATAGCATGAATTTTGGACCTGTAATCATTAAACACAACAACTGCATTAACCATATGAAAGGAGCATCTATCAAGGATGAATTCCAATCATGTACTCTTAGCTATGCTTAGAATAAATAACATAAGTGAAATGAATGTGAACTAGAGGAAAACACACTAAAGAATACACTGTGATGAATCTCGGTTATCAGAGAGCATTATACTATTGTATTAATTCATAAGGACATTCTGAGAAATTTACACACAGTCCATTCACCTTCCTAGATGAAATTCCCCCCTTCTATACTCTTTTACAATGAAATATATAGCACTAAAGTCCCCTTCCATCTCACAACTTCAAACTCCAACCCCTTTCCCAAAATAGAAACAGTTACAAACAGAACATGACACGTTTTAACTGATCTCCTTCTTTTCAAGAGAAAACATAGGCTTTAAAATGCCACCTATAATTCTCAAACCATAACATTTGTATAAAATATGAGATCGTTTTTTGTATATAAGCTCGTTCCGAAGAAAAACCTCTCTCGGTTTCTTGAAATTAATCTCCAACTAGTCGGAATACGTGTCACAAAAACATGTCTCGAACAGGAAATCATGAAACTGAAAAATAGGGCTCCAAGATTCCTTCGAATCTCCCAATTCATGAGGCCTGTGTAAAAAATGAATAAGGTTAATGTTCTTGGGTCCATGCTTGACAATAACCTCCTTTAAATTTTAAAAATTCATTATGGTTCACCTGAAAATCATCCTGTAAATCTGCTTTGCTCTTCAACTGCTACGGAAACTGACTGTCACATTCTCTTTGAAATGCCACTTATACTTTTTCAAAGCTAATTTTATTTATCCATATTCTCCTTAAATATTTGGGAATAATATATTTAAATAAAAATAATTCCCAAATATTTTTTATCCTATACAATTACATTTCCATAATTTAATTCATGCCCATGGTTTTGAAAAATCGTTTATTGCTTTGCTTCCCATGGTTTTGAAAACCATGTCTTCAACCATGTTTGGTAAAATATTTTTAATCCTCTTCTTTTACTTCTGTAAAAAATTTGGATAAACAATTATCCAAATCTTTCGTTCACGTGCATTTTCCCATTCAATTATTTTCCATGGTAATAAACATTAATTTATCTTCTCTGTAAAATTTAATTTTTACCTCTGTGAAAATTTTCCACGATGAGAACAAATTTATTTATAGCATTGGAAACTCCATGATTTGTATTGAAACACACCCATGGAAAATCTATCCTCATATGCCGCACATTTATGAAACCAAAAATATATAGTAAATGGTTGCAATAGTATTGCGGGATTTGGGAAGAGTGGTTTTAATCCACACCACTCCATCTCCCGAAATGCATCATGTAATAACATGTACCCCAACACCAAAACAATGGTTTCGATTTCGGGACCACTTTGAAAAATTAACCCCCGATCACTTTCAACCCCCAAAATGGATATGCGCCCTCCATCCATCCTTTGACTTTTCCACATTAAAATATTAATTGAGATTCGTGCCCATGACTTGACATGAATATTTTGGATTAAATATTAATCCAAATATTTTAATATAAAAATATTTATATTAATAATTTATAAACTTTTTCGCTTTTTCTAAGGACTTTGGGCATATGAGGTTTATCACATGACTTTGTGGATAGGATAAGGGAGCTTAAGATTAATAAAAGGAATATTTTTAATTTTCAATGGGAATATGATAATAAGGGTAAAAATGAATGAAGTGATGGGACCAAGGAATTTAGATAATCATTAAGGCTAGATATAGGTTTGGGATATTTGCCAATTTTGACTCATGGAGGACATGACTATTTTGGATGATTAGTCGAGTGAAGGATTTAGGTGATGGGAACTTGACAGGGCTAGTGAAAATGTTTTAAAATCTGAGTGGAAAGGTATCACAAGGACAAGATGTTTTGGAAAAATTAATACAAATTAGCATGTGATAACAGCCTGCGCAGTGGTTATAATGTGGTGGCTTAGTTTCTTGACATAGGTACCACATAGGTTAATTGCAGGGATTATTCTGCAGGTACCCTAGGTCGGATAAGGGTCAGACAACACATAGCCTTTATGGAGGATTACCTCTCTGGGGGGATCTGATCGACTGGTTGTTAATCCCACGAGGGCCCTTATAATTGATTATGATACCTTCGATCTTTTGCGGGGAGCCTCAGGCCCCTCTTGGGCGAGGCATACCTACTTTAGGGAGGGAGGCCCCTTTCATCCACTTTATCATGTTTGTGTGCATATTGGACTTTTGTTTATTTTTGGTGTGCTCTCTAACTGTTAGTTGAACCTAGGATTTTTGTATTGCATCGTGAGTGTTCATTATGATGGATAGTGGAGTTCCCTTGACTCCCTCAACTAGCGCTACCCACCCCATGGTATTTTCTCATTTCATGGGGACGAATCCGTCTGTATTTCCTAGTGGTATGTAGAGCCACGATACTCAGTTGGAACCTTGGGTCTCTAATCATCTTTCTCTTGGTATTCCAGACATGTCTTCACACTTTCCATATTCTCCCTCGCCTTCTTATATGAATTCTAGTTTTGGACCCTCGGGCATGATGCCTTATTTTTCTACATTTTTCATTTGATGGGAGCCATATCCCTCAATCGATTCTCACGGTGGGAGGTTGGAATATTAATTCCTACGGTTCAAATCCTAGCTTCACTTTTCCAGGAGCAGGTGCTCAGATGGGAAGTCATTCTACTTATTACACTTTGTCCATATATCCTTCTTCCGCTATGTCGGTTCCTACAAACGTGTTTCCCATGGCAGACCTTCATCTGTCCTATGGTGTTCCATCCAGGAGGAGTCAGTTTTATAGTATGGTCTACCCCATTCATGGAGTCCCTTCGTCTTGAGGAAACCTATATCATCACTTAAGTAACCCTTGTCAGGATGCTTTCTCTTCGCCAACGTCTTCTTCGATGATGATGTCGTTGCAACCCTTTATGAATCAATTCGGAGAAGGATACTACCTCGTCGGGCAGGGCCAGGGTGTAGACCAGATCCCTTACTAGCCTGAAATTTCTCAAACCCAATATTTACAAGAACCTTGGTCTCAAATTTTTCAGGCAACTATTGCATGTCATGCTAGGGGCACAAATCTAGTCATTGTTAGTCACACTGCACATACATCACCAACCTTTGTACATCATGTTGGAGATGAGCCAATAGCCTCTACAAGTCATGCTAAGAGCATGTCACCAGCCATTGTGAGTCATGTTAGGGGCATTCATATGATTGAGAATCCTTGATGTACAAGATGCAAGCCCAAGTTCATTTGTAGGCTTTGCAAAGGAGGTCATTTAACTCACTTGTTCCCTGCTACTTTTGTAGTATAAGAAGTGTAGTCCTTGTCTAATAACCCTTCAGGTTCAGAGTCGTCTTTGGTTTCTCAACATTGTAATTCTTCTTTGCTTGACACAGCAGTCATGTTGATTCTATCTTCAGCCGACACCACTCTTGTTTTGAGGAATGGTGCATATTTTGACCATGTCATTCACATTTCTAGTCTTGTACCTTCTGAACAAGAGAGCGTTCAACTCTCTCCGAGTACGCTCCCTCCAAGTATTAGGGAGGTTTCCTTTGACTGGGATAGTCTTGTGGGGTATCAAATTCCTTCTTCTACACCCTATCATATAAGGGGAGTTCTTCGATATATCATAGAGAAGGTAACCTCTGCAAGTATTTTATCCCCCTCTACTTGATAATCATTGGGTTTTCCCAAGCTTGTGTCAGTTGTTCGTAAATTACTTAGCTTTCACAGAAGTCCTGCATAGGAGCCTTGGCCTCCCCCATGATCAGATTCTTGGAAAAACACCATGAGTCTAGTTTAAGATCTTTTCTAACTCTCTCAAAAAGAGAAACGATTGTCGAGTGAACTTGACTCTTTCACACCCGTAAATTGGATTTGAAAGAACATTTATTTGGTGCAATTTTAACCCTTTTTGAAACCAAGTAGACTAAATTTATGAAAAGGGACATTTTTTGGCGTTAAGTTGTAATTGAATCTCATTCTTGTGCTTGTTGTATTGAGCCTATTTTCGGTTCTCGCTTTCGCATTATAAGCCTATAACCTCAGCAATTCGCATCATCAACCAAGCAGAGCCTTGTTTATATTCTTTGCAGCTTGACACCCTATACCCCAAGAGGAAATATTCCCCTCAGTGTCCATATCCTGGATGCATCTCCTTGCATTGAGCATAGGTATATTACACTATTGGAACTAGTTGCTTACTCGTGACATTCGTTTCCTCCTCTGTATCATAACATTAATTTGACTATGAAAAAACAAAAAAATATGGGCGGGAAAATAATATTATCTTATGTTGGCATTAGTCATGTTGCCTTTGAACAGAGAACAAACTTTTGAGTCCATTTGTCATCAAAATTTTAGGTTTATCATGACCTTAGAAATCTGATCTCATTACTTAGAGTTTAATCCCTTGACTAGTTACTCTTTCATTCCCTATGGAGAGTTTGGTTGGTGCCTCCTACATCACAAAGTTCATCAATGACTCTATGTTGCCAGAGTTGTCCATATGTCTCATGCTCTTGTTAAAAGGATGTTTATCAGCCTCTGTCGGCCATTTCTCATAACTCTTGACTTTGCATGTTGGTCATACCCTCAGTGTGTCTCATATTTACATGAAGTTGTAGTACCCTGGTCCTACTTTCCTTATGGGTAGGTAACCTTGAACTAAGCAGTAGACATCTCCTCATTGGTCGTTGACTAGGGGGTTTCCCTTGAAATCTATTCACATAGTGGGATTTGTGCATTGTCTTGGATTCCATTAGCCTTATTGGTGGTTTCCTCGCCTTTATCGACATTTTTCCTTATTGGTTGTTATTTAGAGGGTCTTTTTCATGCATTGCTTGCATTTGGTGCATGTGAAATATGCACAGGGTCATTAGTTCGTGAACATGTTCTTCGTCTGAGTTCCTCCAAATCATCAAGCTCATGATTTGTACCTCATGCTGAATGATGAGAGATTCCTTAATTCTCTCCTTTCAATGGGTCTCCTTCCATCGACTTCAGCCCATCTATTATGGAAACGAGACCTAGAGTCCTATGAGTACCTAGAGGCTTGTAGTCATCAGTGGAAGGTTCTCTCATTATCGACAGTTGGGAATACATCAATGTCTCTTGATCGATGGATTCTTCAAGTGTTTGACCTCAACACCTTTATTCACACTTGCAAGAATGTACTCAGTGCCTTAATACCTACTTTCATTATCGGTAGGTTGTCTCGTGTTTATTAATGGTATACCTTAATGATCGGTAATCAAACGAAGTCTCATTGTGTTCGAACTCAACTCCTTTATTCACATGATGTATACTTGCACCTTTGGTGGATAGTGTAGAAGACTTGAAGACATCATTTCATAGTCGCATCTTTCCTGAGTTGTTGCTATCATTCATTGGACCAATACCTATATGACTGTAGTGATCATGGGAGATCATATTGTACTCCATTGTATACAGATATCTCGAGATTGATTTTGAAACTGGTTTTCATTGGGCCTTGTTCGTGACTATGACATCCTATGGCATATATCTACTTTTGTATTTACTATTCATGTCCATGAACAGTTGTTTGGTATATTTCCACATGGATCTGTAGTGTAATTCGAATTGGTAGCCATGTGCTCAAAGTAATTATGGATTGTAATATTCTTATGAGAAACTAGTTCATCCATTTGGGTCTCCATTACTCCACTTCTAGGAATTATAATATATTTTAGCCATCGTAGATACTCCTATGACCTCACACATTAGGGGGGAATTTTTATAGCAATATTTTCTTCACCCTATGCAAACTTGCTCAGAGGGCCTTTTTCCATTTCCCTATGCAGACTTGAAGTCCCCTTTTGCAAATCTCAGAGCTAAAAATTGTATTTTTTCACATATATGTGTCCTAGCATCTATACATCATGCGTATATGTAGGTTTCACCATTACAGCCCGTGTACATTGGGTTTTGTGCCCAAAATTAAAAAATGGTGTCAGGTTTCCATGTCACGTCATGAGATCCATGATCCTTGACCTTCCATATACTGGACATGTTCTGAATCGGCCCTTCAGTTCCATTTGAAGGATATAAATGGGTCATATCCAAGTTGTGAAAAGAGGAGAAGAATTCAACTTTGAGAGCAAAGTTACTATGGAGAAATTATTCACTTCATATTGAGTCAGCATCCCTTTGTCCTTTTAAGTCTGAACACATTTTTCAGCCCCCAAGCTCTTCCCTATTTGATGGAGAACCTCATTGTCTCTCTTATATGAGATTTCCTTTGGCGGAGGATTGAAGTGGTGGAGGCCTAGCTGGAAGGGACTTAGTTTCTCGAATCCAAACTTGCCGACACAAAAGTTTGTCATTCATACACTTTTGTTGATTACATTTTAATAGAAATACTCTTTTCTCGTCCAATTAATGTCTTGCAAATATTTTAATTGTTATTCCATGGGAATATTTGTTATGAATATTGATGGATTATGCTATTGTATGTGCTAACTTTATATATTATCACCATATGCTTGTGTATCTTGGTTGTTGAGGAAAAGTTTCAGGTGTATTGCTTTGAGTCAAATGCTCAACAGTGGACTTCATCGAATGTCTCGACGAGGTAGGTTCTTTACCTTGTCTTGTTATCATATTTGTTTATACATCATACTTGATATTAGAGTTTATTTTTGCAGTCATTTCCCTCTGTTGTGGTTTACCCCATGCCATAGAGTGATTTTCCTCATAACACCTAGTTGGATTAGCATACCCTAGGGAGTAAGAGTATTTATGCCCCTAGGGATATTGTTGATCCAAATTATGTTTAGAGACTTCAATCACCCAATTATTAAAGGAACTAATCTGAATTTTGAATTGGAGATATAAAATACTTGCCTCGATAAACGTGAAATTTCACTCTTTTGAGATTGTCTAACTTGGAATCAATTTTATGCTTTATGTTCTTGATTGAGAAACTAGGGCGTCTCAATTTGCCTAGTAATTTTTGTTGTTGTTATAAATTTTTATATACAGCCATTAGGGCTGCAGAAACCCTAACACTCTTTCATTTATAACTCACTACTCAACCGTTGAAAGTTGTTAAAAGTTTGCCACATTAATCTACTAAGGCTAGTGCACTTTTTGGGTGGATTGTTGGCAAGTTTTGAAGGCTGATTTATTTTCTGTAATAACTTGTTTTTTACAGCCATAAGGCTGATAATTATTTCTGCATAACTTGTTTACAATGGCCTTACACTCTTGCTAAAGTTTTATGCTTCCTTCTTGAGTTAAACTAGTCAATTTGCTAGCTTGTCTCTTGTACTTTTCACTAAGCTTTGAGCAACTTTATTTTGTAACTCTTACTATATTTTTGTTCCTGATGTTTACTTTTTTTTACTATAGAAATTATGGATAGAAAACTTAAATTGTTTGTCCACCTAACATTATACACATATATTTGGTTTTTTCTTGTGTCTCGGGCATTTACAAACACTCTTAGCGGGTACCCAAGGACTTGGTAACCTTGAACCACTCTCAAGACTCATCCCCAAGCCTTCTTCCATATAGTAACTTGATCTATAGGGGATTTAATTTCATCATCTCACTTTTTGTATCATTTCCCCCTAGGGTCATCAAGATTTCCCCCTTGTGGTAATTTTCATTATCACTTTAGTGACAGGAATACCTCCCTAAGGTGACAGTGGATAGGTATTCTCTTAGTTGTCACCATATTGTGGTTTGGTTCAGGATTTCCCAACCTACAGTTTGTGCAATAACATTTTGGCATCATTGTCAGGGAGGATTTTGAATCCTCTTTTGAACCCTAACGACACTTTGGAAAGCTACCACAAATCCTTTTCCCTAGATTTCCTAGTGAATCCACCTAAAGTACATTCCCTTTCCACCTTTTAAGAGCTCTTATTGAAGCTCATTTGGCAACTCAACCTTCCCAAAATCCATATTCCCTTAAGACTTTTCCCCCAAGGAGGCTTCTAAGGTTTACCGAAGAAGGCCTCCCATCAAGCCTCTTGTTTTCAAAACCCTTTTCAATGGTACACTTCCCCTTTCCCTAATGGCTCGCCCTTCGGAAAAATACCTTTACAAACACCTTAATATGGCCACCATCCCTAGATACCCCAACACAATTCCAGAAGAGTCTCACAAATGGTTGCCAAAGTTTCCAGGAAACAATGTCATTACTACAGACAATCATCTCTATGTCGTAGGCCAAGAGATGGAAAATGTATAAGTGGAACATGAGGATGTATCCATGAGACTACTAGCCTCATATTTGACAGAATATGCCCAGAGGTGGTTCAGAGGGATACCTGACAATCACGTTGCATCTTACGAAGATTTTTTCAAATTATTCAAGAACAGATGGACAATGAAAAACGACAATGGGATTCTTGTAGCTTAGTTCAATCAGATAAAGAAAAAGGATAATGATATAGTGAGTGAGTTTGACACTAGTTTTGACAGATTGTACAGTTAGATTCCAGCAGATTTTCTTCCTACCACTGTAGAAGTTCATCTCCTATATTTAAATGCATTTGATGGGAAGTTTCACTTTATTATGAAGGAAAAGAAGCCCACTTATTTGGCAGAAGCCAAAGAGTACAATACAGAGATTGAAGAAAATATCATTGACTCAAAGGATGATCATTTTCAGTATCCTCATGTCAAGGAAAAAACAAAGACTAAAGCTTCCAGTAGCAGTGCTCTTGATCTGATTGCCCTCTTGACTCAAAAAATAGATCAAATGAGTACTCGATTTGTCCAAGTACAAAATCAAATCATGGGTCAATCAACTATTGTGGAAAGAAATCAATCTGATCCCAGACCTCAGTTTTCCAAACAACATAGAGATGCCACAGGTTGGAAACCAAGGCCTCAATAAGAAGCAAAGGCCCATGATACTTTAAATCCGGTTGGAATGGTTGACATAGAACAAACATCGTGGTGTTATCCATGCCAAGAGCCTCACAAAGAATATGAGTGTCCCCGACGAGATAAAGATTCTTTCGACAGTATGAAATTCATGGATATGATATGTAATTTAGGAAATGAAGAAGTCACACAAGAATAGGTTGATGAAGCCAGAAGACAGGGAGAAAGATAAGGGAGACTTAGAGCCTTGAATCAATTCACAGATGATCATAGGAAGGAACTAAGGAAGAGAAAATATTTGACATACACCAGAATAAATAAAGATTCATCCCCTCCATCACATCCTGCAACTCCTCCTCCATCAACAGAGAAGGTGGTCCCACAACCTCCACCTTCATTACATGAGTTTCTTCCTAAGCCAGTTACCACAGATGAGATTCAACTGAATATAGATGTTGCAACCATGTTTGGAAAATTGAATATGACGGTCCTAGTGACAGAGATGTGAAAAATACCTTTTGTAAGGAGAGAGGTCTTGAAGTTATTACAGGTACCAACTGAGAAAGAATATCTTCCCATCATTCTGAACAATATGTATCTTGATCAGCAAAAGGACAAAAATCCTCCTTTTGATCTCTCATTAGGCACGGATGGCCTCTACTTGAAAAATTGTATGCTAGATTCATGGGCCTCAACAAATGTCACTTCATTGAAGTTTATGGGACTACTTGGTTTGAATACAACACGACCCTATGGAAATGTATGTGGCATTGATTCTAAAAGGGTCAAGGTTTATGGTTTATGTGAGGACATTGAGGTATTTTTTATTGACTTTCCACATATCATCCTCCTCGTGAATATAGTGGTGATTAACATCCTAGATGATTGGGGGATGCTCTTATTGAGGTCTATTTCCCTTGGGGGTTTCCTTAGCATGGACCTCACCCATGCACACATCCCCATGGGAGATGGCACTTTTGAGGCATTGTACAGTCGAGAGAAAGTTGACAAGCTTGTGATTGATCCCAACGGTCCTTACTATACAAGTGAAGATGAGTTTGATGAAGTCCTAGACACCATTGAGTACAATCCACTGGAATTTACTTTTATGAAGGAGGACTCCATAGACATGCTTCTCCAAAGAACAGATGAATACAAAAATAAAATTGCAAAGTTCAATGGAAAAGAGTTAGGTTCTATCCAAATATTAAGGAAAGAAGATAAAGAATGTGAGGAAGCCATCAAAAGGGAATTCAACGCAGAACCTCATTCTTATCTATACATTGAGAATATACCTTATATCAACTACAGTGAAGGAATTCTTGCACTCTTGTGGGACAAGAAGAATGGCAAGCCCAACTATAACCAAAAGAATGACAACTCATGGCTTGGCCCTTGCATTGTCAAGAAGAAGTCTGATAAAGAAAAGTATTATTTGATAGCTTTGGTTGGGAGAAAGATGCCATTACCAGTGTATGGGTCTCTTCTCCAGCCATATTTTCAGGTCACTTGACTTCTTCAGGGCCCAGGCCCAGGGTAAGTAGGTAGTTCATCTTGTTTTCCTTGCATTTGCATCTTGATTTCTCATGTTATTTTATATGCATTTCATTTTTCATTTTTCTCTACTTGCATATCGATTTCATGCTTAGTTTAGAAATTTTTGAAAAAATGATAAAACAATTATTTTTTAGATTAGTTTCATTTTTTATTTGATGTGTATGGATGAAGGGTGATAAAACCACCCAAAATTTTATAGTGTGTTGTTTCATTGTAGGCATAGGTCTACTATGAGATGTTGCAGTTCTCATGCACTCTACAGCGAGCACATGTCCCCAAGTAGGAGCCAGATGTTATCCCCATTTTGTGGGATAACTAAGGAGATGATGTCTCTAGGTCCTCAAGTTGCAGACATGGAGTATCGAGAAACAACTTGACCAACACTGTCCACTTGCATAGATAGAGACCCACCTCACCACCACACTCTAGGTTGAACATGACAGTATCCACCACATCAACTAGCCTTTGGAATATATTGGGTCTTTCTCCATGAGGTACAAGTCTGGTATTATGGTGAGTGTCATTTCAATATTTGAGGCATTTGAGTTTGTTATATCTATTATTGATTTTGATTATGTGACATTTGCTCGGACATTATTCTCTTTTCCCCGTTTCACCTTGGTGGTTGACATTGCGCCCTAGTAAGTGGGACACCCTTAGGGATAGGTATTCTATTGGGAGGTACTTTTGACAAGTCATCGCATTATTCCTGGCCATACTTACCACTTTCCACACTTGATACCCTCATCTCCTCACCTTTTGGGTTTTTAGGGTGTACTGAACCAAGAAGGGTTTGTCCCTTGCTTCATAGCAAAAAGGGGTTGAAGGCCCAGAGGCTTGTGGCTAGAAAAAAGATAAAATATTCATTAAAAACATTCCAGATGCTCTCCCAAAGAGGTATTGAGAGTAACAAAACACTTCTCTTAAAAAATCAAAGGCTTGGAAAAGAAAACACATAAATATTAGTATCCCCACTTGTTGAGGTGTGTACACTCATGTGATGTCCCTTTCTTTCCGTGCATATGGCACTCTATGTACCTCTAGCTTCAAGTGTCCTTGTGGTGCTACCCCCCAAGCTAATCGATTTCACTCTAGGGAGTACCCACAGTTTTGGACTATAATATCCTTAGGCTGAACCCAATTGTAAATGTAAATGCAAATGTACTTAAGCTGGTGAGATGTTTGATATCATTTTTGTATGCACCTTTCATGGCATAGTGCGCACATGTACTCCACAGTAAAATGATGAAGTGTGCAAATTCTAGGATATTATGCACAACAACTTAAGTGTGTGTGATTTTGAGGCCAGGGAGCCTTTGTGTATATGTTGTGTTTTATAGGTTGGTGAGCTAATTATTATAAGCTAGGAGGCTTATGTTTGTATTAGGCTAGAGAGCCTAGATGTTAAAGGCCAGTGCGCCTATTTTTGTATATGTCTCATCATTAATTTAAAATACATCCCTGTGCGCAAACCAACCATGATAAAAGAGTATGGGGGACTAAACTCCAGTAGTTAGGGAAAGGGGGGGGTGGGGGATAAAAGTTAAGGAAAAGGGGCTAAGCTAGGGAGCTTAAGCCAAAAAGGAATATTATATTAATATTTCTTAAAGTATAAAGTATGGATAATTATTTTATCTTAAGTTCTAAGGATGGGGACAGGTGGGCCAAGTGGGACAAGTGTCAAGTTGGGGACATGCATACATATAGTTTGGAATTAGTTCATTTTCCCACTCCTTCCGTCATTCAGTCAGGAAGTCAATCATCCATGATCATTCACACACTCATGGAGATATCATATGTACCTTCCTATCATTGTACATGAACCTGTATATGTACCCATACCTGTTTATGTAGTTGGTTAGCTTAGGAGATGGACTGAAGAAGTGGGTTGTCAAGCCCGTGGGATATTGAAGAGGCGGGTTGTCAGGCCCAGGATCAATTTCTCTCTGGGTGAGAGAATTGCTAGGAATTGATTTCCTGAAGGTGTTAAACTGTAGCTACAAGGCTCTGAGACTTCCTATCTGGCCTGTTGCTAAAGACTAGAAAGGAAGTGGGGCAGCTGAAGGATTGTTGAGCAGAGAAGGGGCACACTTCGTGGGGTGGGACAGGAATGTGGGGAATGAGGGACTGTAGGCTTTTAGTTTGAGTTGGCACCTATGACAAAGTCTTTTCTGTGTCTAAGATCCATTAGCCTGGTTAGGAATCCCTTTACCCGGGTGGAGTTTAGTCCCATCTCGGGGGTGACCCACTGTTGAGAGTGATGAGAAATGTGGTCTAAGGATGGGAGGTTCGTGGAAGGTCTGCATGAAGTTGGTGATATTATTACCAAGATAAGTGTCAATTGTGTGATAAATTTACATGTTGCATTATTATTTACATGTTTATTTTTATGGGTTTATCCTATATGTGGTTATAACTGTCTTTATATTTATGGGTATTTCCTGTATATGTTGCATGAATATGTTTATTTTTATTCCAGTATGAATCCATGCATTTACAGAATGTATGTGTCTGTTTATGTTTTATATATAAAGTTTTGCACGAGTTTTGTGTGTATATGTTTTAATTGCATGCAGTTCGAAAAATTTATGTGGCATAGATCAGTTGGATGTTGGGTATGTTACAGTATGTTGAACAGAGAATGAAAGCATTTTCTAGAGTAGCATGGCCCAACATGGGTGGTCGGGGATGTTACAATATGGTATCAGAGCTTCATTTTTCAACATTGAGCCTGAATGGGCTGAGAAAGTTGAGTTGAAGAGAAATTTCACAGAGGATTTATTTCGAAGTGGCCAAATTTCGAGTTGCAGAGCGTCCATGGTAAAAAGTAACAACAACGACATGGAATTGGGAGAAATCCCCAATTTATGTTGTTAAATTCATGGGGAAATTGAGAAATTCATCCATGTGGTGAGATATTATTGATTTAATATTTGTTCTAGAAAATTCAAACCTGGAATTGGTCGAATTTGAAGTTACAATGAAGCCATGACAATTGGAGCGAGATTAGTAATTAAATTTCTCAATTTGTGACTTGAGTTTGGGAAAAATTTGTTCCATAAATGTCAAACCACAGTGATTTGTTGTTACAGAGGTTGAACTGGTGTTATCAGGGTGAAATTGAACAAATTTCATAGTTGCAGAATGTCTATGGTAAAAAATGGGCAAAAGTTAAGCAAAAGCCCCAATTTCTGCAGTGAAATTCATGAGGAATTGATGCGCATAAAAATGACTGTGCACAGGTGGTCGCACTAAAAATGCATGATGCATGGTAAAAATCTTGTGATATGTAAAAATTGGTGTCGCACAGAAAAATATTGGCATGTTGGTGGGCGTGCTAAATTTTGGTGTCGCGTGGAAAAAATTCGGTGTGTGGGTGCGCGCGCCAAATTTTGGCGTCGCACGAAAAAATGTTGGTGTGCAGGTGCACGCCCTAAATTTAGCATTGCGCAGTGCGGATTAAGTGACGCATGCATAATACTGGCACGTGGTGTGCATACTCATAATGAGGTGTGCCTGGTGTGCACACATATAATAATGGTGCGCATGGTGTGCGCAATATTAGCAGAGCGCAGAGAAATTTTGTTGGTGCGCGCGCAATACAGGTATATGTTGTCGCGCGACAGTTTTATTAAGGGTGTGCGCGGAGTAGTGGTGTGCGGTGGGGGCGTACTAAAATTTGGCATGGTGCAGTGCGTAGAGTGAAATGCACACAGAATATCAGCGTGCGATACAAAATTTGTGTGCAACAGGTAATAGTGCAAGAACCAATATTTTACGCGGTGGATATTAGCGCGCGACACAAAAGTAGAGCGCGCCAGTTATTGGCACGATAGAGAAGTGATCCACATTGGTTATAGGTGCGTAGAGCATGAACTACCTTATGGTGTTATTGTGTATGCTAAATATGGGTGTACATGTTCAAATTTTTTCATGCGAAGTCATTTGGATGGTCTACAACAGCAGAAAACCAACGAAATTCTGCGACATTTTATACTATTTGAACGTCATATTTTTGCAACGCATTTTTGAGGCCATTAACAACGTTTTTAGATACTCAAAAACCATGAGACTAGAGTGTACCAAGGTACACTCTGTCTTTGCAACTCAAATAAAAGATCCCGAAGAGAGATTTCTAATGGTGTAAATCGTTCATCAAACGGAGCCTTTATGAGAAAGTTGCAGCACAAACAGTGGAGGGTAAATTTTAAGACCCAACTAACTTCAAAGAGCCATAACTTTCTGCTCTGGAATCAGAATGAGGTGCAGGAGAAGTAAATGGAAAGATATTGAACCATAGAAGACATTTCTAGAGTTGAATTAAATTTTTGGGCATGTTAAAAATGTTTAATATGGAAAATAAGGTACCTGTAGCATTCCAGACCAAAAACACGAATTGGCCTAGAACTTCAGCAGGTTGTAACTAGCAACCCAGAACCCAAAAAGAGGTGAAACTTGAATATATTGTCCAAAATATACATACAAAGAAACCCAATTGAGATCCTATGAAAAATCCAATGGAGTAGGTGCAAAAATACATAATTACAGCGCAAAGTTGCACCCAGTTGAAGTGTGAACAGAACAATTAATGGGAAAATTTCAAATAACCATAAATTTATGTTCAACACTCGGAATTGAGCATGGAAGAAGGCGTTGGAAAGGTATCAAAAATTAGAATATAGTTATTCACCTAGAAAATTGATCCGGGAATTCAATTTTATAGGAAATTACAAGAAAGAGTTATGATATATTATTGAACCAGAATGGTTCATATTTTCATGAAATTGTTGAAACAGTTAGCCTGACAAAGTTTTGTTGGCTGCACATTTTGCAAAGTTAAAAACAACTAGATCATATCAGGATCAACACATAGTCCAGAGGAATGGAAGAGGCACAGGTGACATACATCTAGGAAGATGAGATTAGAGGGATGGATGTCCATTTGGGCATTGAAGGAACAAACTCCAATGGACATGGAGAAGGAAGGGATGAAAACATGAATATGGTAGAGACCATTAAATATTTGCAAAAGGATGTCCAAAGTGATAAAGCTAATAATTAAATGCTTATGAGAGCCAGAAAGCAGCAACAGTACTTCAACATGAAGTTAATGCAGAGCTTGAACAGAATAGAAAATAAATTGGATAAGGAGAGTGGCTCAAGAAAATCAAGAAGTCACAGGTCTCCTAATGAGAAAGGAAGAACCAGAAGTGTTAGCGGACATCACCGTCACTCCCTAAGGCATTCCCATAAGAGAGAACATAACAGCTCAATTCCATCCCCTGTCAGGAAGCATAAGAGGTCTAGCATGGATGAGCTACAAGGAGAAATGAACAAAATCAAACCTCCTACATTTGATGGTGATCACAAGAAGGATGAAGATGCAGAGACAAGGTTTCTGGGCATGAGAAAGTATTTCCAATTGCATAATTATTCATCTCATGCAAAAGGAATAATTGCCATCTATCAGCTCAAGTGAAAGGCATCCATGTGGTGGGATCAGCTTGTGCGGGTGCAACACATTAAAGAGAAAAGTGTTACCTGGAGGGAATTCAAGAAGTATTTTGAAAAGAAATACTTGACTAAGAGATACTATGACAAGAAAATTAAAGAGTTCTTTGAACTCAAGCTTGGGAGTATGGCCATATATGAATATGAGAGAAGGTTTTTAGAATTGTTGAAGTATGTTTCTTTCATCAAGGATGAGACAGTTAATATTCAAAGGTATTTGAGTGGATTGCCATCCTTCATCAGTGACAAAATACAATATGATGATCCCAAAACATTGGAGGAGACCATAAGGCGAGCTAAATGCCTATATGATCAGCAAAAATCAAGGCCAACTTTCCAAAAAGCTTGGGGAGATCAAAATAAATTCAAGATGGATTATAGGAAGAAGGGAAATAAGCCACCATTCTTCAAAAATAATCCTCGGGGACAACCAATTTCTAGAGAACCCAAAACGATTGAAATAGGGGGTCAAAGGCCAAGGCATCCACCTATTCAATGTTGGGGTTGTAAAGGATATCATATGTTCATAGATTGTCCTCTCAGAGGTGAAAAAGTGAGGATTGTTCAGAATGTACAGCAAGCTAAAACAGTGGAGGACATAGGCAGAAATGTACCAAGGATCTATGCATCCCTGGACAACAAGCAAGCAGAGTATCAGTCACATATGATTGAAGTGGAAGGTATGATCAACAACCAAACCATTGTTATTTTAATTGATTCAGGAGCTAGTCATAGTTATATAGATCCTAAGATGGTGTAAAGTTTGTATTTTCCAAGAAGCAAGCATGGAAAATCTTGGTTGGTGCAGCTAGCTACCGGAGCCAAAAGAAAAATTAATGAGATGGTTAAGTCATGTCTTATGGACATGAATGGACTGAACACCAGGGCAGATTTGAACATCTTGCCTTTAGGTTCTTATGACTGTCTAATTGGGATGGATTGGTTGGACTAACATCATGTTATCCTAGACTGTCATAAAAAGGTATTTACTTACTTGGATGAGGAAGGGAACCTAAGGAAAGTGCAGGGAATTCCCAGGGCAGTGACCACCAGAGAAATTTCAGCATTGCAGCTAAAGAAATGTTACACAAAAGGGTGTCAAATATTTGTAGTTCATATGGAAGAGACACCTAAATAAAAGGTGCCAAATTTGGAAGATTATGAAGTCCTAAAATATTTTGAAGATGTGTTCAAGGAGGTTCCAGGACTACCCCCAAAGACAGATATTGATTTCTCTATAAATTTAATGCCTGAAGCAGCTCTAGTGTCAAAGAATCCTTACAGAATGAGTAGACCAGAGATGAAGGAGTTGCAAATGAAGCTTGAATAACTTCTGTAGAAGGGGTATATACGCCCAAGTGTGTCATCTTGGGGTGCCCCGGTCTTTTTCATGAAGAATAAATATGGGACATTAATATTGTGCATTGATTTCAGACAGTTGAATAAAGTGATTTTAAAGAACAAGTATCCTCTTCCAAGGATTGATGATCTCTTTGATCAATTGAAGGATGCAAAGATATTTTCAAAGATAGATATTAGGTCAGGATACCATCAGGTAAGGATTAAGGAGGAAGATATTAGCAAGACTTCCTTCATGACAAGGTATGGTTATGAGTTCATAGTAGTGCCATTTGGGTTTTCAAATGCACCAGTTGTTTTCATGTGCTTAATGAATGGTGTTATCCGAGAATATTTAGACAAGTTTGTCATTGTCTTTTTGGATTACATCCTTGAAAAATCCAAGTCAGAAGAAGATCATGAGCATCATTTGAGGATGGTGTTGCAAGTATTAAGGGAGCATCAATTGTATGCCAAATTGAGCAAGTGCTCATTTTATCAGAAGCAAATTCATTATTTGGGACACATCATTTCAGAGGATGGGATAACAATGGATCCTGAGAAGATAGAAGCCATTAGAGAATGGTCAACGCCAAAGAATGTGACATAGATCAGATCATTCATGGGCCTTGCGGGCTACTATAGGATATTTATTGAAGGATTCTCAAAGATTGCACACCCAATCACTTCCTTGCAAAATAAGGGTGTGAAGTTTCAATGGACATTGGATTGTGAAAAGAGTTTCCAACACTTGAAACAATTATTGACAAGTGCTCCAATACTAAGGATTGTAGACTCAAATGAAGACTTCATTGTATGCACAGATGCATGTAAATAAGGACTTGGTGGAGTACTCAGTCAAAATGGGTTTGTTGTATGTTATGAATCAAGGAAGTTGAAGGAGCATGAAAGACACTATGCCACTCATGATTTGGAGTTGGTAACCATAGTGCATGCCTTAATGAAATGGAGACACTACCTCATGGGGAAAAGGTTTGAGTTGAGGACAAACCATAATGGTCTGAAATATTTATTTGATCAACCAAATCTAAATGCTAGGCAAAGCAAATGGTTAGATTTTCTAAGTGAATATGACTTTGAGATAAATCATATCAAGGGGAAAGAGAACAAAGTGGTTGATGCACTCAGCAGAAGAGTGCATGAATTGCATGCTACAACCATTAGCATTTACCAATCATATTTGAAACACAGAATTTTGGAGGCTGCAAATTTAGATTTGCAATACAAGAAATTAGTGGGAAAATTACAACAAGGTAATTTGCAACAAAAAATTGAAGAATACAAGCTAGATAATGATGAAATTCTCATGTACAGGGCATAATTTATGTACCAAATTCCCAGGAATTGAAAATTTTGATATTGAGAGAAATTCATAATTTACCTTATGCGGGGCACCCAAGTTATCAAAAAACTATTGCAGCTGTCAAGAGCCAATATTATTGGCCATGAATGAAGAAAGAAGTTGTTGATTTTATTGACAAATGTTTGGAATATCAAAAGGTAAAGGCTGAGCATAGACACCCAGCTGGTTTGCTACAACCATTACCCATTCCTGAGTGGAAATGGGAAGTTGTAACAATGGATTTCATCACCAAACTTCCCAGAATAAACAAGCAACATGATTCTATCATGGTAGTGGTGGATAAGCTTACTAAAGTTGCTCATTTATTCCAGTTAACCTCACTCACAAGGCAGCCAACATTGTTGATATTTATATGAGAGAAATTGGTCGATTGCATGGCATACCCAAGACAATTGTGTCTGGCAGAGATCCAAGATTTACCTCAAATGTTTTGAAGGGATTATTTAATGGATTTGGAACAAATTTGAATTTTAGCACAACTTATCATCTAGAATCAGATGGAAAAACAGAGAGGGTGAATCAATTGATTGAGGATATGTTGAGGATGTATGTGATGGATAAACCATAAAAATGGGAAGATTACCTACACTTAGTAGAGTTTTCTTATAACAATGGGTACCAAACATCTCTAAATATGAGCCCATTTGAGGCACTTTATGGAAGAAAGTGAAACACATCAGTAAGTTGGGATAACCCAGTAGATAGAGCAGTGGTTGGGCCAGATTTACTCAGGGAAATGGAGGAGCGAATGTTGAAAACAAAAAAAAATAAAATTAAAGGGTGCCCAAGACAGGAAGAAAATTTATGATGATAAGGAAAGAAATCGCGTGGAATGTAAATTTGGGGACCATGTATTCTTGAAAGTGAAGGCCAACAGAAGTTCCCTGAAGTTGGGAAATTGTTCCAAGTTGGCAGCTCGCTATTGTGGGTCGTTTGAAATCCTAGAGAGGATTGGTCCAGTAGCTTATATGATTGCATTTCCTACATCTATGTTTGTTCATAATGTATTCCATGTATCATTTCTAAAGAAATATATGCCTAATGCTAATCATGTTATTGATTGGAATGTGATTCAGGTGGAACAAGAAGGCGCTTTCCAAGTGCATTCGGTGTGCATTCTAGACCAAAAAATCAAACAGCTCCGGAATCGAGCCATAGGGGTTGTAAAGGTCCAATGGACATGGTACGGTCTTGAGGACGCTACTTGGAAGCATGAGGATGCAATGCGGGAAGAATACCCGCATCTTTTTGAAGATTTTTGAAAATTTTGTTGTATATGTGTACATGATGCATTGAGGACAATGCATAAATAAGGGGTGGGGATTGTAATATCCCTAGGCCGAACCCAATTTACTAGTTCAGGAAAGGGGGGGGGTAAAAGTTAAGGAAAAGGGGCTAAGCTAGGGAGCTTAAGCCAAAAAGGAATATTATATTAATATTTCTTAAAGTATAAAGTATGGATAATTATTTTATCCTAAGTTCTAAGGATGGGGACAAGTGGGCCAAAGTAGCTCCCAACATGAAAAGTGTCAAGTTGGAGACATTCATACATATAGTTTGGACTTAGTTCATTTTCCCACTCCTTCCATCATTCATTCAGGCAGTCAATCATCCATGATCATTCACACACTCATGGAGCTATCCTTTGTACCTTCCTATCACTGTACCTGAACCTGTATCTGTACCCATACATGTTTGTGTAGTTGGTTAGCTTGGGAGCTGGACTGAAGAAGAGGGTTGTCAAGCCCGTGGGATATTGAAGAGGCGGGTTGTCAGGCCCGAGAGAAATTTCTCTCTGGGTGAGAGAATTGTTGGGAATTGATTTCCTGAAGGTGCTAAAATACAGCTACATGGCTCTGGGACTTCATGTTCAGCATGTTGTTGAAGCCCGGAAAGGAAGTGGGGCATCCGAAGGAATGTTGAGCAGAGAAGGGGCACACTTCCTAGGGTGGGAGAGGCATGTGGGGAATGAGGGATTGTAGGTTGTTAGTTTGAGTTGGCACCTATGATAGAGTCTTTCCTGTGTCTGAGGTCCATTAGCCTGGTTAGGAATCTGTTTACCCGGGTGGAGTTTAGTCCCAGCTCAGGGGTGACCCACTGTTGAGAGTGATTAGCAGTGTGGTATAAGGCTGGGAGGTTCATGGAAGTTTTGCATGCAGTTGGTGATATTATTACCAAGATAAGTGTCAATTGTGTGATAAATTTACATGTTGCATTATTATTTACGTGTTTATTTTTATGGGTTTATCCTATATGTGGTTATAATTGTCTTTATATTTATGGCCATTGCCTATATATGTTGCATGTATATGTTTATTGTTATTCCATTATGAATCCGTGCATTTACAGAATATATGTGTATGTTTATGTTTTATATATAAATTTCCATAAGATTTTTGTGTGTATATGTTTTAATTGCATGCAGTTCGAAAAATTTATGTGGCATAGCTTGGTTGGATGATGGGTATGTTACAGTATGTTGAGCAGAGAATGAAATCATTTTCTGGAGTAGCATGGCCCAACGTGGGTGGTCGGGGATGTTACATGGACTATTAATTAATCAATGGCAATGAATGGGCTTGGAAAAAGGATGCATTGAAAACAAAGGTGCATCACACCCTCTACAAAGGCACCCATAAGTGAGACACTATAACCCCTTGTATGTCATGAACCCAATGCCCAAAACTTTCCCCCTCATCCATATCACATCATCCACATGAATTAGAAGGATGTCCCCTTGGAAAACACCCCTAAATTTAAGGGACGATTCACCCGATAGGTTGTTTTGTCAACCCTCTCATACTCAAACTTGGTAAAGTGCATAGGGTCTTTGAGAATTATTTTATTTTGATGAGGTAGTTTGGATGTAAATAATTAGATGTCTCTTTTATTGATTTGATTTACTCATCATGAAGCTTTGACTTGATATCCTTGGAGGGTGTATCCATTTGTCTTTGCGAGATCCAGTTGGTGGACAATTTTTTAGGAACAAGACTAGCTTGGGCTTCCATTGGGATTTAATCCCACAACGTGGATGTCAAGGGAATGCATGTTGAATGACAAAGACGTGCCTTTGGAGGCCTAGAAGACATCATGGATGAACTCACCTATCCCCTATCACCCAAATGAGTTTCGTAGGAGGGGAGAAACGTCACTCTTTGGGGCTTGATGTCACCTAGGGATAGGGTTTGGTGGTGATGGAGTTGTTACTCATTGACACTTGGCATGATTTGACCGAAGGAAGCATGAATTGAAGGAAGATACCTTAGTTCATTAAGAGGAGTCTATAGAATCCCCAACGACCTCCACCTTTCTCTCCAACGACTTGGAAAAGTGTGTAACGAACCGCCTCGTTACGACAATCATTCTAGTAACAGGTGCAAATTTTTTTTTTGTGTGTGTGCGCGCGTGTAGCAGTAGCAACATAATGAACTGTATGACGCCACTCGACTAACTACAAAACTCAATCACGAGGTTCAGCCAAGAACGCTGAAGGCCTCAACGAGAACTACAACAACGCAACCATAGGCAGAGGTGCACATCGCAGACACTCAGCGAAAGGTAAAACTGACCACTATACACGACTGACCTCCC
>JZKD02S1674143.1:485665-507902 GCA_000966675.3 Picea glauca | reverse complement strand
GCTTACAGTCGTGAAAACTAAATGGAGACCAATTTGCAAATGTCGCAAGAAATGAAAATATCGTCTATTTGGAAAATGCGACGACAATTTGAAGTTCAGAAGACATAGGTGTAGGTAGCTTATAGGGAAATGGAAAAAATTGAATTGGCTGCCAACAGTGCTTCACCTCCTAGGTTTAGGGTTTTGGACCTTTAAGGTTCTCTCTTTATGTTAAAAGGCCATCCTTTCGACCTCTTATATTATATTTTGTGAATGATCATAGCCAACATCTTTCTCTTCCTCTTTAGAGATAAGCTACCACCATTATAGCCAATTTGTTCGCTATAGTATTCCACTTTTAAATCATTAATAGAAGTTGGGTTTTCACTGTATTACTATGATCTATGTTATATTCTTATGTGTGTTTCATTTCATTCCCTATACAAGGGCTTAGATTTACCTTCGGCAAAGCTAGGCCATATTGTTTTAGTGTAGTGCTCAGTTAGAGCTTTCTAATGAGCTATTATGCATGTCAAATAGAGATTGTATGCCAAAGTTGCGCTCACAAAGTTTATGTAGAAACTAATGCCCAGAAATACATTTTGGTGTTTCAAAATCACTTTTTGGTGCTTCACCTCCTATGTTTATGGTTTTGTAATTTAAGGGTTCTTTATTTATGTTAAAATTCCATCATTTCGGCCTCTTGTATTAGCTTTTGCGAATGAGCATAGCTGACATCTCTCTCTCTCTCTCTCTCTCTCTCTCTCTCTCTCTCTCTCTCTCTCTCTCTCTCCAGAGATAAGCTACCACCATTCTAGTCAGTTTGTGCTCTATAATATTCTACTATTTTATTCATTAATATAAGTTAGGTTTTCACTGTATTACTATGTTGTCTATTATATTCTAGTGTGTGTTTCATTTCATTCCCTATACAAGGAACTGACTTTACCTTTGGAAAATATAGGCCATATTGTTTAATTATAGTCCTCAATTACAACTTTAAAATGAGATATTATGTGCGCCAAATGGAGATTATATGCAAAAGTTACGCTCCTAGAAAGTTGATGTAGAAACTAACACCCAAAAATACCTTCTGGCATTTCAAAAACACCTTTTGGCACTTCATTTCCTAGGTTTGGGGTTTTGGACCGTTAGGGTTCTTTTATTTATGTTAAAAGGCCATCCTTTCAACCTCTTGTATTAGATTTTATGAATGAGCATAGTCAACGTCTCTCTTCAGATATAAGCTACCACCAGGTTTCGATAGAACAAATTGATGTATGGAAGACAACCTTCAAATCTAAAGAAGGTCATTTTGAGTAGTTGGTCATGCCATTTTGGCTTGACTAATGTTCCAACAACATTCATGAGGATGGTGGATGTTATATTTTAGTTGTTCACAAAATATTTTGTGGTTGTATATTTGGATGGCATCCTCATCTTCAGCCAGACCTAGGAAGAATGTTTACAACACATTCAATAGGTCATGAGAATCCTACTATAGCACAAGTTATATACCAATTTGGAGAAATGTTCATTTGACATGTAGAGAACTCAATAATTATGATACATTATGGATGAACATGGGTTTCATGTGGACCCAGCCAAGATCCAAGTCATTCACAATTAGCCAGCCCCAACAACTCTGACAAAGCTTTGCATCTTCTTATGCCTCACCAACTTCTACCATAGGTTCGTGTTAGAGTTATCTCATATCGCTTGTCCCCTCAATCAAGTGACCAAAGGTGGAGCTAAAGTAGTCATTTGATATTGAAACATATGCCTCTGAATATGTTATCGGTGTAGTCCTCACTCAATAGGGACATTTGATGGCTTATCATAGTGGGACGTTATCTAATGTTTTCATGAATATCCCACTTATGAAAAGGATATGTAATCCATTGTGCATGCATTCCAACATTGGAACCATTATATTCTGGGAAAGGACACTGCTAGTGGAACCATGTAAAAAGAGTATCACAGTCGAGGACACTCCTAGGCTCTTCTTTGAGCATGTTCGGGTTCATTTTGGTATACCAAAAAATATTATTTCAGAAAGGCTCCTTAGTACTTTCTGGTCTAGATTATGGTCCATAATGGACACCAAGTTGACCAAACAGATGGTAAAATGGAAGTGGTCAATAGGAAAATGGAAAGTGGTCAATGATTGTGCATATCCTTTGCATGTACAACTCCAAGAATCCACGTACATCGGATGAGAGAATTCCATATGTTCAACATAGCTATAACAGAGCCCTCCACATCTCTATTGACCACATCCTTTTTCAAGTGTGCTTGGGGTTCCAACCATTGGTCCCCATTATTGTAGCTCTTCATATTCCATATTCACCGACTGAGTCCTCCCACGCTCAAACCAAGGCAGACAAAGCAACCAAATTTTTTGAACGTATCCAACACCTACAACAACAAGTTCATGATATATTGTAGAAATCTAATGCCAATTACAAGTAGTGACATGACCAACATCGGGTTCCACACAAGTTTCAGGTTGGTGACAAAGTCTAGTTGCATTTTCAAAAAGAGTGCCTCATGGGCCCCCACAAGAAGCTCAGAACACTCTGATATGGGTCTTACACCATCACAAAGGTTGTGGGTGAAAATGATTTATAATTGAGTATTCCTCCTTTCCTTGGCTTGCACCCAATATATGTGGAGCTTCTTCAACCATATTTCCAACCTTTGTTGGACACATCGGAAGTGGTTGAGAAATTGGCTCCTACAAAACTCAATCCCAACTACCTTGAGAAATCTATAGTGGATTGGATAATGGACAAAAAGATGAAGGAAATCGCCAGCAAAACATCCAACTTTATCAATTTGTCAAAGTGGGACAGCTTCTTCAGTAAGGAAAATGGCTCACCAAGATTCAGATTCAAAAAAAAATTCCCCATCTACTAAAGGAACTTGACACAATGGGGACCATTTATTCTTAAGGGGGGAGGACTAATCTAGGTGGATATCAATGGTCACCCACCTCTTCCACTGAATCAACACAATTCTCCATCTTGGCATTTTTGTTATATTTTTCTAGGATTTTCTAGGTCCTAAACTTCTAGGACCATTTTGAGGCCCTAAATGATGTTTTTTTAGAAGGGACAAGGGCCTAGCTTTGCCTTTGGAAAAGCCAAGACATACCATTTTATTTTAGTCCTCAGTTTGAGCTTCCCAATGAGCTACTATGCACACCAAATGGAGATTGTATGCAAAAGTTATGATCCCAAAGAGTTGATGTAGAAACTAATGCCCAAAAATACCTTTTGGTGTTTCAAAGACACCTTTTGGCGCTTCACCTCCTAGGTTTGGGGTTTTGGACCTTTAGGTTTCTTGATTTATGTTAAAATTAAATCATTTTAGCCTCTTGTATTAGCTTTTGTGAATGAGCGTAGTTGACATCTCTCTCCTCAAAGATAAGCTACCACCATTCTATCTAGTTTGTGCTCTACGATATTTCGTTATTTTATCCATTAATAGAAGTTGGGTTTTCACTATATTAATGTGTTATCTGTTATATTCTTGTGTGTGTTTCATTTTTCCCTATACAATGGCATGGATTTACCATCGACAAAGCTAGGCCATAATATTTTATTGTAGTCCTTAGTTAGATATTTCTAACGAGCTATTGTGTGTGCCAAATAGAGATTGTATGTGAAAATTACACTCCTGAAAAGTTGATGTAGAAACTAATGCGCAAAAATACCTTTTGGAATTTCAAAAACACATTTTGGTGTTTTGCCTCGGGTTTAGGGTTTTGGACCTTTAGGGTTCTTTCTTTATATTAAAAGTCCATCCTTTTGGCCTCTTATATTAGCTTTTGTGAATGAGCATAGCTGACATCTCTCTCTCTCTCTCTCTCTCTCTCTCTCTCTCTCTCTCTCTCTCTCTCTCTTCATAGATAAGCTACCACCATTCTTGCAAGCTTGTTCTCTATAGTATTCTACTATTTTATTTATTAATAGAAGTTGGGTGTTCATTGTATTATTGTGCTCTGTACTATATTCCTGTGTGTGTTTCATTTCATTCCATATACAATCCAGATCAGTACTTGCATATTTGTTTTTAGCTTATATTATCTTGCTTGGGTATATTCCAACACTTGATGTTCATGTCGATTTGACATAATAAATAGTTGAATAAGTTAAGTGATTCAACACATATCTTGAATATAAAAAAACATATTTGTTGATGTTATAATATACTATAATAAGACATTTTAGATCTGTTGCATGCCTTGAAAAGTGTTCCCTAAGGGATGTAGCATTGTGGTATTGAAGTACACTTATATGGTATTTATTCTCTTAGGTTACCTAGTGAAATTGGGTTGAATGGAAGTGAAATATTACTCTTGTAATTTAATATTTCATATCATCCCTAATGCTAAAAGTTCACAAGGACTAGTTCTAGGAAATATCAAGGTTGAGATCAAATTTTTGAATTTGCATTAATTTCCCTAAAATTTCTACAATAGTCGTGACATGGTGGTCTCCATTGTGAGGGTGTATGTTTGGATGCTATAGTTAGCCACGAGGGGATTGAAGAAATGAGAGGGGGGGGAATTTAAGTTACTTCTATGTTGGTGTGGGAGACATTCATCAATTGTTGCTCATAGAGTAGGGTCTTGAGTAGCCTATTGGAAATATTAGGTCATTAAAACATCACAAAGAAGGGGATCAGTGGAAGAAATGTGGAGTTGGAGGAATGTGGTATTTAATGGGGTATCCATGGGTATGGTTGGTGGAGGAGGGGTGGTGTGAGTTTGATGACATAGGTGGATGAAGGGTTTTTTTTTTGGTGTCATTTAACATTGAGACAAGGGGTGGTGAAAAGAAGTAAAGCAATGATACCCTGCCCCAATCACACATGGAGGTGGATTGATGCATGCATTATCTTAAATTAGGATTAATCATCTCAACACATATAATAATTAGTAGCCTAATCATTGTTTTCTATTTTTTCTAAATACTATGTATATATTATATATCTTCTTGAAATTTTACCATTAAATATTTTTATTGATATGATTTAGATCTAGCTTATAAATTACATTTTGGATAATTTATTATGCATACCATATAAATCGTTGTATATGCTTTGAGTTGTAGTTCATATTTCTTTTTTAAAACATTAATACAATTACATGTGTACTATATATTAATTAGAATATATACTATCTAATATGAAATACCATTAATATTTAAAATTTCATAGTACATAATTTTTACAATTTCATAGTACATAAACCACAATTTCATAGTACATAAACCAAGAAAAATATGTAAGATAAAAAGAATATACATGTTCCACATTTTTAAAGAATCTATAAAGGGGTCAATGCCAAGTCTTTGCAGATACCATATTGATAGAAATACAAAGACACTCATAAGATTGAATGTTATTTTATTTTCATATTTTTCGTTGGAGGGCAATAAAGACACCATGGAGTTGTCACATTCAAAATGCAATTGCTTCCACAATTGGTATATTGGTCATGGTAACTTTTCGTGTGTGGTGATTAAAGTTTTGTATTGATAAGTGGGAGGTTCTACACATCCATACACTTGGATTTTTTTCACTTAGGATTTTTTAATAAGATCGTTGGTATTGGAAATTGTTTTTTAATCTTATAGGGTTTGATGATACAACACATGGACCACCTGAAATATTATTACAAATTCCTCGAGCAATGTTATCACTTGCATAAGAGTGATACATAATAAATTTTCTCTCCTTATACCAATTTATATGACAGTGTTTGATTCTTCTTAGATGGGTTGCATCTCAGCATTGATTCACAAACTTGGTTCATGGATTGGATTGGATTGTGATTCACAAACTTGGTTTATTGATTCACAAATTTGGTTCATGGATTGGATTGTGATTCACATACTTGATTGGATTTCATGGATTGGATTGTGATTTTAATATATTTTAGATTATTAATTTTATTAATTCTCTTTATTTTTATATTTATAAAGTGTTAAGTTTTAAGTTTTTTTTTTTTTTTAATCTTGGTTTTGGGTAGGAATGTTAGAGATAGAAGCAAATCTAAATTTTTATATTAATATTTTTTAAATATTAAGTCTATGTAACATATGAGTGATGAATTAAGTTGAGTTATTAATCATATTATTATAAAATATAATTAATTATATAGGTAACATATGAGCAATGGATGAAGAGGTGTTATGAGCCTCCTCTCTATTTTTATGTATATCTTCTAGACTTGGGTACTGCGATGCTTTTTCTTACTACTTATACTAGACATGCATAGGTTTGTTCTTTTTATGCTTGTGAGGTTGGGTGGCCCTAGTGGGGATCCCATATTTTAGACTAAATGCATACGTCATCCTGCATTATTCAGAATGTAAGTTTTGTCGAATATGAATAAAATTTACTCTTTTTTCCTTAGAAAAAAAACCACACAAGAGATTAATTAAATTGAGTTATTAATAATATTATTATGAAATATAATTAATTGATGTAATACCCCTAATTTACAAGAGTTATAGTTATCTCCCTTATTTGTATTTATGTGTGGATGTACATAAAAATATTATTATTGACAATGGTAATGGACAAGTAGAGTGAAAATAGTTTTTTTCTTCATAAATTTCCCCACTATAAACCCTATTTTATTATATGGTAAATATGTTTTATATTTTCTTCTTTGACCTATCTTAGTTTTATTTCACAAATATCATTTTTCTTATTTTCATTTGCAATCATAACTTCCACCTCTTCTTTATATTATTTTTTACCAAATACCAAACTTGTTATAAGTTCTTTATGTTTTTAGTGTTTTCATTTGAAACCATAACTTTCACCTCTTCTTTATATTATTTTTTACCAAATAACAAACTTGTTATAGGTTATTATTTCAATAAAGTAGGATTGATTTTTCCCAAGATCTATGTTACTTTGAAAATTAGATCTCCACTAATCAAAACATCAAAATTTCCAAAATTCTTATATGGAATCTAAATCTCTTTCCACTATTTTATATTTTTTGAAAATCATTCCTATTATTATTTCTTACTAGGATTTTCCATGACTAACATCCCTCCAAATAATTTATGATCCACATTACGATAATGGATATTCTATATAATCTCATTTCCTTCCAAACATGGGCTTGAATTTAATGGTGGTACACATTTTCTATTTGATAATGGGTCTTTTTTTATTGAGAATTCAACAATGTCTACGTTGGTTAGTTGTATAGTTGTGATATCATTTATTAAAGTTAGATGGGAAATAAATAAATGATCCATTTCTATGGAGTATGATATATTAAAATGTAACTTTCATCCTTTATTACAAGAATGCTATGATCGAGCATCTTCACAGTGGTTAGGGTTTACTTTAGTTATTGTTGATTCGCTTCATATTGCCATAACTACTTTATTGAGGTTGTAAGAGATGCAAGAACCTACTAAATGGAGTTTGGATCCTAAGAAGACTGCACTCCACCCTCACTAGGAATTGAGCGGAGTCATTAGTTGTTGCAGGAGAAGGGTTGTTTTCACCATTTGTAAATTAGTTCGTAAGCCATGGGAGACACTTGCTTAGAGGCATTCATCTTTCTGGTTCATTTCATGATTCTAAGGAAAAGAAATCAACCTCAACCACAACATTTTTTCAATGATTGGAATTCATCCCTCAACTGGACCTCCCATCTTCAGAGCCATGAAAGAAACCCCACATTCTATCTGAGCGAGCTCTGGTTGGAAAATGTATAGGCCTTTGGCCTAACCCAAAGTTGTGGAAGCATGGGTAGCAAATCAATGGTCCCCTAAGATAAATGGACAAGTAATATTGTTATCCTTTGGTCATAGTTATTATGTTTTTTCTCTTTTTAAACAGGTAAGAGCGAGCTCTGATATTTAGATTTGGGCCATACTTCATGGGTTCCAAGAGAATGTATCTCTCCTTGTGGACCCTTGAATTTAACCTATAATGAGATATTATGACAACCCTAGTGTGGGTAATATTACCTCATCTTCCGTCAATTTTTTAGGATGAATGCTCCCTAAGAGCGATTGGAAACAAACTGGATCATTTTATTGACTGAGAAAAAACAAAAGGGAACCTATATTCTTATGCAAGAATATGTGAGGAGGTGGACTTGGAGAAAGGACTCCTAGAAGATTTGAAAATCAATCTAGATGGATGGAGCCACCATCCAATGTTATATTATAATAATAATAATAATCTATTTTTAAGGTCACAGAACAAGCCAGCACACCAAATTGGTGTATGAGACCCCCTTGTTTGTGGGACAAGGGACCCCCCTCCGCCCAGCGATTTGACTGGTAAAGTATACGAAGTTCCCTCTGGATTTGAACCTGTGACCTCTTAAGAGGAAAGACATGTTCTTAACCATTAGGCCCACTCAGGTTGTATGAAGATCACATTCAAGTGCATGGTTTTCCATGCTTATGGACATATTGCTAAAAACTCTCCAAAAACCCAAGAACAACATCCCCCTTTGAAGAAGCACTCAAGGATAGAACCATATTTCAAGATGAGAAGATCACGTTCAAGTGCATGGTTTGTCATGCTTATGGACATATTGCTAAAAACTCTCCAAAAACCCAAGAACAACATCCCCCTTTGAAGAAGCACTCAAGGATAGAACCATATTTCAAGATGGTTCCAAGTAGGCGAAGAAATTTTCAACAAAAGGGGTCATCTTATCAAAATCCATCTCAAGAGGATCTATCTATGTCAAGAAACAACAAATTTGATGTTCTTGGGAACTTAGAGGAAACAACAAATCCTTAAAATATAGAGAAGGGGGTTGAAGAGGAACATGCAACATATATTAATCTTGAACTAGCTCATCCTGGGAGTGGTACAGATAAATCCCCTAAGGATCCAATATCCAATGCTCAAGAAGATGAGGAGGAAGTACAAGAATAAGAGGAAAATGAAGACAATGCAAAAGAGTCATAGGAGGAAGATGAGGAAGTAGAGGAAACTGAGGAGGAAGGAAGTGATTCAGGTTAGGAAGAGGAAAAAGAGGAGGAGCTAAAGAGAAAACCCATGTTGAGCCCTCTAAATCCATCTCCTTTGTTGAAGCCTTTAAAAATGCACCAAATCCTTCACCTCCCCTTACAAGGGGAAGGAAATACAACTGATATCATATTTCTCATGAGGAAGAAAAGAATATCTACTTGGGACATCAGGAAACCATTGAATTTCTGCCAAGATAATTATGCATTTTTTAATGTATTTTACTTTGTAATCAATTTGTGAGAATTTATCCATGTACCCAATAAAAAAAATATGGTTTATCTCCCCCCTGTTCCACCAAGGGAAGTTGGAAATTAGAAATATTCCCAGTCAACACTATCTATATGACTGTTGTAGTCTATGCTACAACTTTTTTATAATAAAATATATTTTTGTTCCAGCTTTTAAAAAAAACGATATATTAACACGCAAGTTTAACTAAACAAAATCACGAGATTGTGAGAAAAGAAAGCATATGGGAGGAATTATCTTCTATGGATAGGTTTTACCCTAGCCACCACCATTTGTTGGAGCAATGTGCCAACCGAGAATCTCCTATTGCTCCTCATTGTTGGAGCAAAGCATCAATCAAGGGCTTCTCCTTAGTCATCATCAATTTTACCTTCATGTGTCAATTACGGGGTATCCTTCCTTGTGGATCCATGATTGAGAGTTGAAGTTATAGTTCAAGGAACAATGGGAGATGATAATCACCCAAATATTGAGGCATTTAACTCCTTGGTCTAGTCCCTTAATCCAAACAAAAAAATCATCCTCGACAAAGTTGATTCGTAAAATGTTTGGAATATGTCCCTCAATTGGATCTCCCATATTCAAACCCAAGAAGAAAATCCCTTATTATGTCTAAGTGTGTTTTGATTCAAAAGTTTACAAGTCCAAGAGTTGTATAAACTTAGGTAGCGGAACACCGGTCTCCCAAGATTCAAAGGCAACTATTATCATTTTCTTTTGGTTGAGGCTATTATTTTTTTCTATTTTTCAATAAAGAAGAGCATGATTTGATTTTCCACTCTGGAGCCATTTCATGGATCCATGGGAATGTATATGTCTATGTGGTCCCTTGATTTTAACCCAAAAGAGGAAATTATATCATCCCCTATATGGGTTAGGTTGCCACATATCCCTTTGATTTTCTTGGATGATTTCTCTCTTAGATATATTGGGAACGGGATGAATTGATTCATTGACCGAGTAGAACCAAAAGGAAGATTGTTTTATTTTGAAAGAATATGTGTGGAGGTGGATTTGGAGAAGGGACTCCCAGAGGCTTTTCAAATCCATCTAGATGGGTGGAGCCACCATTAATCACTAGATGACAAGAATACTCCTTTCAAGTGCAAGGCATGTCATGTTTACGGGCATTTTTCCAAAATCTATCCAAAAATACAAGAGGAGCATCCTCCCTCAAAGAAGCAATCAAGAAAAGAAGTTGAGTTCAAAACAATTCCTAGAAATTGTAGAAATTGTTGGAGATACTTTTCACACACCTAGGATTTCCTTTTCCTAAGTTTTTCCCTATGTTTATTAGTCATGATCCAGGCTCCTACATTTTAGGGAGAATATTCATTTTCCTACATTCTAGGGGAATATGCTCTTCATTTCACACTTCAGTTGGATCATTTGAGTGGACTCTTGATGCCACATTGGTTCCATCACCATGCAACATTGGGATCATCACTACTAATGCGCATTTTCCTTGGGATTATCACCAGAGTGGCACATTACTAATGCTTTCAGTCAGTTAATTGAGAACTGAGAGGCTAGTTGACTTAGACTAGGTGACAGTTAACTCCCGTGACTACTGGTGTGTGTCCAAATCACTCTAGACCACCACTATGGCACATTAGCTCATGCATTATGGCAATTAGTTGAGCTATGCAGCGCATATCTATTGTATTGTATCATTCTTTCATTCAGTTGATAAAATTCTTTGATTCTCTCTCTTTCATTTCTGTATTTTCTCATTCTTCTGCAAATTGTGTGTGTCTTTTGCTATCTATATATTATATGTGTAGGTTCATCCACATTTACATGGCATCAAATATGAATTATTTCTAGGAAAAAGACACACTAGAGTCTTTTTGTAGGTACAGAATATTGAACACAGCGGGAAAATGGAATTTCCAAAAGAATTAATCCTTACACCGTACAATTTATTTGCATGGAAGCATAAGATGGAATTGCATCTTTGAAGGAAAGGATTATACAGGTTAACCATGGCCACAGAGACCGAACCCACATCACCCATCAAAAAATCCAAGTATCTGAATCGGATGGATGAAGCGTATGGAACTATTTGCAGTCTCATTTCTCTTGAAATCCTCTTTCACATATCCTCATGTAAAACCCCCAATGAATTCTGGACCACCATTGAAGGAATTTTTGGAAAACAAGACGAGATGAGGGGACATATGATTGAGGTGGAATTTCTCACTTTGGATCCAAAAACCTTTGACAATCTCCAAGATTTTTTTAGCAAATATAAGGATTTTTTTTCACAACTCAAGGCTTGTGGGGTTGATAAATCTGAGGAGAAACAAATGGTTCTTACCACTCTTTCAAAATTGGTCTAAAATACTCAACGTTTTTATCCACATTTCATTTAGTTAGGCTCACCTCTCGAGCCACATAGACCATGCCCTCTCTTGAGGTCTTTATCGAGTCTCTAACGGAAGCGCAGAACAAGCTCATCAACATGGGAAAAATCAAAGGCTCAAAGGCACATGCACTTGCTGTGCAAGATGGTAGCAGTCACCAAAATAAGAAATTTAAAAACAAAGACAAAGGGAAGGAACATGAAAATCTAAAGAAGGAAGGGTACTCAAAACCCTTCAACAATTCCTCTAGATCCAAAGGTGGAAAGGGAAGAAAAGGGGAGAAATGCACTTACTGCCAACAAGGATTCCATCCAAAATCTATATGCATGAATAATAATATATATCAAATGGCACAAATACTTCAAAAAAACAACCTTGGAGAACGCATCCCTGAGGTTTCCAAGAAGAAGAATCCAGAGGATCAAAATCCCAAGAAAGGTAATTCTAGTCATGCTTTGATTGCCACTAACTTCTCTCTTGATTCTTGGATTGTAGATTCAGGTGCATCACACCACATGGCATCCACAAAGGAAGTATACTCTTCATTGTATGCATGCAAAGGTCCTCCTATTCTGATGGGGGATGACTCTCCAATCAAAATCACCGGCAAAGGGAGAGTTGAACTCACAAACAGGAGCTTCAAAAATGTGCTACATGTTCCCAAAATATCCGTAAGTCTTCTCTCCTTGTATCAGATGACAAATTCTAGCACCATAAAGAGAGTAATATTCACACCTGATGTTGTGTATATCTATGACATGCAAACCAATTCCAAATTTTCTACTGGTGAGGTAAATCGCCAATCTAGAATCTACATGTTTTTTGAATTTATTGAACCAAATTCTTCATTACTTCTTATGCATGTTGATGAAAGAAGTAGGATATGGCATGAAAGGTTTTGGCATTTAAATTCTAGATACATGTAACAACTTATAAAGCAAGGAATGGTTGAAGGTCTACCAGACATCCACTTCTCCAAAGGAATTTGTGAGGGATGTGTCCTTGGAAAACACCCTCAAGACAAGTTCGACAAAGGAAAGACTTAAATGGCCTCCTCTCCTTTGGATCTGATCCACAATGATCTCATGGGCCCTTTTCTGCATCCATCAATCAGTAAAGAGAGGCATTTGCTCATTTTTATTGATGATTTATCATGCTACACTTGGACTTTCTTTCTCAAGAAAAAATTTGAGGTCTTTCAACATCTCAAAGATTTCAAAGTCCTTGTTGAGACGCAATCAGGAAGGAATATCAAATTCCTCCGAACAGATAATGGGGGGGATTATGTCAACCATGTGGTATAGAATATATGTCTTGAGGTCAGGATTCAGATGCAGCACACGGTTCCCTATACTTCGCAGCAAAATGGAGTTGTTGAGTGGAAGAATAGATCTCTGAAAGAGATGGAATCTTGCATGTTGCATGCAAATTCACTTCCACAGAGATTATGGGATGAATAACTTAATTGTACAAACAACATCCAAAATATATATCCCCATAGATATGTCAAGGATAAGACTCCCTTCGAGGCTTGGAGTTGCCTCAAGCCAGAAGTGATCCACTTTTGTATATTCGGTTAACATGCATGGGCTGGGATTCCATCTGAGAAGAGGAAGGCACTTGATCCACAGATTACAGAGTGTATATTTTTTGGATACCCGGATAGTGTGAAGGGATACAGACTCATTGATCCCTCTACGGACGGACTCATCATTGAGCACAATGTCCAATTCGAGGAAATTATCTCACATGCACCTCAGGAGTCTCATGTCAACACTTTTGTTCTTCCACCTGTCAGAGATGATGAGAATGCACATGTTGACTCTTCTTCAGATGAAAGTTATGATTCATAGGATTAAAATAATTCAAATATCGAGTCAATACAGTCATATGCAGAGTTAGTGCATGCAGATGCAGAGCCAGAGTCGAGGCTGAAGTGGGCCAATACTACTCTTCAGGATGCATGAGATCTTGTTGGGGATCCAAATGATACCAGGAGGACTCGATATGATTTAGAGGAGCCTCCTCTTTCACTCACCACCATTGAATTGATGCCACCTAAGCATATTTTCTTGGTTCGGTCTTCATATCCAGAGTCTTTGGTGAGGCTGTTGGGAATCCCTTTTGGGAATCTTCCATGCAAGAGGAGTACAACTCCCTCCTCGAGAACCAGACTTGGGATCTAGTTCCCCTTCCTTCAGGAAGGGAAACTTTTCAAGTGTAGATGGGTCTACAGGACCAAGAGCACAACAGATGGACAAGTTAGTAGATACAAATACAGGCTAGTTGCCAAAGTCTTTCAATAGGTGCACGACATTGACTATGAAGAGACATTCGCCCCAGTAGCGAATATGGATTCCATACACTTGGAACTTTCCATTGTGGAAACTAAGGGATGGGAATTCCATCAGATGGACGTGAAGAATGCATTTCTTCAAGGAGCTCTCTCTGAGGAGATCTATATGGAGCAGCCCCGGGGCTTCATGCAGGATTCATCTTTGGGCTTTCAACTGAAGAATTCCCTTTATGGCCTCAAGCAGGCCCCGAGGGCATGGCATGTCAATATGGACTCCTACCTACTATCACAGAACTTTGTACGTTGTAAGTCAGACCTAAACATTTACATACTTAGGATGACTGATTCACTTCTACTCCTAGTTATGTATGTTGATGATTTGATGATCACTGGTTGCTCTAATTTAACGATTGTTGCAGTAAAGAGGATTTTGCATGACAAGTTCTTAATGATGGACATGGGTCCGCTACATTTCTTCCTTGGTCTCGATATTAGTCAGGATGCATCAGACATCAAACTGTCTCAGGCCAAGTATGCACGAGATCTCCTCGAGAGATTCCACATGACAGACTACAAGTCTACCCCGAATCCTTTCCTATCAGGAGTCAGACTTGAGGATGGAGGGGACACTCCACTGGTGGAAAACACACTATACAGATAGCTAGTGGGGAGCTTGTTGTATCTCACACACTCTATACAAGACCTCTCCTATGCAGTCTCGGCAGTCTCCCAGTTCATGCAAATGATGCATGAACTACAATGGAAGGATGCAAAGTGTATCCTTCGATACATATAGGGAACGATGGACTTTGGGATTCACTATGGAGCATACTCTGCATTGGACCTCATCGAGTTCACTGATTCTGACTAGGCTGAAGAAAGCATTGATCGCAAGTCCACATATGGTTACTCACTCAGTCTGGGTTCTGATCCCATCTGTTGGTCGAGCAAGAAGCAGGATTATATTTCTCTATCTTTAGCCGAGGAAAAGTACAGAGGGGTAGTTAACATAACCATTCATGTTATGTGGCTATAGCATTTTCTCACTGAGTTGGGCATTCTGTTTCACCAGTCGATCGTCATCTGGTGTGACAACTAGAGCACTCTAAAGTTCTGCAAAGATCCAGTTCAAAGGCAGTGGATGAAGCACATCAAGATCCACATGAAGTACATCTGATAATTAGTACACGAGGGGATCATCGACCTACAGTTATGTCCTTCAGCAGAACAGACTGCAGACATCTTCACCAAGACCTTCACTGAGCATAAGTTCCATTCTCTATGCAGTCATCTTGAGTGAAGGACACAGTTTCCTAGATACCATCAGTTATTTTTTCATATACATTGTACCTTGAGGGGGGGTTTCCCATGAGGTTTTCCCTCTTTCCTCATTTATTTCAATGTGTATTTTTTTTTCGGGTACCTAACATGGCCTCGTTGTCGGGACCCATTCTTTTATTTTCACCATAGTGATGTTCAAGGGGGGTGTTGGAGATACTTCACACACACCTAGGATTTCTTTTTCCTAAGGTTTTCCCTATGTTTATTAGTCATTATCTAGTCTCCTACATTTTAGGGAGAATATTCATTTTCCTACATTCTAGGGGAATATTCTCTTCAGTTCACACTTCATTTGGATCAGTTGAGTGGAGTCTTGATGCCACATTGGTTCCATCACCATTCATCATTGGGATCATCACTGATAATGCACATTTTCCTTGGGATTATCACCAGAGTGGCGCATTACTGATGCTTTCAATAAGTTAACTCAGAATTGAGAGGTTAGTTGACTTAGACTAGGTGGCAGTTAACTCCTGTGACTGTGGGTGTGTGTCCAGATCACTCTAGACCACCACTATGGCACATTAGCTCATACATTATGGTGCATTAGTTTAGCTATGCAGTGCATATCTATTGTAGTGTATTAGTCTTTCATTCAGTTAATACAATTCTTTGATTCTCTCTCTCTCGTTTCCATCTTTTCTCATTTTTCTGCAAACTATGTATGTCCTTTTCTAGCTAGATCTTATATGTGCAAGTTCATCCGCATTTACAGAAACTCCCAGCATAAGAGACCACCTTAGTCAAATCCATCCCAAGAGGGTCTAGCCAATTCAAGCAATAATAAATTTGAATTTCTTTGGAATATATATGGTTTGGTAAATCTAGAATACATGGAGAAGGAAATTGAAAGGGAAGAGGAATCGGTAACAAATTCTAACTCTGAATCAACTCATCCAGATGGTGGTACAAATCCATTCGACGAGGAACTAGAGACCAATGTCCCATTAGAATAGAAGGTAGGAGAGGAGGGAGAGGAGAAAGAAGAGGAAGCAAAGGAAACAAAGGAGGAAGAAGGGGAATTAGATCGGGAAGAGGAAAAAGAATCCAAGCCAGAACCACATGTTCATTATGACTCTTCTAAATCCTTTTCTTTTGTTGAAGTCTTAAAGAATGCTCCAAATCCCTCCCCTCCTCTCATGAGGGGAAGGAAATCTAATCAATACTAAATAACTTACAAGGAGAAAAGGAATATCCTCTTGGTTCATCATTTAACTTTGGACTCCCCCTTTATTAAGGGGGGATTGTAGTTCACAATCGATAACTATCTTTTGTTTTTGCATTCTACTATGTAATATTTGTAAGAATGTATCCTTGTACTTAGGAATACGGTATGAAAAGTCTTTGGAGGAAAGTTCACCTTCTCTCCCCCTCGTTTTTCAATGGAGGAAGAAATAACTACAAAACATGATCTACCTTATAATTTTTTTGTATTTTCATGTTGTTCAATGCAGCCACAATGTTGTTTCAATACAAACTTTAATTGTTTTTGTTAAAAAAAAAGATATATTGACATGCAATTCAATGTAAAATAAATAAATGATAAATGTAAGAATAATAATATAATTATATAATAATGTAATACACAATATAAATAATTAATAGTGTAATACATAATTATCATTGTATCTTTATTAGTCCTTTGTGATGGGTAAAGTGTTTATTCAAAATGTCAAACATTTTATAAACCCTTACACAGTTTATTTCCAAAAAAATTTACGAAACATATAGATATGATCAATACATAATATGTCAAAATAATATAAGACATTATTATAATTCATTATAATAAATGATAATGACTTAGGCGCATTATGTATTTATATGCAATCACCTTATCCATTTATCCATTTACAATGATTAGAGTGGGAAATGCATATGAAATATAAGATATTTAATAAATTTAGGTTGGGTGTATATCCTTTGAGATGGAAAAAACCTAGGAAAATTATAAACCATTGACTAAGTATTTAAGTCAGATCCATTGGCCACACTTAATTGATAATGTTAACCTCCATATTATTTTTCTTCCATGTCGATTATCAACCAATTGCTCACGTCAACCTGTCCAAATTATATAGTGGATTACTTAAGAGATGAAGCTAAATATCTAGTTCGGTCAAAAGATCCATAGAGAGACTACACTGCAAATATAGGTTATAAAGTTTCATTTCTACAAGGGGAATAAGGGGTTTTCTAGTGGAGGAAAACCCTATGGAAATTAAAATTTCCTTTCAAATGCAATATTTTATTTTGGTTGTCTTTAATCAATAAAGGACTGACTTGGAAAGGCCTGCACAGAAGAGCATGGAAAGGCTTAGGTTTTTGTGTATTATGAGGGAATAACGATGAGATCACAAACCATATTTTGGTGGACTATTCTTTTACAAATAAAGTCTAGAAATAAGTGTTAAGCTTAATAGGTATGGGCAATTGGATAGGTATTTTGAATCTTTCAAAAATTGGGTGGACAACATCTCTCCAATGGTGGTTTCTTTGGCCATATGGATTACAAGAAATGTTATCTTATGTTGTTTCGAGTTAAGGATTTTTCCCTTTCACAAGTTTTCCATATTATTAAATATATTATGAATATCTAAAGCAACCATCCAAACAAAAGTTCTTCGAGACGGGCACCCCTCTAAATATTGATAAGACCAAGTTATGGGGTTTTCTTTAATGGGAACAACCAAGGCAAGTCAGTGTCTTGTACATGTTAGAAAACAAAATATTCTCTCTCAAACTAGGGCTAAGATGAGGAACAAACAATGGGATAGAGATGCATGTTTTATTTAATTTGTTGAAATTAACATTAGATAAAGTAGTGGTATTTCTTCAAATATTTTGTAATAAAAGACTAATTGTATATTAGGTAAAAGGATTCTATAGAGTGGATAAATTAACTTTAGATCATTTATTTAGATCATTTATTAAATCAAGTGATAAACGTCTCTGAATAATTTCCAAACATCTCCTTTGTCCATGTAAAGAAAGACCATAATAAGGTAGGTAATGAATTATCTAAACATGCATGCACAAGTTTAGATGGTTCACTCATAATAGAATATCTATATTCAAGATTGATCTATTATCAAAAAAATTGATCTATTGTTCTATGAATCTATCCTCCATTCAAGATTGATCTATTATCAAAAAAAATTACAAGTTATTACAGTCTTAATTTATAGTTTTATTCCTTCTAAATAGTATTTTTTTTTTACAACTAAAGGTTATGTGTTATGATTGTATTACTATGTTTGCTTGAGAACTTTTGTTGGGGGCTATTCATGAGGTCTTAAAATTATTTTTAAAATCCTTTTTATGGGGTGGGGATGGATGTTTGGTGATGGCAATCTGTCTAGAATGTTGTTTTTGGTAGTGGCCATACCATAAAATATGTATAGGGTAGAAAATGCTTCATAGGGGAGTTTTAATAGTCTATTAACAAAATTAAATTTTGTAAAGTTTACTTTGATGATAATATTTTTGGAACCTCCAAAGTGTAATTCTTTGGAATAACATATATTATTATTATATTTTTTTTGTTTGTTAGTTTGTTAGTTTGTCAGTTGACCTATAGGACTAGCCTATGGTTGAGAAATCGTGACCTAGGGGCATCTAAGTCATCAAAATCATTCAAGGATCACACCCGACCTAGGACACACCAACCCTTTGCACAGATTTCTTTTTAAGTGTCTCTTCCCAATTGTAGCGGGTTTTAAACTTGGGTCACCATACAGAACGAGGCCCATCGAAATTGATTGCACTAGTGAGATTTGACAAATATATTGTTATTATGACATTAATTTATAATTAATATTATATTTAATTAATGGTAATTATTAATATATTCAACTAATAATAACTATTATAATTAAATAATAATAATAATAATAGATTTAGTAAATTTCTAATTATAATCATAGTTGGTTGTGTTTTCTCGACTAATTATTAATTGTGTTAGATGGATTAATGATAAAAATTATAATTAATTACTAACTATAGTGATTAATTATTTCTCAATAATTAATAATGTCTATTGTATCAAACTTCATGGGGAATTTCATCGAATGTTTTTAGCTCCTGTGAATTTTGTTCAAATTATATTATCATTAAATTCAAACGAGCACGAACTAGGTGACAAATTTTAATTGTCATTAATGTGGGTTGGTGTATTAGGTTGGGGTCACTTGTTAATTAATTCATTATTGTAATTAATTATGAACACAAAACAAATGCACACCCCTAAGACATGCTAAGAAATCACAAGAAGTCCATAAGAGCTAAGAGGGGCCTTCCAAATGACCCTTCACCGAGGGTGATGAAATTCATCGACAAGATAAGCCAAGTGAAGGTATGACTAAGTAGTTATAGTAAGCTAAACCCAAGGTGATGAAACCCAAATGGACTCTCACTATTTTTCTTAGGTTCCCTTGCAATCCTACGAGAAAGCCACTTGGTTATAAATCTATGATTGGCCACTAAGATGCCTCTTCACAAGTCATGGACAATGGGTTATCGACCTTTTAGGTCAAGTAAAACATGGATATGAACTCGCCATAATAATTACACATATTTTTTGGTCCATAAGAATCATTAACACCAAAAATATGGTGCTTCCATTTTATTGAAAAAACACATCGACCAGAAATGACTATCAATCTCTTTATGACAACTTCTATGTTTAAAAAAAAATCAACCTTAGAGTATTATTTGGATTCCTAACTCCAAGCTCCTAATCTAATATAATTATGGATGGTGTTCAATGAGATGTACTAGCTATATGTTCCCTACACCCTCTCACAAATTGATATCAATGTAGGGGTCATAAACTAGTGATTTCCTCGAAGAACTGTTTGATTACATATTAGATTAAGGTTATAAATTTAGGGTTCACTTACCTATATGATAACTTTTAAGTGAAAAGAATGAGGTGATATTGTTGAACATTAAAAATTGCTTGAAAGGAAATGATAGAAATGATAAATTAATTAGAAATAAATGTACTCATATTTCATCAATTCCAATCCTGAGTGTAAATCTAAGCAAATAAATAACACATAATTCTAGAAGAAAGTAAATCTAAGCAAATAAACAACACATAATTCTAGAAGAAAGTATAACTCAGACATAGCTCAATGCATTACTTATGTTAATTGCCCCATTTTAGGTGTTGCATATGTAGGTAGGTGTATTAGGTTAGGAGTCACTTAACAATTAACTAATTAATTAGAAATAAATGTACTCATATTTCATCAATTCCAATCCTGAGTGTAAATCTAAGCAAATAAACAACACATAATTCTAGAAGAAAGTAAATCTAAGCAAATAAACAACACATAATTCTATAAGAAAGTATAACTCAGACATAGTTTAATGCATTACTTATGTTAATTGTCCCATTTTAGGTGTTGCATATGTAGGTAGGTGTATTAGGTTAGGAGTCATTTAACAATTAACTAATTAATCATAGAAAATATTTAGATAAGAACCTAAATTTTTTTAGTGTATAATTGTGCTTCAAAAACTAATTTATTAGTATATTTAATCAATAATAAATATTATAATTAATATGAATAATTGATTAATAATATTATTATAACAAATTACTAATTATAGTCATAGTTGAATATGTTTGGTATATTAATTATTAAATGTGTTTACTAGACTAATGTTAACACTTATAATTGATAATTATTTGAAGATCATAAAAATATTCTAAATAAGTTGAACACTAGTAGATCCGATTTAGGCGAGAGGATTATTCACCCATCAATGGTGGTACCGGTTTCCATCTAATGTTTTGATCAACAAATGATGGTTGGGGTCGCATCTCATTGCAAGAGAGGGTGACGTCAGAGCAAGATTAATGGGTGTCCCTCTAAACTAATCGAGCGAGAGTTTCTCCATTTCCTGGTCCTTTGAATCTATTCCTTTCCTCGGTTGTCACCACTTTATTGAAGTGGATATGCAACTTAGGTTAAAAGGAGGTTGGTTCCCAGCATAGATCTATGATATTCGCTAGAGCATAGCGAAGGGTTTAGCTACTTTCTAATACAAGAGTGTGGATGGGTAGTCCAAAAAGGAGACCAAAGTTGTAATGGTCACATGGAGGGGTTCTTTGGTTAAGTATTTGTGTGATCAAGCTAGGTAGGCCAGGCCAGTTACGATAAGAAGAAAGAGGAGGCCATGTATTTTTGGCACTACTCTTCTATTTTGTGGTGGTATTTTGATTCGACATCCAAGGTAAATGGGGATGCATGCTAAGTGTTTGATGAAATGTTTGCAACACTACTTTCTCGTAGGTTAAATTCCTATTATTGATAACTTTTCTATGGTGGACTTAGGCCTAGGGAGACTTGATATCACAATAAGATTTATAATCATGGTGAAGCTTCTCTCTAGGAAATCAATTCTCATGTGGATGACTATTAAAATTGTGTGGAAGAAATTAAGTGTAAATTGGAGTATAGTCAGGGGATTCATGTGGCTTAGTAGCACTATCTTAACAAGAGTAAACAACTAGAGGACCTTTCTTAACTGACTGATTATAATATTTGCAAGGATTAAACTCTTATTTTGGAAATGTTTTTGTGTGGAGGGTGGTTCCTTTCTTAACTAACTAATTATAATATTTGCAAGGATTCAACTCTTATTTTCGGCAATGCTTTTGTGTGGAGGGTGGTGGGGCCTAAAGTGCCCCCTCTTCAAAGTCAGTTTCTTTCAAGGATGTGGTTAGATCCAAGCCCTCTCCTCAAGAAACTTAATCCCTTGTTATGGCTAGTCCTTATTTAGTGGATAAATATGACAATGTTTCGTCATTGAATATCTATAATGTAGATGTCACAGATTCCCTATCTTATTATCAAAAATATGCAGTAATATGTCACTTTAATGGATTTTGGCCCCACATAATAGATTTGTATCAATGGATTTTTTCAAACTAGACCAAGCAATGTGAGGTATATTT
>JZKD02S1674143.1:449942-466640 GCA_000966675.3 Picea glauca | reverse complement strand
TGAGTCTCATCTATGATATTTGATTTATGTTTTTATCTCTAACCCTATAATAGATCAGTAGCATGCATGCATAGTATTGTTTTGATTGCAGGAAGCTTTGTGGAAAGAGCAGCAGTAGCAAAAGGACAAGAAACTCAACGAAGGATCTACTTCAGCCGTCCGGAAAAAGGTTGGTTTATTCTTCTCTTGTATGCATGTGAAGAAAGGGGTTTCAGATTCGGGTAGAAGGTCAAAAGTTAAGTCTTGGGGGTCATGATCTGCGTATAAGATTAGAGCCCTAGCTTATTAGTCCATAGGGTAGAATACCCCACAACACATAGGAACCTACTCGTGCCACCCCCAAGCATAACACATACATTATGGGAAACCCTTCTACACAAGGGGAGAAATCCAAACAACATTCTTATAGAGAATATCCTTTCCAAGAAAAAATAACCAAGAACAAGCTCTATCCATTAGAGAAAACCACAAAGAAGATAACTCAGCAACATAGATGCATCACACCCTAGCCAGAGTGTTAGGGTGTCTAGCCTCCACTAGCGCACCACCAATACATAACCAACAATATAGTTGCAGCTCACTCTAGCCAGAGCACTAGAGTGGTTGACCTTCACCATGTGCATCACAAAAGACAAACCTCGGCAAGAGGTATGAGGAAACTCTAACCAATATGCGCCCTACTTCCTTCCTTCCTTCTGCAGTTGCAATTGTAGTTTCATCTCTCCACCAAAATTGTGATATATATCCATGAGAGAGTATGCCAAATGAGGAAGGCGTCACTCTTATTTATACTAATCTATCCAGTGAATTTTCTGGTAGGAATGACCTGACTTTCTGGAAAATATATTTTTTGTTTATCTTTTTCTTCTGGAGTTGACTTCACTTCTGGAGCATTATAATTCTTCTTTATTATTTTTTGTGAGTTTGACTTCCCTTCTAGGATCTTCTTTGACTTCCAATGGTTTCCCTTTAACGTCTTGGAAACTTCATCTATAAGAAAGTTTATCCCGGAGGTGAATACCTCTCACAGCTACCAGAAACATCAGGACTCCCTCTTAGCCAAGGAGGTATTCTCCATGATGTTTTTCCTCTATACTCATAGCTTCACAGGCTATGCCATGGTCCTCTGGCAATTCCATGGTCACACAAACCATGCTACTAGTAGCATCATCACTTCTCACATGGCTACACCCAATGTGGACCTTTTCTAGGGCCTCATCACCACTATAATACACTAGGACCTACTCACCCATAGTGTGGCACTAGGACCTACTCACCCATGGTGCATCGTCAAGGACCTACTCTCCCATGACGTATCCACTTGGTATACTCCCAAGGGATGTTGGGCACCAACGCAATACAACTTATTATTCCATCGATAAGTTTCATACTCAACTCAGTCCATCGAGGAGTATTGTCACAAAAGAATGTCTCATGAAGTTGCAACCATCAATACTCCCTCTCAACGAGGAAGGCATTCTCCAAGCATATCTTGTATTGTTCTTAGTATTCTTATATCATAGAAAATTTTATCCATGAGCCTCATTAGCTATATTGATGATCCATCTCCATGACCATGTGCCTAGCACCTCAGGTCATTCTTCTCCCATGACAAGAATTATGACCACATTGGATCCACATTCACCTCATAGTTGATCCTAGAATGTACACATTCCCACATGATCATGAGCATATTTAGAATGATCAAGATCAGTCCTAGAATGTACATATTCACATAGGATCACTATGTGAATGCATTTAGCTCGATGTTATTGGACATGTGGAATTTCACCTCAAGCACCTCAAGTCTTCAGTTCGTCAAAGATTACATCAGGGCACATCTACTCCGGATATAAATGTTCCCTATCTCCCCTGGTATGGCGCCTAATTCTGGGAGAAGGGCCAGCCCGATGCTTATTAGGGCCACTCACTTCACAGTGAGTGTTATACCCAATGCAATTCACACACATTGGAGGAGTCCTCAATCCATCGAGAACTACATAGCTTCAGTCCATCGAAGACTATGTCGGGATTTGAGTCTTCAATCCATATAAGACTATACCAGGGTCCCAAGCCTTCAATACATCGAAGACTACCTTGGGATCATTCCCACATGGTCAATTCCATCTGACCAATATTGAAATTTCTACCTGATATCCTCTTGGAGATCTAGTAGCAACTTGAATCTTCAGTCCAACGAAGATTACATATGGGCCTATTCCCACATGATCAAGTCCTTCTGATCAATCTTGGAATATTGGCACGATGTTGTAATCATCAACACTCCCTGAGGGAAACATTTGCATTCCTTCCAAGCTTGTCCCTGACAGAGGCTTAGTGAAAATGTCATGTTTTTGCTCATATGTGGATATGTGTTGGAGCCTCACTACTCCCTTTTACATCATATATATGATGAATTCCTGCAAGATCCTTCAAAATCCACCCTGCTTCATGATTTGTGTCACTGGCTACGATACTATATAATACCAGTGATATCTTCTTCATGTATCAAACTAGATATTATCTAATATGTTTCCTTATGCAACCATCACTATAGCTCCCTCTTAGAGTTATCACTAGTGTCATGCCTCCTACCTAGAACAAGAAACAACAACAACAACATTTCCATGGAAACCTCCATGGAATTTAACAAGATAAACTACCCGGAACAGACAACAAAACAATAATATCTTTTCGGGGGGAGATCAACAAGTGCATCTCTAGTATTTAAGTGGTTAGCATAATTATCATAACTTCAATAGATCAATATGCAACATGCAATCACAATAATTCCATAACAACTAGATACATATCAAAACAATCAAACCTAGAGGGTGTGTTGTTCCTCGGGATGTGTTGGATCTGAGATCCCTCTGGATCTATGGTTTGTTGCTTGGACAAAAGTCCCTTCTCCTACAAAACACCCTCAATATAATGATACAATTTAATATATACAAGTACATACCACAAAAATTGCAGCACCATCCAACAGCAGTGGTAAGCAGTGGCAAACCCTAAAACTTCAAGTTGCTCCAATAAAACTCTGCATCGGCAAGGTATTGTGGCAAGGTACAACGACGAACTACAGTGGAAGGGTAAATCTCACGATCTTCCTTCCAGTGATTAGACTATTCTGAAGGAAACCAAGCTTTGATACCATTTTTAATTTTCATTAATTACTTTAATATTGGATTTACCATAGCAATTTGAACTTATTTTGTATGCTCGTTTCTCCATAGGTGATGTTGCACCATAACCACCCAGCCATACACACCTACTCATGCCACCCTTGATAATAGCATATACATTCTGGGAAACCCTTCTACACAAGGGGAGAAATCCCAACAACCTTCTTATATAGAATATCCTTGCCAAGACAAAATAACCAATAACAAGCTCTATCCACTAGAGAAAACCACAAAGAAGATAACCCAACAACATAGATGAAACACACCCTATCCAGAGCGCTAGGGTGTCTAGCCTCCACTGGCACACCACCAAGAGATAACCAACAATGCAGTTGCAACTCACTCTATCTAGAGCACCAGAGTGGCTGACCTTCACTATGTGTATCACAAAAAAAAAACCTAGCGAGAGGTATGAGTAAACCCTAACCAAGATGCACCTTACTTCCTTCCTTCTGTAGCTACAGTGCTCCACCAAACTTGCGCTATATCTCCATGAGAGAGTGTGCCAAATCAGGAAGGCATCACTCTTATTTACACTAATTTTTCCAGTGACTTTTCTGGCAAGGCCAACCTGACTTTCTGGAAAATATATTTTTTGTTTATCTTTTTCTTCTGGAGCAAACTTCACTTCTGGAAAATTTAATAATTCTTCTTTATTATTTTCTGTGAGGTCGACTTCCCTTCTGGGATGTTCTTTGAATTCCAATGATTTTACTTTAATGTCTTGGAAACTTCATCTATAAGAAAGGTTATATCATATGTGAATACCTCCCGTAGATCCCAGAAAAATCAACAGGGCCCACTTTAGAAATTCATAAAATTCTTTTAATAACAATTTTCCAAAAATAATTAGTTTCCAAGATAAAAGATAGTCTTGACAGTAATTTAATTTTTAGGGCATGAGATTTAGGGTTCTAGCCATGGAAATTGATTCCAAAGTGTTCTTCTCATCTCTATATTTCCAACGAGCTCTTGTTTGTTCAATTTTTGAAATCGAGATCAAAATTTATGGCCTTCAGAAGGTAGACACTCAGCAGGAATTCATCTTTCCACGTGAATTATGAGCCTTTGATTTGAAATTCCACCCCATTTATCCCACATTCATTGGGGAATAATTCTCATATATGTTTTAAAAGGAAAATGGCATCCCATATTATTTGTGTATGAAGTAGAAAGAACTACAAAACCTTGTGTAGCTTGTGCATAGTATATCTTTTGGTTTTCGCGCCATCGCCCCATAATCATGAAGAGTCATTATTGAGTCATATATGTCCAACCAATACCATCCAAGTGTCACCTAAGGATAGGTCCATGTCACTACCACATGTCGCAATGTACCAAAGGAAGGGGGGAAATACTTTTTAAATGACTTAGTAAAACTTAGTAAAACGATTTAGTAAAAATGGCTAAGTGTTGAGAGATTGTGGGAATGTGGGTTGCGGGGTTTTGGGGTAGGATGATATCAAAATGGATAAGTTTTTGGGTAGTAGTAAAATAGCTAAGTATGGAGACTTGCGGGGTTGTGGACTTGCAGGGTTAGGAGTGGAAGGTGGAGATGAGGGAAGGGGTCTCACATCCACATTCATGTAAAATGGCTAAGTATAGGGGTATGGAGAGTAGAGAGGAAGAAAAATGAGGAAAATGACTAAGGAAAATGGAAAGTGGAGAGGAAAATGGCTAAGTATGGATTGGTATAATAGAGAGGAGTGAGGCTTAGCAATAATGTGAGAAAAAAATGGCATATCTTGGGCATATGACCTTTGTTTTAGATTCCATAAAATGTTATATGAAGTTGAGACATAAGGATATTCAGTGAGAAGATGGACACAAGATATTTACTTATTTTTAGTATCATCTTATTTTCTTCTCTTTTTTTCAAAAAGGAAACCATCCATGTTAGCCTTTCATGATGAAGAACTGTAATATTGAACTTGATTTAAAGCTTGTTGAGTCTTCATGATCAATAGGTGAAAGGTATATTGATACTTTCAAAATTTGAAAAAACAAATGGGTCTTCATTTGGAAAGGACATAAGTTCAAAAATGCACCCTAATCACCTAGTTGATGAGTGATAGAAAAATGGATCAATAGTAATCTAGCCATTAATACAACATATTCATACTTAATTGCTACCTCATTTTGGAATACATTCGACAAATCAATTTACACACACACACACATATGTTTGCAAAACGGTGCCAATTCATCCCTTACATCCCATAGAATTTCCCCACTTTATTGTCTCCTCACCAAACTCTCATCTAGCATTAACCCTTTACCACACAACCATTGGCTATCCCTTTCATCCTTCCATATCAAACTCTCAAGCTCCCTCATCTACAACAAATTACTACCTCCATCATTAATTTATTTTATCGGAACTTCACTAGGCTCTCTAATTGCTTACATATGTTTTAAACACCATTTATTGGTTATTTTAGTACTAAGAAAGGCTCATTAACTTTATCTTGTTCCTATGTGTCATCCATGGTATATCTTCATTCATATCTTCATCCTTGTTAGCACCATACTAGTTGATCCGGATTATTTTTGGCGCGAAATGAGAGAGGATATATAACATATAAATATACAGAGATATTGAAAGACAACCAATAATATAACAGAGATATATCGGATATATAACAAAAGACACATATATACAGTTATACACAATTTCTATTAATGAGTGAAATGTACAAAACTGTAGAAATATAGAGTGAAAGACTCGCTAGAATGGTGGCAACTTATCTCTGAGAAGAGATGTGACGGATACTCACATTCGCAAGAAGATGATTACAATGAGGCTCTAAAGTCCTTTTTAACATAAAGAAAATCCAAAACCCTAACCCCGGAAGATGAAAAGCTAACAGTTTTGTGGACCCCGTTTTGGGTAGTTTGGTGTATCAACTTCCCGTGGGCATAAATTTTACATACGATCTTTGTTTGGGGCGCATGATAGCTAGTTGGAAAGGTATCATCATGGAGATTTGTTTTTGGGGATCAAACAAATCCTTTGGCTATATTTGAGGTGCTCAATCTCGAAAAAAACTTCATTTAGGCCCTCAAAATGGCCCCAAAAGTTTAGGAACCAAAAAACTGCTAAAAATAGTAAATTGTCATAAGATTGTTTTGAGCCAGTTGGAATAGGTGGGTGGCCACCGATATCCACCTAGATCAATCCTCCCTCCTTAGGATAAATGATCTCCATTACATTGAGTGCCTGGGGGAGAGGGAAAATTGTTTGTTGAATATGCATCTTGATGAGTTGCTTGACTTGGTGGAGAAGTTGTCTTGCTTAGCTTGTTGAAGGATGCCACAAACCTATGGTTGGAAGGGTTGGACCTTTTTAACTAGTCTGGATACATGAGATGATTGTGTGTATAATGAATCTATGTGATTTTCTTCAATATTGTTGACTTGCTTCTGCTGGACAAAAGGTGATGAGATGTCTAGAAAATCCAGTTTAGTTTCGATGTATTTGTGTAGAGCCCCACAGTATTTCAGAACCAAATGTCACTCAGAGTCTTTGATACCCAGCTTGGTGTGCAAGGTATGGAAGGTATTGGTGAACTCTGGCACTACTTGGCCCCTCTCTTTCCACAATGTGGTCCATCTCATGTATTGGTCGTCATAGTTTCGAACAGGGTAATATTGTTCCTTGATCGCATCCACACAAAAATACCAAGTGGGCTCGGCCCCATATATTCTAGACTCCTCCAAGGAAATTTTCTCCTAGTAATTTTCCCACCAATATTTGACATGGGGGAGAGATTTAAGGAGTGTGAAGGTGATATTTTCCTTGTCGAAAAAATTGTGAACAAAGAAATAACCTTCTAGCATATTTAACCATTTTTTTAGGGCATCCACATCTATTTGACCTTCCAATATGAGAATGTAAAAATTAACTTATACCTTGAAATGCGAGGTGCCTCCAAAGTGTTCATTTGATGAACATGTGCCTGTTTTTAATGGTGGGTGTTGAAGGATGTGGGAAAATTTCTCCATCATTTCGTCCCTTTGTCGCGTGAGAGCTTTCTCAAGAAATAGATTAATAGAATCTTTTGCTCCATCGTTTTTATTTTCTTCTTCCATGGAGGGTTTCTTGTGTTGAAATTTTGGTATGCTCATTTAACCATAGACAATTTCACATCATTGTCACCCAACCATAGGCATTCACCTATGCCACCCCCAAGCACACTAACCTTTACTTAGAATGATTTTGGAAAGCCTACTCCAGAACAAAAACCCTAGCTGCTAACTGCAGTAAGAACTCAATACAAGTACAACGAGAGAGTGTCCAAGTACAAGCACAAGAGAGAGAGTTTCCATATCCACAGAACAAGTACCATGCACAACTGTAGTAGCTGCAGTTGCACTACTCTCTCAAAATTGCGCCATACTTAGCAATAATATCACCAAGAGTATCACCAAGAATGTGGCCAAGAGAAAGACCAAGAGATAACAATGTGCCCTTATTCCTCCTTCCAGCTGCATTTGTAGCTACAACTACAGATCTCCACAAGACTTGCGCACTAACTAGTTATTCAAATGAGCTAGAAAGTCCTCTATTTATATTAATCTATCCAGTGACTTTTCTGGATGGTCCAACCTGACTTTCTGGTAATTATATTTTTTGTTTATCTTTTTTCTGTGGAGCCGACTTGTATTTCTAGAAGATAATATTCTAATATTATTATTCTGCTAGGCTAACTTGTGTTCTACGGTTTCCACACATCTATTTAATGGTTCACTTGCTTTCATAATATTCTATTATAAGTCATAGCTTACACGTGGAGGTTAATACCTCCCGCAACTACCAAAACATCAACACTCCCTCTTAGCTAGGGAGGTATTAACTAAGATGTTCTTTATGTAATGGTCTCAAATACATCCATCCATATCACATGGAATGGGAAATACTCACATGGTCTTGTAGACCAGTCTACAGGTAGCATCACCATGGCCACACAGGCTATCATATGATCAAACATATCATGTAAAAAGTATCACCATCATAGCCACACATTTACCCATCTAGCTAGAAAACACCTCCAACATTATCGGTTGACCCTCCATCTAGTAACCTCTGATGCTATTGATCGACACTCTAACTGGGAATAATTTCTGACACTACAGGTCAGCATTTAGTTCATACAAAACTAGCAACTCGTCAATTCACAAAAAATCTGACTCAAAAATTTAACACTCCCTCTTAACGAGGAAGGTATTCCTCTTGGCACGATCATCATCATTCCTATTGGTATTCCTTTCATACTAGATTAACATACCAGCCTCCATTGGAGTACCAACCTTTGTTGGGGTAGCGTACCAATCTGCATTGGAGTTACCAACCTGCGTTTGGTATCATACCATCCTGCATTGGGGTTACCAACCTGCATTGGGGTAGTGTACCAGCCTGCATTGGGGTTACCAACCTGCGCTGGGGTAGTGTACCAGCCTACGTTGGGGTTACCAACCTGCACTCGGGTAGTGTATCATCCTACGTTGGGGTTACCAACCTACGCTAGGGTACCATACCAGCCTGCATTGGGGTAGCGTACCAGCCTGCGTTGGAGTTAACAAACTACATTGGGGTAGCGTACTAGCCTGCGTTGGGGTTACCAACCTACGTTGGGGTAGCATATCGACGTACGTTGGAGTTAGCAACCTACGCTAGGGTAGTGTACCAGCCTACGTTGGGGTAGCATACCAACCTACATTGGAGTTACCAACTTGCATTGGAGTAGCGTATTAGTTTGCATTGGGGTTACCAACCTACGTTGGGGTAGCATACCAGCCTGTGTTGGAATTACCAACCTGTGCTAGGGTAGCATACCATCCTGCATTGGAGTTACCAACCTGCACTGGGGTAGCTTCCTCTACTAGGGATCTCATCACTTCCCTCTATTGGGGAGAACATCACTTCCCACTATTGGGGAACATATCACTTCCCACTACTGGGGAACACATCACTCCCTCTCACGAGGGAAAATCCTCTTGAACCACACCATGTTTTTCTCTGAAGTACTCAAAATTCAATTTCGATAAAGGTTGAGTCAATATGTCTTCTATCTATTTGTCGGTAGCAATATATTGGAGCAAGTGTCTCGTCATAGTCTTATCCCTCTTTCTAGGAGAATCCTCTGGACACAAATAAGGCTTTGTACATCTCTAGGATATTTATCTACAACATGCTTGATCTTTGTAAATCAACTTGGAAGTCACCACTCACTTCCCTTCTGGTCTCGAAACCAAGGAAAAGATATATATCCCAGTCCTTATGACTGGCTTCCTCCTCGGTCATTGTAGCAAAGTCTACTAAAGCAAGGGAATCTTCCCATAAGATCTCATATCTCCTCGAGGCCTCTGAAGATTCGATTTAGCCTTCTCAACCCATGACATATGTTTTTCAGTATTGGAAGATGTCTCTCTCTTCCATATGAATCTGAAAGTCTCTGAGTCTCCATTCTCCCTTTGAAGCTTAACTCCCTCTGAATATGTATAATCTTCAGAGCCATTTTCTCCCTTTGTCTATGATGATTTTCTCTTAAGTCTCTTGTGAATGGTAATGAGGAGGTTGCTTCTCCTTACTAGATCGTGAGGACTGGCTCCCTATGAACTCTAGCTCCTTCTGAGCTAGTATTTGGTGGGGCTGCCTACCTCACCACGAGTGCAGCCATCTGCTCCTCATGATATGACTCATCAATGTTGCATCGTCCAAAGTTTCATGGGACCACACTGGTCTCTTCTTGGTTACTGCAACGATTACGGGTAGGCCCTTCTGGCTCTACTAACTCTTCTTGATCTGAGGAGTCATCAACTGCACTAGAGGGATTTTTTCGGTTATCCTTGGAGCCTTTTCTCCTTGAAATCAATCTCCATATGAGATACGCAATATCCCACAAAAGTACCCTTATTCATCTTCTTCTTCTTCTTCAGTACATGGATGTATATGGTCGTGTATACAACTTATTATTTGGATAGTTTGCTCCATGTCTCAAACTAGAGACCATCTAATATGTTGCCTCCTTCAATGGTCACTATAGATCCCCTCAAAGTTATCACCTGTGACCTTCCTAAAACAAGGAAAACAAGGGGAAAACAGTAGACAAGAATAATACTCTTATAATAAAAACAATAACAATAACAATAATCACAGTAGCTTCTTCACAGAGATATTGCTTGTGACCTACCTGGAACAAGAGACAAAATAAAAATACAATAATAAGAAATAGGAACAACACTCTTCTAGTGTTGCAATCAATCATTCCTCCAAGGTGACCTCTATGGAATTTATAAAATAACCTTCCTGCAACAAGAGAAACAAGAGTAAAAGGTATAATAGCATTTTCATAAGAACATATCTATGTCAACAAGAATAAAAGACAAACTCATGGTAATCATCATATTATTATCAAGATGACCTGCCCGGAAGAAAAACAAGAAGTATCACCTAGAGGAGATGTTAGTTCATCTTGTGACCAAGTAAAATAAGTATTTACATCAATAGTACTCACATGTTGCCCAATATTCATTGTATCTAGCAGTAATAGATCCTTTCAAGGATTGTTGTCACAACTAGTAATGTAACAATTATTAAACTTGATATGTGCAAATTGGAAACTTATTAATTTAATCAATCAAACCTGGAACTTGGAGTCTTATCTTCAAGAATGAGTGTTGTGATTTTATTCCAAGTCTCCTTCACTCAAGATGACAATTATTTTCTTCAACGTGTCCCATGTACTTAAGACAATATTCTTTCTTGACATAAATCTAAGTTAGAGAATATAATGCAAATAAACTCTAAAAATATCATCCTTAACAGTAATATTTTTGTGGGAGGGATTATTTGGAGGATTTGGAGGAACCACAGTATTGATTATTGGATATCGACGTTTCGAGTCCATATCAGGACCCATCATCAGGACATCTAAGCCTAAGTAAAGAAAATTATGAAGAGAAGAGATAAATAGTGAACCTACGGGAGGTGGAGAATTTTCAAGTCAACTCTAAAAACCTAGAAAGTTTTTATTAAAAAGATATTAAGAAATTTGAATTTCTAGGGTTTAAATAAATTACTAATTAATTGTAAGATTTTTAATTAATTTTAATACAATATTAATAAAGGTTTATTAATGTCATAATTAGAATAAATATCTTATTTTTTTATAAAAGTGTTAGGGTAAAATTAATTGTAAGAGATAAAATATTAATTGTAGGAGTTTTAATAGAGTATTAATAAAAGTTTATTAATATAATGATTAGAATAATTTTTTTAATTTTTATAAATGTTAGAGCAATATTAATTCTAGGTTAAAGGAAAAATTGAGGGGAGGGGTATTTAATATTGAAAAAATATTTTTAGTTTATAAAAGCGGGGGGGTGGTGTTTACAAAAATTAAGGTGTTAATTCAAAGGATGAGGAGGTGAAATAGATGAACCTAGGTTTTAGGGTTAAAGTGTAAATTACCTGGTACGTCTGTCTTGGATCAGACGAATCCAATTTTTGCTAATTTCTAGACCATTGTCTATGTTCAGGGTGTTAGGGTGTTTAATGATTTCAATAGCTTATTTGATTCTACGTTTGAAGAAGTAATCTTCCTTGGCTAAAATTTTTGTGTCTTCTAGGCATATGTAGTGTTTGGAAGAAAAGGAGTGTTCGACTAAAGCTTAGGTGCGAGTACGTTTGTTTCTTATATCTTCTCCATGTTCTTTGATCCTGATCTTAAAGGAACGACCAGTTTCTCCTATGTAGTATTTAGCACAGGAACATTCTATTTTGTAAACTCCTTTACACTTCTGATGGCTAGGTTCATATTTAACGGATTTCATTTTTTTTTATGGTTTCTGAGGGTTTAAAGGAGGTCTTAATCTCTCTCTTTCTTAGGACATTGGCAATATTATCAGTTATTCCTTGGATATAAGGAAGGTAGGATGTAGTATCGGGGGGTTGGTTGTTAGGTGGTTTGGGTCCATTACTTTATTTATCTAGGGATTTGTTTATCATTTTCTTAATTTCTTTGTCCTTGTAGCCTATGCTCTTGAAAACCCTATAGAGGTGATCTTTTTCTTGAACTAGGTTATCATCATCAGAAATTATGTGGTTCCTCTTAATCCTTCAAACAATCTCATCCTTAATCAATCTAATACTTTGACTAGAATCATATTACAACTTTAACTTTGAAAAGAGGTTACTATGATAATCATAACTTCAATAGATCAAAATACAACTAGATGTTCATAAGGTTACAATAACGCCATAAAAACTAGAGGCATATGAAAACAATCAAACCTGGAGTGTGTTGTTCCTCTGAATGTGATGGATCTAATATCCCTCTGGATCTATGAATGTAAGAGATCTCTTCTCCTGCAATCAGACTCAAAATAGTGGTACATTTTAAATATATATAAGTACATACCTCCGGAAACATCGACAAGAAGTGGCACCATCCGGTAGCAGCGGAAAGAAATGACGAACCTTAAAACTTCAAAGGTGCTCCAACTTGTAATCTAAAGGTAGATGGAGATTCGCTAGGGTAAGGCGCATTAGGACAACCAAATATTAGTCCCAACACTTCACAAAAACTTCCACTGCAACTGGTGTTGGCACTGCAACTGGTGTTGCAACTAGCATTGTAACCGGTGATGCAACTGGCACAAAGGAACTAGCACTGCAAGTGCAACTGGTACTCCAAACCTAGGGTTTTATGAGGAAACCCTAATTTCTCAACTTTAGAAATTTGTAGATTTGATCCAGGGAAGAGTTGCGCCTAACTTAGGAAACCTTCTTAGTGATTTTAGTATGTGCTCAATGAGCTTGAAAATGGGGGAAACTGAGGATGTTCCTTCCAGTGGTTAGATTGTTAGGAAGGAAACTAGCTTTGAAACCATGTTGAAATTTTGGTATGCTCGTTTAACCATAGACAATGTCACATCATTGTCACCCAACCATAGACATTCACATATGCCACCCCCGAGCACACTAACCTTTACTTAGAATAATTATGACAATCATACTCCAGAACCAACAGATACACACTAGCTACTAACTCCAGTAATAACTCAAGACAAGTAGAGCGGTTATTCTCCAATAGTAGTGCACAAGAGAGAGAGTCTCCATATTCACAGAACAAGTACCATACACAACTACAACTGCACTACTCTCTCAAAAATATGCCATACTTAGCAAGAATATCACCAAGCGTATCACCAAAAATGTCACCAACATAAATACCAAGACCAACAGATGACAATGTGCCCTTATTCCTCCTTGCAGCTGCAACTGTAGCTCTCCACAAGATTTGCACACTAACTGGTTATTCAAATGAGCTAAAACATCCTTGATTTATATTAATCTGTCCAGTGACTTTTCTGGCTGGGCCGACTTGACTTTATGGTAATTATATTTTATGTTTATATTTTTCCTATGGATCCGACTTGTATTTCTGGAAGATAATTTTCTAACATTATTATTCTTCTAGGTCGACTTGTCTTCTATGGTTTCCACACATTTGTTTAATGGTTCACTTGCTTCTGGAATATTCTATTCTAATTCATAGGTTACACATGGAGGTTAATACCTCCCGCAACTACCAAAACATCAACATATTGGGCGTGCAAGAGAAATTTTCCTCAAGAGAGACAAGCTCGAGACCCAACTTGCTATACTCGGACCTCGTCAGCGACATGCACTGAAAAATGATCAAGAGAAGCTTGCTTTGATACCACTGATACGGATTATTTTCAGCATGAAATGAGAGTGGAGATATAACACAGAAATAGACAGAGATATTTCAATAGATCCAATAATATAACATATATATATCGGATATATAACAAGAGACACAGATATACAATAATACACAATTTCTATTAATGAGTGAAATGTACAAAACTATAGAAATACATAGTGAAAGACTCGCTAGAATGGTGGCAGGTTATCTCTGAGAAGAGATGTGAAGGTTAATCGCATTTGCAAGAAGATGATTACAAAGATGTTCTAAAGGCATTTTTAACATAAATAAAATCCAAAACCCTAACCTCGGAAGATGAAAAGCCAACAGTTTTGTGGACCCCGTTTTGGGTAGTTTGGTGTATCAACTTCCCAGGGGCGTAACTTTTCCATACGATCTTCGTTTGGGGCGTGTGATAGCTCGTTGGAAAGGTATCGTCGAGGAGATTCATTTTGGGGGATCAATCAAATAATTTGGTCATAATTGAGGTGATATAGCCCAAAAATACTTCATTTAGGCCCTCAAAATGGCCCAAGAAGTTTAGGAACTGAAAAACTGCTAAAAATAGTAAATTGCCGGAAGACTTTTTTGAGCCATTTGGAATAGGTGGGTGGCACTGATATCCACATGGAACACTAGTCCACCCCTCAACACGGGTTTTGAAACTACCATAATTGGTGAATGAAAACAACATATTCACCTAGGTAGGAATCTCATTCACCAATCTTTGTCAAGGATCTTTCATAAATCGCTTATGGGTGGAATCACGAAGGTGGGTTACACTTTCGTGACAATCTGGTCTCCAAAATTTCGAAAAACAAATTTTTGGCTGAACTAAAAATCTTTTTCGGCCGAAAGATATTATTTTCGGCCGAAAAAAATAAACATCAAATCGAACGGATCCATAACCGTGCCCTCGATTTGAGTGTAGAAATTTGCTCAGCCGGATATTTTCTTTCCGGCAATACGTTTTCGGCCGAAAGATAGTTCGGCCGAAAGATAGTTCGGCCGAAAAATAGTTCAGCCGAACTATCGTTCGGCCGAAAGAGTTTTTATATATTTGCCACACATCGCTTGTGCAATGTTTGGAAAAAAAAATTGGTAGCAGTGGTCGTCGAGGTCGTGGTAGCAGTGGTCACCGAGGTCGTGGTCGCCGAGGTCATGGTAGCAGTGGTCGTGGTAGCAGTGGGCGCCGAGGTAGCAACGGTCGTGGAGAAAGGTATTTTACGTTCATGTATGGTATGCGTATGGTATGGAATGGTTTGCGTATGATATGGAATGGTTTGCGTATTGTTTGCGTATGGTTTGTGTATAGTTTCATTCGGAATGTGCATTTGGAATAGCTTCATTCGGAATAGTTTCATTCGGTATGGTTTACGTATAGTTTGCGTATGGTTTGCGTATAGTTTGCGTGAGGGAGTCGGGTTCCCTTCACCCTTCACTTATCCTTAGGGACTTTCATTCATTCAAAGCGCGTGGGGTCATCTCGTAGATTAAATCTAATCTCTCCACATGAAATATAATAGGATTATGACATGCCAACCCATTACTTAATCAGGCTGTATATGATAGCAACTTTAACATCGTCGTGTTTGATTTGGTTTTTGCATAGACAATAAAGCAGAGTTCACGTTACCTATCATTTTCAAAACCCCATTAAAAAAATTCGAGTCTTTTAGTCTTAGTGACACTTCTAAAGTCTTTTGGTTTTGATAATACTCCAAAAAATTCCTCATGTTACTGTGCAAAGTTTCTTTTTCATCGCTTTTATTGGGTTATTTGGCAGTCGAATAACTATGAGGGAGCACATGAATGGGAGTTTGAAAGATGCATATGAAATTAATCTGCGCAATGAAGCCTAGATGAGACCATTGGTTGTAATTCTTCAAGTGCTATTAATTTGATGCCTATATAGTTATTGTTATTCCTATGCAATCCACCTTCAAGGGTATAAATATCACCTTAGATTATTTTTCCAAGCTCTAAAATTATGTTTAGATGCTATATAATCAAGATACCTGGTACTGATTGTCATGGTGGTTAGACCTGTTTCTGTTATTTTGCAGATGTAGTGATGCCTGCTCACAAAGTTTTATAGGCAAATCTGTTGGCACTGCATGTGGGTGTTAGGGGTTGACTTAGTGGATTCAATTTTTTTTTAATCGAAATTTGGTATAACTAAAATCATGATTGGAATACCTGATGCAGTAATGGTATTCTGTAATCTAGCTAGATCACCCTTATTTAGACAAGTGATTTATGTAAGGATTGCTTTAGGAAGATGCTAGGACTCTTGGACACGCGGAAATGAAGTAACAAATTGCTTACAGTCATAATATCTCCTGCATACATAGACAATGGATCATTTACTTTATCTCCTGCAATAGAAAAGTTGAAAAATTAGCCAGAAACTATTATAGGGTTGCCAATGCAGTAATGTTGTGTAACCTGCAAAAATTTTAGACAAAAATAAAAGTCAAGCAACCACACCTATCTTATAGGCAGTCGTAGGTGCGGCTGGTGAAATAAGGATATCATTTCCATATAGAGCCTTGCTAAAATCTCTCTGGATCAGTGTCCTGACCTGAATCATTATGGTTAGTTAAAATAATTTGAGCTACTACAGATCTAAAATTCACTTCAAAACTAACAGATACAGAAAGTTTTTTCATCAATAGAAAAAAAAATAATATCCAAGGTTGAATAACTGTAACCTCTAATCCAAAACTAATGATTGTACTTATGAAGGGAAAAGGAGTGACAAGCATAAGAGT
>JZKD02S1674143.1:438563-449932 GCA_000966675.3 Picea glauca | reverse complement strand
GAAATTCTAAATAAAAAAAATACTTTTATATGTCGGAAGTTGAACAACTTGTGAAAATACAGTTTTTTTTCTCATAAAACAAGCAAAAGTGTAACCCACCTTCATGATTTCACCCTTATCGGTCCTTGAATAGGATTGTTGTAGTTATAACTCAAACTCCATAATGTACCCTCCAAGATACCTTTAACCCAAAAATATACTACTCTCACTATAGGATGGTCCTAATGATGTAGATCTATTAGAGCCGAAACATCCCAATGACCTTGTTTCCTCCTCTCCATGAGTATTGGGGGATTTAATGAGTCTTTGTAACCAATTGAGTAAGCTTGCTAGAAATTCAACCCATAAAATATCACAGATTGCACCTAAAAATGTTTCATCTTTAAACCTATAAGTACATGTCACATCCTAGCAATAGGATTTTGTGTTTCACAAAACAATCAATCTAGGCATCAAACCAATCTTGCACATGCACCTTTGTGAGCCTCTTCTTCGTGCTACTAAAACCCCACACCTAGCATGATGTGGTCCCAACAAAAAAACCATTTGTTGGCTCTAAATGCATACCAAGATCCATAAGGGTGTCCAACAAACGGGTTGTAGTCTAGTACCAACATATTAATCCTTGGAATAGGGAAGGTCTCACATAAAGTGCATTGCATAGACATTAGTCATGTGGGGTGAACAACATGATGAGGGGACAATCTTACCCACTTTCATTATTTTATATGTCACTATGTGTTATGTTACACAATAAATCTAAAAATATAACTTTAGAAATAACTCAAATCATCCACATAAAATATTGGACACCGGAAATAGACAAAACCCTTAAGGTAGGGTAATACCATATATTAGTCCTTATGGAAGAAATGCACTCATCAAGCAATCCTTGCTTGTTACAATAACAATATACTTCATTGTACTCATTACATTGTTCATCCCTTCCTTATATAATATTATCTGAGAACATTCTAGAGAAGGAACCTTCTAGAAATTCTTCTCACATTTATTATGTTCACACTAATATATCTAACTACCATAGTGGGCCTTATTTAATAATATAGTAGACCTAGTCCACCTTACATTGAATGGTCTCCACTATTATCACTATGGGACCTTCGCCCCTTGTATTACTTCCCTAGCTACACTACATTCCATCTCCCTTCACATATTTTGTCCTCGAAACATGGGAAGAAACCATACAATATGATTTTCTCAGCAATGTAGCCAACTGGTACCAAGCACATGAATCCATCCATCCTAATGGAATATAAACATGATATCCAATTGTTGCCTTGCCACCTTGATCTTGATCCTGACCGCACCTTTGGTTCTATGGGATTGTTTCTCTATCCCGATATTTTCCCACTGTGCAGGTATTTCTCCATTGACCTCTTGATTGGTTGCATTTATGGTGCCTTGCTTGTCCATAATCAATGTGTTGATGCTCATGCCCCTGCTTGGATGAATATTGTTTCTCTATGTGGTGTGGATGGCAATATAAATCAACCTTAGCTCTCAGTTATGCTTGCTTGGAATTTTCAGCATGTGGGTCCTTATCTTCTTCTATGTTTTTATGCCCTTCCTAGTGCTTTTTTTCAATTGCTTATATAGCCTATGCTTCTTATTCAACTTCAGATTCCGCAAGAATTTCTTTGCTTGCCCCCATGGACAGTTCTTTCTTACTAAGAGACACATCCAGCAATGTAATTTTCTTTTTCTTGTACCAAAGTTTCACAAAATTGTTTTCCACATTAATATCCATTATACTAATTGTGGCCATCCAAGGATATCCAAGAATAGCATCCAAATAATGCATATCAATGGCGCAAAAATCAGAATGTAATACATATAATATGTCCATGGTTAGCTTCAAATCTTTAAAAAATGGAATATTATTTCCCTCAACCTATGTACTTTTCATATTCTTGGCATGAACTTGCAATCTATTAACTAACTGGCCATTGATAAAATTATGCATGCAACTAGGGTTAATAGAAATAATAACATTCTCTTGTTGAATGCATCCATGAGTCCGTAATATAAATTTGCCACATGAAAATAAACCCTTGATTTTTTTTTATATTTACTCTTGCCATGAGACCATTTGTCTAAAAATAATTTTTCAAGTGCTTCCTTGAAAAGTGACAACCATTTACAAAAGTCAAATGATTTCCACCATATGAGAGCATCTTCTTTGAAACCAAAGTGGAAATAAAATTTCCACCTCTCTTCCCATAATGACTTTCCGGATGCTATGAATTCTTCAATACTAGGGCCATCATCTTTGTCAGTAAAAAATATCCTTCTTTCCATAACCCAAAAAGAAAATTAGTGCTTATAAAAATAATTTACTTTGCAAATTGTGACTTTTTCATGAAAAGAGCCCTGAAAATTTGTTGATTTTAAAATATTGATAACTTCACTTTTGTTTCAACTGATTGTTTTTTGGAAATTAGGTATTTTTCCAAGAGGAAATCACATATCCAATTTGTTTCTGCAAAATATTCTAAAAAAAAATTATAATTGAGTCTCCCTTTTTCCCTAAAAAAAATATGCAAAGAGAACCCAAAAAATTCTTCCTTCTTTAGTCGAAGAAAGAGATTTAATACCAAATGTTTTGTTCCACAATAAATCTGAAAATGTAACTTCAAAAATAACTCAAATCATCCACATAAAATATTGGACATGGAAAATAGACAAAACACTTTAGGTAGGGTAACACCATATATTATTCCTTATGGAAGGAATGCACTCCTCAAACAATCATTGTTTGTTACAATAACAATATACTTCACTATGCTCATTACATTGTTGATCCCTTCCTTATACAATACTATCTAAGAACATTCTAGAGAAATAACCTTCTAGAAATCCTTCTCACATTTATTATGTTCACACTAATGTATCTGACTACCAGAATGGACCTTATTTAATAATATAGTAGACCTTACATTAAATGGCTTCCACTATTATCACTATGGGCCCTTCGACCCCCCTATTACATCCCTAGCTATACTACACTATGCATTTGTATGCATCTTAACTATACAATGCAACATTTACCATAATAAATATGTTGCATCCCTAAATACCAAATGGGATGGCACTTCATAAACTATAAATATTGCAACATGAACAATAAGAATGGAGACACATGCACACTCAAGGGTTGGATAACACTTGTTAATAAAATAAATGAAGGAAGACATCACCATGAATAACAACTTGAAGTTGATTGTTATATTGATAAAGATAATGAGATACATAAGATAACATAAACCCTTATTTATAACAATAAGATGAATAAACCCTAATCTTAACTTTATGGTCTACACCTTTATTATATAAACTAATTATTTATACACATATAACCTTAATAAATTACATATGTTGTGAATTGGTACAAAATAAAATAAAGTGCATTAACCATTACATGCAACTATACAAGCATGAAATAAACGTCATCCACATAACTAATAAGTTAAAAGATATTTATTAAAAAAAAAACTTGCTTCCATTAAACTCAAAAAACCAACAAATACATCATTGAATTCATATGATAGATATGTTCATCATTACCAACAAATAATATAGTCCATACACTCCTAACGAAAAGCCAACGGTTCCTCTAGCAACTAATCAAACAACCATTTATCTAGCCCCTCGTATGTTTTTATACGATAAAGTTCAAAAACACAAGGAATCAATCAAAACCCTACAAAAACTAAATAGATTAGTTGGCATCAATTTCCATTACTTGGTTCATAACTCGTGAACTATTTGCATGCAATCATCCAACCACATTCTTCCATAAAAACTAAGGATCGTGTTCCTTATAATTTGTTGTCTACTATGCTCAACGACCTTTATGACTTTGTCTTCCTTTTCCAATTGTTCTAGGTTCCAAAATTGGCACCACTACCCTAAATCTGCATTCATTGAGCTGGCACCGCTTTATCCTAGCATCCCAAAACAAGGGGGGCCAAAAATACAAATAAAAAAAAAACATTAAATTTATTAAAGTATTTTCAAAGTGTATAATGTTTTTTCTCTATAATGGTCTTAGATAGTATTGGACTAATGTTCTTAGATAGTATTGGACAAGACCCGAAACACTTTAATATATAGAGAAAAAATATATTACAAAGATAAGACTAAACTTCCACTAGTTTCACAGTGACACTAGATATATTGGACAGGACCTAAAATTCATTAGTATAGTAAGTAACTTTCTACTATTACTAATTTAAAGAGAAAAAATATATTACAAAGATAAGAATAAACTTTCACTAGTTTCACAGTGACACAAAAGATATATTGGACAAGGCCTAAAACACTTTAGCTTAAAGAGAAAAAATATATTATAAAGATAAGAATAAATTTCCACTAGTTTCACAATGACACTAGATATATTGGACAAGACTTAAAACACTTTGGCATAAAAAAATCTATAAAATATATAATATCAATAAAATAAAATAAAATAAAAATATTGTAAATATAAGAACAAAGAATAATAAAGTAAAAAATGAAAAGCACACTTTTAGTTGGAGATCATAATTTACATAAACATAATTTCTTATTTCCAAGTACAAATTATCTTCATAATTTAATAGGAAAACCCATAAAGTTCATTTTTAAGTTATTTAATCATAAAAATAACATGATAAAATAAAATGACTTTGTTTAAACATTTGATTTTTTGAACTTTTTCACCAGAATTTTGAAACTGATTTTGGTGAAATCATCATTTTTTGTTGTTTAAATTGCATTTTTGAATGCATAAATGGATTTCACACCTTGAAAAACCATCGGGGCATTTGAATTATACAAATTCAATCACTCAAATATGGAGTTCCAACAATTTTTGGCCTAAAATTTGATCGGAAAATATGTCTGTAAAAACTCCAAAAAGTTTAGACCACCCACGCCCTCCGATTAAATCGGGGTGAGAATCGACCTTGAGACCTCTTTTTACATAGTTCCTTCCATTTACACGGCACTTGCCAATCGGTCCACACCCCTGCGGGCATTTTTATTTTTAATTTTAATTGACAGTCATAATCATCATTATTTTATATAATATTTTATTTAAAAATCATAATATTTTTATAAAGAGAAGAATTTTTTTTATAAAAATAACATAATAAAACAAATTAATTAATTTTAATTTTTAATGGTAAAATAAAATAATTAATTTTAACTACCATTTTTTAAATATTTTTATTATTTTGCCCTCTTATCCTTTGACTTTATTAACTCTCTCTTGAATTACTTGATTATTTTCTAATCTTTTCCTTTCCCTTCTACCTCGTCTTAATTATTATTACTTGACTAATATTTCTTAATGAATTTGTCTAAACCTTCTCTCCCTTTCGCTTCATCTTTGCCCTCCTTTCTATTATAAACTATCCTTAATTAATTTATTACCAATCCCCCTAATCTTCCTTCCTCTCCCTTTCCTAACCCAATTCTAATGTTCTTTGACATTCCCCTTATCACTATCCGCTCCATAATTTATTTAATTTAATTGAGAGGTGCTCTACAACCTACAACCCAATATGGGAGAGATGTTCATGTAATCTATTTTTAAGGTCACAGCCAAGCCAAACACCAAATTGGTATATGAGACCCCCTTGTTTGTGGGACAAGGGACCCCCTCTGCCCAGCGATTTAACTGTTAAATTCTATGGAGGCATACATACCCTACCCCCTTTGGATTTTAACTTTTGACGTCTTAGGAGGAAAGACATGTTCTTAACCATTAGGCCCACTCAAACTGTGTCTACATGTGCTACATTTTTTCCCTTTTCCAAGCATTTTTCAGGGGATATATTGTTGGATCTGCATATTTCGGTGATTAAATTTTTTAAATCTGAGTGCTTTAGAGGTTTTTCAGAAAGTTGAATCCATTTATGCATTCAGAAATGCAATTTAAACAACATAAAGTTGTGATTTAGTGTGGATTTATGTTGTTGGATTCTGATGAGGAGGGAAAACAATTAGACAACATATATATATATATATATATGTGTGTGTGTGTGTGTGTGTGTGTGTGTGTGTGTGTGTATGTATGTATGTTTGTATATGTATATGTATATGTAGGCGTACATATACATATACATCTATATATATATATATATATATAGAGAGAGAGAGAGAGAGAGAGAGAGAGAGAGAGAGAGAGAGACTAGATCCCATTTAACTCCTGATCTATCAAGCGTCGACAGGGATCAAATCTCTAGAGGTGCAAACCTTTTTTAGAGCACAAAACTTGAGGAAAGGTTTTAAAGGTTTGCACCTTGAGATATTTGATCAGGAGTTAAATGGATCTAAGTTGGTTTTACATTAATAGATTATTATATCATATAACATCTTTATAATTTAATAATTTATCATACTTTAATTTTATAGAATATGTTGGATTACTGCTAAGACACGTGATTCCTTTGGTGTTGCTTGAAATCGTGCCACTTGTCCAACTGCCTGCATTACATCTGGTCTGGATGTTGTCACATATAGTAAGCTACCAATAATTGACCTGTATTTCCTCTCGTCTGTAGACTTTGAATCATCATCTTTGCTCAACTTGCAACTGGTTTGCATAGGAGTGGTAATTGGTTTGCAATCTTCCATTCCGAACTTCCTTAGCATTTCTCTGATATACTTAGTTTGAGAAATAAAAATTCATTGGTTTCTTTGACAAATCTAAAGATCCAGAAAGAAATATAGTTCTCCGAGTAATGACATTTCAAATTCATTATGCATATCCTTTGCAAATTGTTGGCTTAACCTGTCATCATTACTTCCAAAAATAATATCATCGACATAAACTTCAATTAATAAAATACCATCTTGAGTTACCTTTATGTAGAGGTTGTTGTCTGCACTTCCTTTTCTGAACCCTACCTGTTGTAGATATTTATCCATTATAGAGTACCATGCTCTAGGAACCAATTGTTCAATGTAGACTTCTTCTTCAAGTTCCCCATTCAGAAAAGTTGATTTCACGTCCATATATGTCCATATTGTTCAAGACTATGTTACACAATTGTCCATAATTTTGACTCATATGCCACTGTATTATCATGAAGTACTACTACAACTGATTAATCTATCATATTATACTTCTACTAACTAAATTCACTGAAACTATCTACTCAAATTATGCAAGTTGCTCAAAGCATGGTTCGTTGGTCTGTCTTAGCTACCGCATAGACTCCCCCTGTCTATTATTCATATTATCTAGGAGTCTCTAAGTCGGATGGCTTAGAAAAATTCCTTCTCTGAAGTGTATTCATCATCATCTTCATTAGTAGATGCATCATCTCTCTTAGGACTGAATTCTTTATTTATGTTTGTGGATTCATCTTTCACTACAGTGCCTGAAAGTACAATCTCTTGAACCTATTCCTTATTTACCTGTCCTTCTTTTCTTTTAGTTATTTTCCAAATTTTTATGTATCTGACATCTTTTCTTTTCTCTGTAGAATTTTCTTCATCTCGTTTTAATTCCAATCTTGCAATCTCTGAGACCTGGTATTTGTTCACCTGTTCTTCGTGTTTTGAACATCCATTGTCAACATACCAACCACTCTTATTCTTCTTAGCTTGTAGAGCGAGTGTGCATTCTTCATTTCTATATTGATTATGCTTTCTTATCCATTTTCTCTTATGAGGTTCTTGTATGTGACTGTTGTTTTTTTGTTATGGTTCTCTAGGAGGGACTGTCATTCTACAATCTTTGGCCATGTGTCCAAAGTTATTGCACTTGTAGCATTCCACTTCAGTGCTCAATGATTCAAACCTTTTGTAGATTCTTCTCTGTGTTTCACTAGGCCTTCTTGGATAACCATTTTGTGTATGACTTTCAAAGTTGTTTATGTTCCTTCTATTAGCTCTACAATTTACATCTTTATGTCCAAAATTATTGCATGCATAACATAAACCCAAGAAGATAGTTTGATACCTAGGAGTTGAATATATTATGAAAGGAGTTAATCTTATGAATCCTTATTCTTCCTGAGGCCTATTTGTTTATGTCGGTTGTTGATTCTGAAATCTCAATCTTCTCGGTGGAGGAGTGTCCCTGTAATCTTCCTTGTAGGTCTTCCTATCCCCTTTGATTGTTTCTGCATAATTTTTTCGATGGGTTTCTTGTTCTGTTGCTTTGGAGCTTGATCCCTTTTCTGTTTGATTGTATCCAAGTCTGGACTTGTCATTATTAAGCCTTGGACTACTGATAATGTCATCCAAAACTTTTGAGTTGTTCTACATATTTTTCTTTTGAAGATCCTTTCTTAATGTGACAATCTTTGCTTCCAAATTTCCAATGATCATGTATCTTTCTTCTAATTGTTCTTTGAGTGCTTATTCAATTCTTTTATATTCTTCTATTTGAACCTTTTATTCTGTGATGATCCGCTATAGTTCTTGAGTGTCTTCCTTCTTGTTTAGTTCTGCTTGTAGCTTCTCGTTTTTCCTCTTTTCTCTTCTTATAACTTCTATGGCAGTCAACAATTCTTCTTGGTAGTCAACTTCTTCCTCTTAATATTCTTCTTCGGTGTCTTCTTTATCAGATTCTTCTACTGACATGAACAGAACTATTTTTGTTTCACTGTCACTGACTTCATCTTCATCTGATAAGGAGATGTCTTATTTGGTGCATACGCTTTTCTTGAAAACTTTATTTGTGGTCCCTTTGCCTTTATATTTTTGTTTTTTATTTGAGTAATCTTCATCATTCCCCTTATTTTTATTATGAGTACATTTGTTAGCAAAATGACCAATACCATCGCAATTAAAGCAAATCAATGGAAGCTTAACTTTATATCTGTCATTGGTTCACTTGTTCAGTCTCTTGACAAAATTAGCCATTTCTTCATCATCTTCTGAGATGTCACTGTTGTTGCTATGTTCCTTTTCTTTTTTCTTTCCCTTTTGCTTTGACCTTTTGGATACTTTGAAAATTGCTTCTTTTATATATGGATTTTCCTGTTCAGTTCTCATTTCATATGCTATGAAGATTCCATGTAGTTCGTCCATGCTTATTGAGTCTAGATCTTCTCTTTCTTTTAGTGATGATATCTTAGGATCAAATCTTATAGAAAGAGATCTTAGTACATTTTGAACAATTACATATTCTTTAATTTCTTCTCCCAATCCTATGATTGCATTTATTGTTTCATCGACTTGTAAGAAGTAAGCTGCAATATTCTCATCTTCCTTCATCTTTAGTTGTTCAAACTAACCCTTGTAAGTTTGGAGCTTTGCTGCTTTGACTTTCAAATCTCCTTCATAAATATTTTGAAGTTTGTTCCAAATCTCTTTAGAGTATTTACAATGCATAACTTTGGTTTATACCGATTCACCAAGACCATTCAGAACGGCATTTGTGGCTTTGGAATTATTTTGACCGAGTTTTATTGCTCTTTCACTTGTTGGTAGAATTGTTTTTTCTTTGTATCCATCTACTATAGATTGTCAAATTTCAAATCCAAGTGCTTGTATATTTTTTCATCCTTCTGCTCCAGAATGCATACTTTTGTCCATCAAATTGTGGTATTCCATGTTTATACATGTTGTTTCTCTCCATGATCTACCTTTCAGTGGTTAAACTGATTCTTGAAGGAACCGTCTCTGACACCAATTGTTGGATTACTAAGAGGGGGGGTGAATCAGTAATAGAGCAATAATCCTTTTTAACCACAAAATGAAAGTGTTATATCAATGTATCATTATCATCCAAAAATTGCAGAGTAAATAAACAATGAACAAATGAGAAATCATACACATACGCAGTACACCAACTTTTTAACGTGGAAACCTAAAGTGGGAGAAAACCACGAAATGTTTTTTCTTATATGTCTTTAAGAATTACATTCATTGGAAGCACCAAATTCCTTTGTTTTCCAGCTGCAACTGGAAGGAGGCTCCAACCCCCTAGTTTCTCAGGCTACAACCTGAAGGAAGCTCCAACTCCCCAGTTCTATGGCTACAACCAGAAGGAGGCTACAACCCCCTATGTTCTCAGGCTACAACCTGAGGGAAGCTCCAACTCCCCAATTCTGTGGCTACAACCAGAAGGAGGCTACAACCCCCTATGTTCTCCAGTTACAACTGGAAGGTTGCTACAACCACCTATCCTTGCCCCATCCAACTACCCTTACGTAGAAGTAGAATGATGGAATCGTTGTCACACTATCATTGTGAGATATACTATTGTAAACTTGTACTAATCAACCTGTAATCAACATGTAATCAACCTATAACAACCTGTACCAATAACATGTGCCAACATGTACCATACATCAACTTGTACCTCAACCTGTACCATAAACAAATGCATCAACCATGCACCAACCTATACCACAACTTGTACCATCAATGAGTGCATCAACCATGCACCAAATATGTAGCAATCATGCATCAAATACACATAAACTATGGCTCATCAATATGTACCAACATCATCAATTATACACCTCATGTATGTGTCAACTCATCAACTACTTGTCTCAACCATGTACCCAACATGTACCTCAACCAAAACCCCTCATCAATTTCATCATACAAATATGATTTGTAACTATGTAATAGACCTGGTGTATATGATCACATACCTGCAAACTTTCATTAACTTTAACAACAAGAGACTAGCATTTTCACCAAACTTTAATTTAGTCTCACATGACTAATTTTGGATTAGTCAACAACCCTAACTTGAAAAAATAATAACTATGTACCTATAATGAATAAATATTTGAAAATAGTATACAATGTTCTTCAGTGTATTTTATGCAATTCCTCCAGGTTTCACTACTTAGAACCTCTCATAAAAGGAGTTATAGCAAAAGTGGCATACCTTGTTGAATTCTAGCTTATTCTAGAGAGTGAAATTGTAGAGCGTGCCCCACACTAAATATTTGTTGTATGGATCTGAAAGTGGTACACATAATACTACAGATAGTATGCTAATCAATACATTTTGTATTACTAAATTTGGATCTGTTATGAAGAAGTTATGACATTTTTACCCGAAACACCTATTTTAGACTAGTTTCAGGACTAGCCACAAACCCTATTTTCCACAGAGTGTAACTCCAAAAATAAAACGACCCACAAGCTAAAAAAATTATCACAGCTACTTGGATATGTTTCCTCAGTCTCCCAATTTCACGGTCTGAATCATTCTAGAAAACAAGTTATTGTGAAAATGGTGAGATGACCTATAAATAACATACCTTAAAAAGCATCATCAAAAGAATTTATCCTCCCTTGAATTTCGGCCTTCTTTACTTCACCTTCCCTCTGAAATTCGGCTTAGATATCCTTTGGTTACCTCAGTCACTTGTAGATATTCA
>JZKD02S1674143.1:402349-421467 GCA_000966675.3 Picea glauca | reverse complement strand
GTTGAGGCTTCATTCCAGACCCCCCTTGCCTTTCTACCTTTAATCGAGGGGGGAGGGTTTGGAATCAAACACGCAACTCTTCAAAGGTCAGGATTGGAGCACCTAGATCAACGATGCACAGGCCTTTCTGGCCCCCCTTTGCCATGCTGTCTTTAATGAAAGAGGGGGGGGTCTGGAATGGTGTGTTATTATTGTGGGGTCCCTTGCCTGTCATGTCACCTTTGGTATCATCCTCCCAGTCACCTCCTCTTGTACTCCCGCACTCCATGCTCCTTCCTCCTCTATCCTATTCAAACCGCGTGGCATTCCTTAGCTGATGTCACAGCTCTCGTTTCTTCTCCATCACCTCCACAGTGTTCACGCCTTTAACCCCCATCACACCCTCGTCCACATCATCCATAGGGGTCCCTCGCAGCAGTCCAGCGAAGTAGCATCCAAAGAAAGATCGTTCGGCTAATCCAGGTGGCACCATTAGGAGACCTCCACGTCCCAGAAAGGTAAGTTGACCGAGGCCATCCCCGATCCCAAAAAGCAGTTATTCCGGAAGTTGTTGGTGGTTGAACATCAACTCCACCATAAAAGGAAGGTCTGGAAAAGGACTAATTCACGTCGACTCACCTACAAAAGGACAATCCAAAATCTGATGGTGTCTGTCATAGGCGCACGATCATCCTAAGTCTGCATGGGCAGGTTGTCAGAAGACATGCAGATGCAATGTTTTTAATGCAGTGTCTTTTTTTTGCTATTGTGGTTGTTTTTTAGTATATGTAGGCGTTTTCGCCATTTTGTAAAGCATTGATGGTTGAGCAAGGCTCCCGATTGTAAAGTTTTGATGAAGCGTTGGTCGCTCTGGTTAATGTACAAGGATTTTCAGACTTCTTACTTTATGGATGTCATCCCCTTTTCCATCTCTTGTATACTGTGTTAGAACAGCTCGTGATTGGAGGATCCAGTTGAGTTGTAGTTGTTATAGGATGATGTAGGCTGGATCACTATAACAGTTATATTGTTTCTAATCGGTTCCTGTTATTTTCGTAGCACTGAACGACTTGGAATTGGAGGATCCAGTCGAGTCATTCTTTAGCTCCTTGAAGCTCTGGACCAAGAGGATCTTGGCTTCTGATTTTTTCATCCTCAAGCTTCCGAAGGCCTGTCACCCGAGGCAATCTTGTTCACCCTTCTCACAAGTATTCCATCTACCACCTTTAATCCTCTTACTGATGGAAGTTGGATCAAGACCTCCCTTGCTTCCTACATACCAGGCCCAGTTTCCTTAGTTAAAGCCATATTTTCTTGAGTCTTTACCGATCCGATCACCCCATTAAAAAAATCGTGACATAAAACTGATGGGCGTCGGGCTCTGCTCCTGCCAGCAATCCAGGAGTGACTTATGTCGCCAACAGGTTCATTTTCTTGGCTTATGTTTTGACTCACCTCATGACTTGACACCAATCCTGACTCATCCCATGACCTACATGACTTGACATGTCACCTTTTTCACTCATACCTTTTTCCTTTCCATGTCGTCCCTATGTCCTATTAAAATGGTCAAATAATTTTTTGAAAAAGAGTGTTTCCAACTCACTAGGAGTTTTCGTAGCGCACTCATTATCCTTCATCTTTGCCATGATTCGTCATCATAACACTGAGGTCATGTTCTACCTAGTTTTCAGCACCATGGTTTGTTAAAAGATGGTTTCAAATATTTTGTTTTAATGAGTATTGCTAACGGTTTCAAGTTTTGAATGTTTTCAAAACTCGACGCTATTGAAACTACCTATTTAGACCATTTGGCAGTGGCGCTATGGGATCGGTTGCTGAGGTGGATTTGGAAGCTGATATGGTGGTGATATCCTAAACAGTTACAGATCTCCAAGTTATCATTACTCCTCCAGGTATTCCATGGTTTCCCTCCTCTGCATAGCAAATCCGGGTAATAGTTGTTGCCTGGAGTTTTGGTAGCAACTGTGTCTGCAAAATCACTCCCTCTTTCATCCCTCTCCATCCAGTTTTTCCCTCTCACAAACTCATAGCCACCACACCTGGTTTTCAGTCATTAAACACGCAATCTCCTTATGCTCCTAAGTATTGAGTGCTCGTTCAAATGCTTACTCCTTGTGTGTGCACTGCACTACCAAAAATCGTTGTTGAAACTTCGTTGCATTTACCCTGCTTCCTCTACTATTCGGATTGGATTTTTTTAGCCAGTTTTTCGAAGACCATTGTCGTAGTTTTCCTTCACTATATTCTTATTCTTCATTTTGAGATCTACAAACAGTAAGGGAGGGAAAATTGCAGCTCTTGCTTTCCAAAAGCCATCAAAACAGTGTGAGTTAGAGGAGAATCCTAGGAAAAAGCAACCATTGTTCACTGTCATTCTCCCATTGAAGTTTGCCTTCGTTTTCTCTTCTATCCTTCACTGTACCATAGCCTTTGACCTCTTATATTGACCCATGGAGACACCTCAGAAAAATAAATCTCACAAGGGAGGAATTGTGGTCAGAACTGAACCCTTGGACATGCATTTATTTGAGGCAGAGCCAATGGGTAGGGAAGTTTTTCAAAGGGTGGGCTACCTCTCTTTCTACCAAAACATGCAAAGGGGACATCCTAAAGTGGAAAGGCAACTTGCCTCACATTTTGATGGTCTTAAGACTAAGGTAGGAGACCTAGAGTTTGAGGTGTATGAAGCCTCCATTGCAGCAGCCATAGTGATTCCTAACAATAGGGAAAGATGGTTTAAATCTATGACTTTAAACGCTGCATCTCCAAAGATTTCCTTAAACCGGATTATCAGACTGACAACTTGTCCAAGGGAGTGCCTAGAATTCATCTAGTTGAAGGTTTTGACAAGATGTTGAAGATCATCTAGAGATACTTCACATGTGAGGGGAGGTTTAATATGTTATACTAGTACCATATAAGGCTTTTGCTTCATTTTAATCGTAGAGATGAAATGAATATCCCTTTATACCTATTGAGGAGCATGGGGAAAATGTCTGACAGAGTCCAAGCCAAATCCAAGGTTGTGGATACTAGTGTCTTTCATTCTGGATTGATCAAAATGTTGGTAATGGAAGAACTGAAGAAGAGGAACATTCCTTGGGAGCAATTCATTGCTTCTTCTCACATGAAGTTGGACACAATTTCAACTCCTCAATAAGAGATGCAAAGTCCTTTGCCATCTGCTAGTGATGCTCCAGCAGAAACAAGCAAGAAAATAAAGATTAAATCCATTGCTCAAGGCAAAGAGGTTACTAAGGAAGTTGAAGAAGCAGACAAAGAAGCTTATCATTCTCCAAAGAGAGACTTTTCACCTCCTCCTGCACCAAATGGAAGAGGTCCCTTCATCTACTAAAGCCACAACCAAGAAAGGAAGAAAATTGCATTTCTCTTCATCTCCCTCAGCAGCTAGCACAAAGATCAGGAAACCTTTCACAAGATCATCAGCTCTCAAGGGGGTTGTTGAAGCACAAGTCCTACCAAAGGTTTCTATTCTGAAGAGAGAGAAAGACAAGGGAAAAGGAATTGAGAAGCCTATTGAGGTGGTAGAAAAAGCTTTTGTGCAGCAAAAAGATGAAGGTGAATCCATGAAGAAGCCTGTTGAGATTATCGACATCAGCACTCCACCTAGAAATCATGCCTTTAAAAGATTGATTAGACAACTCAGGGAAGATAGGAAGGAGGTTGCTTGTTTGAAGGCAGAAGGTTTATCTGAAAGAATTAAGATGAAGGATCTTATGGATATGTACAACAACACCCTTGATTTGGCAAGATGTGCAGCAAGAAGAGCCCTTCCTCTCCATAAACAACTCAAGAACCTTTATAGGCAAAACAGAGGTTTTTAGTCTTAGAACATAAAACTCAAAGAATCGTTGCAACACTTCAAGGATGAGGTGGCTCAAAGTAATTTGATTGTGTTGGTTGAAGATGCCATTGAAAAGGAGAAACTAGTAGTGAAGAAAAGAACACCTTCAGTTAAGAATCTTGTCACTACAAAAGGAAAGCATGATGTTATGCAAGAAGGAATTCCTCCTTCCATAAGAAGGAGTGTCAGGTTGATGAAGTGATTGGGGGAATGTAAGCTCCATTTTTTAGAATGGTCTCTTTTTGCAAGAGTAAGTGATCAAGGATGTATTATTTTTTTCCACTTATACATGCATTTACAGGCCCCTAACCTATCATCTCAAGTTTTTTTTGCTTTTCAAAAGATTAATCTCCTCATACAGAAAGAGCACAGACATTTTGTAGCGCTATGGTGCTGCGGAATCGTCTAATTTAGCATATCCTGCTAGTTCACTACCTACAGTTCTACCAAAATCTCCTAAGACTGAATGTAGCGATGGTGTTGTGAATTCCATGAGAAAGCTACCAAATCTTCTAAGCAGTGTAACGATGGTGCTACCAAATTCGCAGGGATATATATTACAGTGGTGCTACAAAATTTGTTGTAATGATGGGCGCTACCCATTCTGCAAGACTGTTTTGATGACTAGCGCTACAAATTCAACAGAGGTGATTGAATCATGGCGCTACCAAATTATACACAGAGATACACAAACTTGGCGCTACCAATTCTGCAAGCATGTTTTGGAGTTGTGCTACGAAATATGCAGAGTAATTTGTGAAGGCACTACCAAAAATCACTACCCAGTGTGCTATTGAATGACGCTACCAACTGGTACCTGGAATCAAGGGGTTCGAGTTATCACTCTTATGGGTGGTTGATGATGTGGAGAATGGATAATACCATAGGTGGAAGCATGATGACAACTTACAACCTATGTAGGACACTTAGCATGGAAAGAGATGTGCATAAATGAAGACAATGTTAGTTAAGAGTTTGTTGGATTGGTTGCCAACATATTTCCTTTTTTGTAGCATAGTCGTTAGCACAGTTGTTAGTTTGAATAACTGATTTAGAGAATCCTATGGGAGGAAGGCCAGCTCACACCTCTAGTTGTTGCCTTCCCTTTTTTGTTATAAATAGACATTCCAAATGCATTAGGAGGTTTGAATGGTTGAGCTAGGCTCCCTTGTTGTAATATTTTGATGAAGCATACTGGTTCTCTGGTTATGTACTTGACTTGAGACTTTTTCATTAATATAAGTCAATTTCTCTTATTCCATCTTATTTCCTCTTATACTAAAGTGTTCATGATTGAATGATTCACATGAGATTGTTATAGATGTATTATGATGAATGTTTGATTATAGTACGGTTATGATGTTCTTCAGTGTTCTCTAAACTTTGAATTCAAGAAGATCTTGTGTTTGAGTTTTTCTTCCTTAGGCTGCTTGAAGACCTGATGTCCATAGTAGACCTCTACATTTTCCTCACTAAAGTCTTCCTTCTATTCACCTTTACTGCCACTCACTAACTCAAGTTGATCAAGACCTCAATTGCTTGTGCATGCTAGCCCAGATTTCTAAGTTAGAACATTATTATCCTAAGTCTTATCCATTTGACCTTTAAAAAAAACCTCATTTACATTTACACATAACCTGATGGGTACTGGGCTTATCCTCTCTACAATATGAGGGTGATTCCTAGTGCTAACACGACTCTTGGATCTTGTTGCCTCTTTCTCTTAGACTGTTCTTGCATCCATTTCCCACAAGCTGCTTGGTCACCTCCTAATCTTGATAGCCAAAAACACCATGAAGGAGTTGTGACGTTCTTTCTCCACCACTACCACTTCCACTTCTCTGAATTGAAATTATTCCTATTCTTGGAGTACCGAATCAATTTATTTACCACTATGAAAGGATCGTAGATGGAAACATTCCCGAAGTGACACTATCCTTCCATTTTAGCCAGGGATCATTTCATGATTTCCATAATATGATTCACCCAGGGGAAAGATGTACCTTAAATACTTTTGCATTAATACTCATAACTACCTTCATGTCCTTGGATATATTTCCCAACCTTGATATGTACCTACCTCCTACTCTCATTATTGTTTCTCTCCAAACTATGATGACAGTGCTCTGCCTCGAGTTTCATTGAGAAGCCTCGTCCCATCCAGTAATTTGTTGGTGTACTTATCAAATCGCTACATGAGGTGTTTTTTGTCAACATGATCATCGACCCCTTCCCTGTAGAAATTTTTCCCCTCACTCCAAGTACCTGCTACGTCATGTTCACCAACTATTTCCCTTGTCTCATTAGGTGTCTGAGGGATTTTCTTTGTTTCTCTAGCTGGGTCTTTGTCTTTCATCCAGGTGCTTGCTGACACCATGAAATTCCCTGGCTCAACTAGTGTTGCCTCATCCTTATCATTTCTCATCGTGTGACGAATCCTATCAATTTCATTTAGCCTTGTTGCCTCCTACCATGTAGTTTGGTTAGTGGGGTCCCCCAACTTCCACCTCAACGATCGAGTCCTCTATTGGATTCCTAGGTTGGCCAAATAGTCTGCCACTGAATTTGCACTTCTTCTCACCTGGTTTGGGATAATCATCTGGAAATGTTGAATTAGGTTATCCATTTGAGTCCAACCGTGAGATAATCTCCAATTTGTGGTAATTTTTTCTAGGTTGGATCCCTCCCTTAGATGTTTCATGGAAGTTATGATAAGGAGTGAGTTGCCTTCCACCATTATATTGGTTAGGCCATGGTTTTTGGCCATATCGAGACCTTTAATGAGACCTTCCAACTCCGTGCCATTATTGGAATTATAACCCAAATTAATAGCATACATTGCCAGAATTATCCCTTTAGAATCTCTCAGAAGTCCCCCTACTCTAGATTTCCCAGGGTTATCCTTTGACGCACCATCAAAATTGATATTTATGAAGCCTTTTTTCGGTGGCTACCAAGATTGGTTAGTATTTTCTCTTCTACAAGGAGGAGTTGTGTTCGCTTGTTATAAGGCCAGTTCTAGTTTCCACTATTTGAAAATGTCTTCTTCCTCCACCAGTAGAATTCAGTCTTTCGTCAACCAAGTACTTGATTCTATAGATTCTTTCACATTTTATTTTATTCGGGTCCACAGAAACTGGGTTGATAAAGAGTTTTGTTTGAATATTCTTATGTTTCTTTCTTTCCAAAGGTTCCACATCACAATCCATGGGAACATCTCCCACATTTTGTTTAGTATGGGATTTTTAAAGGGTTATACAAGCCAGTATATTATTAGGTTGTTCATTTCACCTCTGTCACCCTTGGGTCTACATAACAACATGACCCCATTATCCTAGAGATTTATAGGTTCTATGCATGAACATAAGAGGTGATTGAGAGTTTCCTCCTCCTGTCTACATAACATGCAAATGGAGGGGCCTTCATATCCTCTATTTCTTATCTTATCCCAAGTCAGAACTTTTATTATGAGGATCAAGCACAGGAAGGTCACAATTTTTGGCCAGATCCCAGGTTGTCAAATACGCTTCCAATCCTTTCTTGTATCTATCTCAGACATGTTTACTGCTTTTAAGTAGGCATCTTTTACTTTGAAAGTAACCCCACCTTTTCTTCCCCAATGAATAATATCCGGCCCATTTTTTATGTTGATTTGTCTAAGAGAGATCTCTTCTTCGATGTGGTTCCCAACCTCTATATCCAAGGGAACTGGCCAGTCTGTCAGGTATTTCCAGGTCTTGTCATAGTCCGATTAGGGGGTTTCTGGGTTCTTCCAATAATGATGGACCAAAGTCCATCCTTTTTCCATCGGAGAGTTTCTAGCATTTTTCATCCTTGCTTGATTTGCTAGGATGGGGATTTACTCCCAGGCATCATCCCAGAAAAGGGATACCTGTTATTGGATAAATCGGTGAATGCAAACATAAACTAATCTCCCTAGATCCACCTGGATCTAGAAAAAAACGAGATGGAACATGACGCTTTCCCTAAGTTGCAATCATTGAATTTACTACCAAAGAAGGAATAGATGACATACCTTTATAAATCGCTTCCTTATATCTTTGGTGTCCCTGCTTCGCTCCGGTGCTCCTGTGAAATCAGATCTACAATGACACAAACCAACCAAAGTGAAAGCAACAATAATAGATTCAATGAAAACTTAAACATGTGATCAAGGAATCATGAAATAAAATGAGAATGATTTTATGGGAAAGAAACATGCCACTATATTATATTAATGAAAAGTAGAAGATACAACCGAATTGTCTTGTTGTCTCAAGTTCCCTTTTAGTGGTCCTTTGTTCCAACAAACAAATACACTTGCTCCAAAATTTGCATGAAGATGATCCACAAAATCTTGATGGAAAAATGGAGACCTCAAGCATCACTTGAAACAGGATTCTTCACACAGTCTTCAGCCTATTCTTTCATCAATTATTTGCTTAATCTTGCTTAACCTTTTCCATGAGAAACCCATGATTATATCGGAGAATATGAAGTGGTTAAAGGGATGAGGATGATCTCATCAAATCAGATAAGCCAGTAGGATCACAACTATATGGACGCCACCTCACATTCTAGAAGATTCTCCTTCTAGAAACTTCATGAACCTCTTTCTTCTTTTAGCTTTCTAACTCTGTCGCACCCACCCTATATAGCAGCCTACAGAATCCTTCTAAAAATCAATTTTCTAGAGGAAGAAAGCAGTTACTTTTCTCAGGCAAAAGATCATTTTGAGAGCCTGAACACATGCTTATAGAATCATCATCAGTGTGACCAAAATAATGTGTAACAGAATTCCCCCCAAAGTATGAGGTTGGAACTAGTAACAGCCGAAATACTTTGTAAAATGCATGTGTATGTTGGGAACAAGAAGTGCACCAATCGGGAACCTGCAAAAAATCAAGCATTTGCACAATATAATACCATATTTGAGGTAGTCATTCCCATGCTCAGATTATAAATGATTTAAATCATGAATGTAAGTCATGGCCACCAATTATACACTGTCGATCCATGTCATCAAGACTCTACATAGCCACCAGGAACACAATGTGGATCTATGTACTAGAAAGTTGAGATTCGGACATAGCCACGAGACATACAAAGTGGATATATGTGTCAATACAAATCACAAATACTCCATCGCAACCTGGACCAAGAATGATGAGATCCAAGGTCTTCAATCTCGTTGTTTGTAAGTACGAATCTAGCGATGCGATTACAGGTGCTAAAGTCGAACATGGATAGAAACCACTTGATTTTCGGTAATTGATAAAAACCATTAACAAGTGTGAGGGAAATCACCATTGATGTCAATGATGCCCAAGGCACACTAGTGCAATCCAATGAATGTGAAGAAATGACCTGAAGTYGAACACTCAATGGACTCTATCRATCAAGGACCGATGATGTGAATCCACTGTCGAAAGTGAAGAAACCTTCCATTAAGGCATGCAGGCTCTAAGGCACTAAATGATTTCTAAGTCTTTTTCCTAGATAATGAGTTGAAKTCGACAAGAAAAGACTCGTCACAGGAGGGCYTTGATGTATCCCCCATCAATGACATGAAATAAGTAACAGATTTAGGGTAGAGAAAAGTACGAATATGATTTGAAACTGACACAGAGAAGGCCGACATGGTAGGAATTGACAACTGCAGATGGCCAACTCAATAGAGGGCTTGGTTGGACTTCTCTTGAACATATGAATGAAACGACAATGGTCTTGGCAGCATTGACTCAAAGACGACCCAAGATATAAACTTGCAGAAAGTCAAACGAGAGACAAATGGATTTCCCAACCCGAATTCAAATTATGAAGGGGGGTGTCATGTTCAAGAGCAACACTTACTACCACTAACACAAATATAAAGACACATTCCTTTCCCAAATTTTCCCCCACCATTTCTAGCGAGTACCTCTTTATTTTTATGCAAGCTTGAGGAGGATAACATATGCTTGTTAATGTAAGCTCATCCTTTGGATGAGTCCCTCGAAGTATGTTTAACAAACCCTAAGAAGGAGTGGTTCAGTCCCATGCGGGTCTTTCGATGTTTGTTTAACGAGTCCAAAGATAGAAAAATCGAGGGTTTTTCATATTTTGAGAGTTTGAAAAACACTTAAAGAGAACTCTCCAAGTTCCTTTTTTCGTAAAGTAACTTGATGGGACCGAAAAAGTGATAAACTATCTCCCATCGAACGTTTTCTTCAAATAATTTTACGAGCGTGAAAAGAGCAAGGTCGCTCAGCGATCTTTTCGGTTTTGTTTTTAGCGTGAAAAGAGCTAAAAGGATACTCCATGAGCTTAATTATTTTTCATGTTACCATGACTAGTAGGAAAAGATGACAGAAGTATACTCGGTTGCATTCTCATTGATTTTCGACCACGAGAACGAACAAATACTGAGATCGATGTTTTTCTAAAATACCCTAAAAATTATTTGTATACGTGACGAAAAGAAAACAAATCATGAAAAACATCCATACTTCATTGTTTGAGACCCTAGTCTTCCCATCTGCGAGAAACAAAACACTCACGAGACCCTTAGACTTGTAGTTTTTTGATAAAATGCATTTAGATAATATAAAATATTATTAGAAAAAGCAAAAAGTGAAATAAATAGGGGTAAAAAACTATTTTTACTATTTCATTTGCATTTGGTCAAAAACTTGTCTAGAAACCCTGTTTTTACCTCATACTTTGGTTGTCGATTGCAAGGAGCACAGGTGACCATTCAACAAACAGTTTTCGTCAAAACGGTAAGCTCTTCATCCTCTTCCTTTTCAATTGATTGAAATTCATTTTAATTGGTGAAATGATAGTTTTTTGGATCAAGTTTTGGGCCGGTAGGCAAGTGTTAGGGCCGTCGCAGGTGACTAGTATCGGGACCTACGAAAATCAGTGATTTCTGCAGGTGCCCTGTGGCTCACTTGTGGAAACCCCGCACTGTGTAAAAACTCCAACTGCGGTGGACGAAAACCCAAAAAAATTGCATATGTTTGACCAATAAAGAATTTTCAAAGTAGCAAATGCAGATGTTAACTTCCTTTTCTTTCCCCCATGTAGGTATTTGATCGCCAAAATGTTGGATTGGAGAGAACGGGAGCATGAAGATGATGATTTCATGGCTTTGAATGATCTGGGCACCGTAAATGCCCTTTGACAGTGTGGATTGTTAAAATTCTTCAAAATCTAGGGCATGAGAGCCCAACTAAGGCTACTAGAGTACCTGGTCCACATGTGGGATGTAGATTAGCAGGTGTTTCATGTGGGTGCCCACATTCTATCTTTAGATATTGAAGATATCTATTTCTTGATGGGGTTATCTCGTCGTGGAGCACATGTGACCTTAACAGGAGGTCGAGGTGGAGGCTTACCTATGAGCGAGTACATCCATCGATATTGTGAACCCGAGGCCGAGAGACGCAAAGGTAAGGTAGCCATCAGAGGCATTCAGGATTTGACTCTCTGAACCATTATTTTTACCATTGCATGGACGGCGGGAAGTGCATCTCCTCACATGGCCCTCCAAAGCTATTTTCAGTATGTCATGGAATGCACAGAACCTCGAGTGTTTAACTGGTGCGACGGTGTTCTTCGCAGCATGAAGACACAGTTGAAAAAGAGAAAGAACAGGGACCTGAAGCAATTCACGTATGGACCTATTTTGGTGTCGTTATTTCTAGAAAGGGTCCCCCATTTACGGTTACAGGTAGAGTGGGTCTTACCGGCCCCACGAGATCCAAGGATGAAGAGGTGGTGTGACCTCATGTATTGGCATGTAGCTGGACCCATCATCAAATACAACGATGCATTATTTGACTGGTTGAGGCCTCAGATCTTGATGATAGATGATTACGCATATGTCGGTCTGGATTTTCGAGGCGAGCCCAACTTGATTCTACCTGAGGGATTTCAGTGGGGAGACATAGGTAAGAAAAATGTTTTGTTTTTATGATGTTTTTGTGGATTTTGAAATATAAGATGTTTTTTGTGCTTTCAATCCAAAGACTAATCAAAAAAAATTGACCATGCAAATGTAGGGCCACACCGGCCTCCGGTTCCATCCCCTATTCAGAGACGAGCAGAAGCAGTTATGGTGGCAAGATGGGACGCTGACGACTATGAGGCGGTCGAGAAGAACCTAGAGGGTTTGACAACAGATATCCCAGATATCTCCATCGACGATATTTCGAGATGTTATCAGTGCCATAATGTGGGCGTGTCTGGTTCACCTAGTCGACTACTTTGTAGGGTAGCACAAGAAGTAGTGTGTTACCGTGAGCAGCATCCTTGATGCAATTTTGTAGAAGCCATGAGCTTCATATTTTGATATTTTGGTCTTCAAACGGAAAACATCTTTTTGTAAAACACTTTTATCGTTATATATATACATGAGGCTTCTACTATCTTACTTTTCTTTATATACAACGTGTGATATGTGATTGGATTTATAAATTTCTCAAATGTCTGTCTAACACATAATTAGCCAATGCATCAGTTAATGTATTTAGACATCTAGGAATGTGTTGATACTCAATATAATCAAAATAACGTTCCAATAGGTGAATTCGTAAATATACCCGTAACAAAGTAGGACTTTGGATAGCATAGACAGTATTTAACTGTAGCACTACTAGTTGTGAATCAATTCATATAACTAGGTGACGGATCCCAAGTGAAATAGCATCGGTCAACAATCCAATGATTGCACTATATTCTGTGATATTATTGGTTGCACGACCGAGGCAAAGACCGTGCAGACTGATAAGTTCATTTGTAGGTGCATAGATTTCCCAAGCAGCAAAATCTAGGTTCTAAGTACTACGACTAGAGCCATCGACGAAGCCAATGTAAGGGAGCGAAGACATCGACATCTGGAAATCAAGCACAATGCAAGGTAAGCGGTTGGGGGTGGAAACCAAATAATGAAAAAGAACACAAAAGTAGCACACAACAGTATGATACAGTAAAAATACAAGCACTCATGCAAATATATCCTAAGCATAGTACTTCTTCAAGTAAACCCATTTCTAGGTTCACTCAAAGGAATTCCATCATAATCCACTAACTCGTAGGCTCTTTTCTCCAACACTCGTTTGACGATATAAGGGCCTCGCCACATGGCCTCAAATTTTCTAGCCCCTAGTAAATCACGATCTTGTTCATAGAGGAGAACTAGATCACCTTCAGAGAAAACATGTTGCTTGACATGTTTGTCGTACTGGGCTTTGGCGCATTTTATCTGGGTTTCAATAACCAAGGTGGCATCACAACAGGTTTCATCTAATTGCATCAGATACAATAGACGTTCTTCCTTGGCAGAGGTTTTTGGGAGAAGTTCGATGGCTAGCTTTAATGATGGTATCTCACATTCAATCGGTAGAATAGCTTCAATACCATACACTAATTGGAAGGGAGTAAATCTTGTGACCAACTTCACGGATGTCCGATAGGCCCATAATGCTGAAAACAACATCGTGTGCCAACTTGTTTTGTGAATTCCTACTATCCTTCGAAGCATGGTGATAAGAACCTTGTTTATCGCTTCAACTTGGCTATTGGCCTGTGGATAGTAAGGGGTCGATTTTTCATGCCGAAGACCCAACTTGTTAGTAAGCTCAGACATCACGAAATTTTAGAAATGGCTATCGTGATCAGTAATGATAACTTGCGGGATTCCAAATCATGTGATGATATGATTGAATATGAATAGGGCTACAGTTTTTCTGGTATTATCGAATGTAGGCATTGCCTCGGCCCATCTTATGAAATAATCCACGGCTACGATGATGTATCCATGCCCCTCGGCTGAGTGAGGGTTACATGTCATGAAATCAATGCCCCATTTTGTGAAAGGACCAACAAAAAATACAGGGTGTAAGGGAGCGAGGTGAGATCTTATCTTGTTGTTATACGTTTGAAAAGCATGGCACTTCTAGATGGTGGTTATACAGTCTTTAAACAAAGAAGGCTAGAAGTACCTTGCTCATAAGATCTTTTGGGCAGTGGCATACCCAGACATATGACCACCACATGCTTCAGAGTGGAAGTCATTCAAATCTTTCTCAACCTCATCAAAGGTGAGACAGTTTCAAAAAATAGTGTCAACACCACGGCGATAAAGAGTGTCATCGAGAATTACGTATTGATGGGCTTGATAGCGGATGCGACGATGGTCTATACTAGAGAGGTAGGGCCAAAAAGTTTGAGTCTAGAGATAAATGATAATATCTCCATAACAAGCATCATCAGAACTTATCAGAAAAAGGGATTCATCAGGTAAAGAATCCTCTGCCACATTTTTTGTCTCAGCGGAGGGAAGGTCACATATCAGTTCGGAAAAAACTAGTGACTTCTTGGACTTAGCGCATTCACACTCTAAGTCAAACTCCTAGAGAATCACGATCCATTTGGAGTACTTGCTAGCAATTGGAGTGTAAGGATATGTTGCATAGGGTTGCAATTAGAAATGACAGTGGTCTTGCATAAAAGGATATAGTGATGAAAACGTTGGACATCTTGAACAGTTGCCCAGGCCAGTTTTTCTACATGTAGATATTTGGCTTCAGTAGTCATGAGGCTCTGACTCAAATAATAAATTACATGCTCGTTGTGTGAATCATCTTCTTGGACTAAAACCATGGCAATGGTAGAGTCCGAAGAAGCTAGGTAGAGAAAATAATATCGACTGTAATCTGGTGGGAAAAGAAGTGGTGTATGTGTAAGGGAAAGTTTCAAAGCTTCGGAGCCTTTGTTCCCAGTATTGTCCCAAACAAATGTAGAACCTTTTTTCAACAATCGAGTAAATCCTACTGTTAACTCGGGGTAATTTGGGATGAATCGACGCAAAAATATTTCCTTCCCTTGCAAACTTTGGAGTTGGCGTAAGGTAGAAGGAGGTGGTAGATTAAGGATGGCCTCAACCTTCAAAGGATCCACCCTAATTCATTGACATGACACAATAAAACCCAGAAGTCGTTCGGACTCCACACAAAAAATGCATTTGTGTGGGTTTAAACATATACGGTAATAACGACAGCGAAGGAAAATGGCTCGGAGATGGGTTGGGTGGTCTTGGGGACGCATGGAATGCGCCGATAGATCATTGATATATGGTTGTACGATGTGTTTAATATCATGAAAATCATAATGCATGGCACGTTGAAAAGTTTCACCAGCATTCTTCAAACCGAAAGGGATTTTTTGGTAGGCGAAAGTACCCCAAGGACAAATCAAAGCAATTTTTTGTTGATCTGCAGGTAAAATGTTAATCTGATTATAGCCAGAGAAACCATCCATTAATGAGAAGATTTCACTCCCAGCACAATCGTCGACGATCTGGTCGACGAAGGGGGTTGGAAAGTTGTCCTTGGGACAAGCTTTATTAATATCCCTATAATCGACGCATACACAGATCATGCCTTGTTTTTTATTGACTGGAATGAGATTGGATACCCAATCGGTTAAAGCCATAGGATAGATAAAGCCAGCCTTGAGAAGTTTTTCAACTTTGAGATTAATGGCGCGGCTTTACGGGGGTGGACTAGGCAAAGTCTCTATCGAACTGGTTTAGCATTTGGATAGGTATTAATTTCGTGTACAACGATATCGGGGTCAATACCCGGCATCTATTCATAGCTCCAAGAGAAAACGTCACGAAATTCTTGAAAAATAGCTTTATAAGTGACGACTTAATCATTGGACCAAGTAGATCCGATGTGAAAATTTTCGACAACTCCAAGTTTAATGGATATGTCAAGAGGAATAGTGGGTGAAATATTACTCAGGTTCCCTTTGTAAAGCACATCGTGGGTTGACTTGGGAACAGAGGAAATGACAACAATAGTCGACGGATTCGAAATCCATTGGTAACTCTCCATGGTGTCTTTTTCAAGGAAGAGAATGGAACGATGATGCCCATCGTCCCATGGGGTGTCTTCCATGGACATAACTGACATAATCATCTTGTCTGTAGGAAAGATGACATGAAACAGATCGAGAGATGAATCACCAAGAGAGGGGGTAGAAGGGGTTGTCGATTGAATGTCTTGATAAGCATATTCAACTATACTTAAAGGCATTTGTTCGCCATAGCGAAGATAACCATCGGGGTCAGGTACTATCCACAGGTCATAAGATGCAAGGGTTTTGCGAACAGAGGTGGAAATCATGTTGATCGAGGCGACAAAAGGAGGTGGAATATCGGGTGGTGGGATTGGGAATGTACCCATCAAAGTAGAATCTCTTAGAAGACCCACACCGACATTCTCGTACCCAAGAGGTGTTTTTGAGATGAATGGTACATTGTTGGTACAAGAATCGGAGTTAAAAAAGGCCAGTTGGTCAACAGTAACCACCTTTCCTTGGTGTGGGAAACATAACACGTGGAAAAGTGTGGACACAATTACACGCATGGAATCAATCCAGTTGCAGCCAAGTAAGAGGTTATAATCGAGAGGTGCATAAAATACCTTGACCTCAACATTGACCTTTTTGCCTTCCAACGTAATAGGAAATGAGGGAAGAACATTGTAGGGTTTAAAACCAGAGCCATTGAAGGCTTTAAGAGTGTTGTGTGATTCAGTGAGGGGAGGAGAGCCAATGGCTTTCCAACAAGTAATAGACATGACACACATCGATGCACCCTCGTCAATAACGGTTCTACATATATTCTTGTTCTCTACGACAACTTGTATCTGCAACGCTAATTGAGGAGGTAGCCTTGGAATGTGATATTGCAAGTCAAAGATTATCAAATTTGTATCTGTGGGGTCAATTCCACCAATAGCCTTTAATAGAGCCTTCCATTGCAGGGGGAAACTTTGAAGGACTTTGAGAGCTGACATCACGGAGGGTGTCTGCACAAGATCTTCTACAATACTATAGTTTTGAGTAGCATGCACATGAGGATTGAAGGCAAAATTTCGAACAATTCCCTTTGGAGGAGGGCGAAGGATTGTATCGAGGCTCGATCGTTCAAGATGAAGAGGAATATTGGGAGGTGAAGTCGAGGGAGTCGGTTGTACCAACAAAGGTGGTATATCGTCAAATTTCTCCTTTGAGGGAGAGTAATCTTTGGCCTGAGTGGTGATAGCAACGTCGTTCTTTTTTTAATCACCCGTACACATAAGGACATATGAAGTGGTAGAAGGGGAAGGTTGGTCATGAATGACCAATTGGGCCTGTTGTTGAGAAGGGAAAGGTTGTGACAAAACGGAAGGTGTGGAAGGTTTTGCGGTCCCTTGAAGGAACTTAGTGACCTTATCACATCTTGGACAATCTTTCGTGTAGTGATCATCACCATAGATAAGGCAAGGATATCTCAGTTTATTCTTATCCTTATCATCAGCAGGTTGCATTTTGGATTTTTCGGATTGCAGATTATTATTTTTATCCTCCTTATTCCTACCCTTTCCTTTTTTAGATTAATTTTTACCAGCAGGGATAGATTGAACGGAGTTGACCTCAGAAGTTTTTTCGGTGGAAGGAGTGGGATACGGAGCACTTTGGACATTAGAAGTAGTAGATTTGGTATTGGTGTGAGAGGTTTGGGTAGATTGTGGTTGAGCATGGAAAGTTCTAATCATACCATCAGCAGCATGAGAAGTTGTTGGGGTTGTTGAGGTAGTGGTGGTAGAAGGACGAGGAGCATCAAGGAGCAAGTCGTAAAGAGTGTCTGTTTGTGAATAAATGAGATCTAGGTACTGAGCGCGATTGATTGCCTGCTCTTCAGTGACAACTCCACCCATGGCAATGTCATGAGATATTTTATTCATGAATGATTTAGTGAACCATTCTGCCAATAACTGATTGGGAAGATCAAGTTTGATCAAATGTCGTCTTCTTCTCCACTCATGGATGTGATCGGAAATATGAGTGGCCGAATTTTCCTTGAAGGAAATCAAAATCTTGGTTCCTGTTTCACAGCGGATGGGAAGTTGGTAATGAGTGAGGAAAGCCATGGCTAGGGTATTAAAGTTGGTGAATAAGCCTCGTGGTAGTTCTATATACCACTTTGCAGCTGAACCCGTGAGAGTTCATTGGAAGAGTCATAACTGAATGGAGTCATCCATCAAAGAGTTGGTCGAACACCAAAGGTGAAAAGTCATAACATGGTTGTTTGGGTCGTCTCCAGATTTACCGTCGAATTTGGGATTGTCGGACAGTAACTTGGTCGGTATAATGGGCCAATAAGGAGAATGTAGGATAGGATCATTCAATATTCAAGACAAGTCGAGTAGATCCAAAGTGGCTAAAAATGGAAACTCTCTATTCACATGAGGGTACTGGTGACTTTGGGGAGGAAGTCTCATCGGTATACCAGTAGGACCTTAAGCAGTCTGCGTGTAAGGCGAAGGTCCAGATAGATTCAGACGTGGGTATCGAGGCATGTAGCCCATAGGGTTGTACTAGTTAGGGATGTTCCCTTGAAAAGGGATACTAGAATGAATGTTCAAACCCCAAATGGGATTGGAAGAACCTGGATATGACTGGCCCGAGTTAGGGGGTATGAAAGAGCTAACTTGAGGTTGGTGCCCCCAAGACGATTGAGGATTTCCCTGGGTGAGAAAGTTCCAATATTGGGCTAGTGATGTTGGTATGTTATGTCCATAGGGTGGGGTAAGTGGGGGTTGTCCTCCAAGCAAGGGTTGTGTTTGAATTTGGGTTTGACCTCCAAATTGAGTTTGGCCCCCAGGGTTGAATTGACCTCCAACAGGAATCTGATAATTAGACGTGAAAGATTGAGTGGTGCCTCCACTTGGATTGTAGCCACTAGGGATAGATCCTCCAATAAAAGACAGATAAGACCCTCCGGAGGGGACCTGGGAAGGTGTCAGAATGAAACTAGAAGCGAGATTGTACCCAGGAGGAGTAAAAACTCCAAAAGCTTTGAATGGAACCTGAGTAGGAATAGGGATAGAAGTATTCAAATCATTATACCCAGGAGGAAGCGGCAGGATAGGTCTAGACGAAAGTGGTGTGCCAATGGGATCTTGGCTAGCCACTGTATTCCCAGTGGGAATAGTCGTAGCATTTGGGACCATTGTAGAATGGGCCATCTGAAGAGGAATGTTCGAGCTAGGACCAACTGACTCTGTGTCTGAACCAACGAAAATATAGCAAGTTGTACTAGCAAAGTGATCTAGAGGTATCGTGAAGGTAGCAGACGTTTCGGGCAGTTCGGAGTCGACAGGTATATCAGCACCTGCCCCCGAACCGTAAAGGTATTGCACAGTGTGAGGTG
>JZKD02S1674143.1:364458-378596 GCA_000966675.3 Picea glauca | reverse complement strand
AAACTTATGTTGTATGACTCTGACCCAACAATGCAAGGATGAGAATGAAATATATCACTTTTCGTTCGATGAATCCTATGTATGGGAGAGAGAGAAAGTTTTCTAGATCAACCTTCTACTACAATGCAAAATTTCCTTTAAAATGTAAATGCAAACAATCACTTATCAAAAGACAATTCTCTATTGTGTCTTTTCCAAATACTTCAACAATCTCAATAATTTGATTTTCAATGTTTTCTAAAACGAAAAGAATTTTTTGAAAGAAAAACTTTTGTTCACTTTTCAAAAAGGACCCTCACTATGACAACGGGAATACAGAAAATCAAACCAAATGAACAAGCAATGACAAACCCAATCGACTCTTTCAATGAAAGAAAAAATAAAAAGCAAACCAATTAAGTCTTTTCAAATGCAAAAGAAAATGATCTTTCAAACCAATAAGCAAATGAGAAAAACCAAGCACTCAACTTTCAACCAATCACTGGTTCTTAACTAATCAAACATACTCAGAGTCTGAAGTCAGAGAGAATGGTTTTGCCAAGAAAAGTCAAGAAACGAAAGTCAAGACACAACTGACAAGAAAAGCCTTGGAACCCTAAGACTGTTCATGCACGCAAACAAAGACAAGAAATATATTAATCAGTGGTCTAAGAAACTCATAAGAGGCAATCAAACTAATCTGGGCAGTTGGAAAGACCAAAACTCAAATCCAAATTTTTGACAAAAAGAGTTCGCAGGCAGGTAGTATTACACAGTGCAAGAATCTCTTATTCTCGCAGGTGACCCTTGAGCAGGGTACGAGAACCTCGCACTGAAACCTAAAGGCAGAGTGTGAACTCTACCTATTCTCGCAGGCTGCAATGAAGTACAGTGCGAGAATGCCTGATAATAGTCAAAATTTTGAAAATTGAAGCAAAATTAAAAAAGGCCTCTGGACCCAGAGGGTCTAACAGGATATCCTAAAGACTCAGAGATTGATAGGACAGGAGAAAAGTGAAACCAGAGCAAATGGCCACAGAAAAATACAAAGAGCCATAAAGAAAATGGGATTGTTCCCCAGTGGAGTCGCCAATTTTGTTATTGGATAAATCCGTAGGTGCAGACACTAATCGATCTCCCTAGATCCACCTAGATCTAGAACAAAGCAAGACAGAATATGACTCTTTCCCTAGATTTTGATCATTGAATTAAATAGGAGGCAAGAACTAGTAACATACCTTATTATCGCTTCCTATGGTCTCAGTTGCTCCCACTTCGCTTCAGTTCTCTCGTGCAGTCAAGACCAAGACAACACAAACCAACCAAAGTAAAGAAAGCACAATCTATTCAACGGTCAATCTATGTATATGATCAAGGAATTATACAATAAAGTGGAAATAGCTTTATGGGAAAGGGACATATTACTGTATCATATTAATGGAAAGTAAATATTACAACTTGAGCCTTGATGTCGCAAACTTCCTTTCGATGGCCCTTGTCTCTGACACACACACTTGCTCACTTGTATGAAGAAGATCAACCCCTTTGGATAAACTTGCTGGAGTCTCCAAGCTACTATAGCTTCAGTCCTTCATACAATTCTTTCACTAATTCTTCAATGAATCTTGCTTAACCTTGCTTAACCTTTTCCATGAGAATTCCCTCAATATATAGGAGAGAATGAATTAGTTACTTGGATAAGAATGATCCCAAAATATCAGGGAATCCAGTACTAGGATAACCATTTGAATGCCATCTCATCCTTCTAGAAGATTCCCTTCTAGAAGCATCGAGAATTCATCTTTTTCCTTGCTTTAGAAAGATTTCGCACCCTAGCAGTTCAACACAGTACGAACTTCTCGCACCCTGGCTTAAGGTAGCCTGCGAGAATCATGCATGCTTGCAGGCAAATATACTAGCAGCCTGCGAACCTCCTTCAAAAATGATATTTCTGGAAAGAGAAGAAAGTAACTTTTCTCAGGAGAAAGTTCTTATGAAGAGCCTGAGTACATCATCATGATGACCAAAATCATGGGTAACACTCACCCTCCGATAACTCTGACAAATCTGTGTCTTCATGGATGCATCTGAGGGATGATTGTTTCCATGTGATCAGTGAGATAAAGCCTAAAGGTGCTACCCAGCTCAAGGCAATTTCAGGGAAATCAGGAGGTGATAGCAGCAACCAAGGAAGGGTTGCTTCACAGATTGGAAAATATGGGTTTTAGTTTTTATGTTATTTATTTTTTTATGACAGTGGACTCCATGGATTTTGAACAGCATGTTTTATTTTGGACAGCATGTTTTATTTTGGATACATGAGTATTAATTTGAAATATTTTCAAGTTTTATGAGCTAAAATGGTCAAGGGAAAATATGTTTTGAAGGGAGGCACAAGGGATGTGTTTCTCAACAAATGGATTATGTTGTGATGTGATGATTGTTATCATTAAAGGAGTCACAAGGAGGTCTCACCTATTAGTTATTATTTAATTATGACCCTATTATGATTATTAATCCCCCCCCCCCTTTTAACTAAAGTTAGTTAAATTCTTATGGAAACTTAACTAATAAGTTAGTTCAACTAATCTAACCAATTCTAAATTGTTAAAGGTTGAACTAAGGGGATGAACAGGAGGAGGATAGAAGCACAAAAGCATGCTAAGGTTTGCTCTTTGAGTTTATGTTGAGATAGTTCAGATTTCATTCGTTCGTATATTCATCATAGCCTAATTCTCTTTTGTGATAGCAGGGTCTTATTGTAGACAGCAATATTCAGGGCTGAATCAAATCATTCAGACACTTGTTCTTCAGAGCTGTTGATCTATCTTTGATAGTCTGTGTAGGCTTGTATGTTTGTGAATTAACTTTCATGACTGATAAAGCCTATTGTGCAGAGTCGAGTGGGCATAAATCTGTGGCAATCTAATCCATCTTTTAGAGTTTAGTTTTGGTTTTCTGACAGAGGTCCTTTTGTATGTTCCATCAGGGATTTCTAAGTTTGACTTTGGTCCAAGATTTATGTGTGAAGTTTTGTAAAGACAATGACTCTTTGATGAATTGGAATGAAATAAAGGATTGCTTTATGTCTCATCTATATTGATTATGATCTTGGTGTCTTTACTTTTGTTCTTACATTTATTTTCAGCAACTGATATTTTCAGAAAAATACATAAAAATTTAATTTCCAGCAAGCTTTTTGTTGATAAAAAAACTAGCCTAAGCACTTGTAATCAATACTTGTGAGTTACGATACATATTTTTGTTGGCTATAAACGTAGGGTGATATTCCCGTCTACTTTACTTTAGCCAAGTAAAGTCTGAAAATGCTTGAGTAAGATCAATTCATATATTTTCCTCAACATTTATTTGGCGACCATACTGGGGAGATATTTGATATCTCTCGGGTTAATTTTCATACTCGATTTCCATCGATACATATTTCTTTTATGTTTTTATTATTGGAATATTTTCTATTAATGATTGTTCCTATCGCTAGGCAGCCCAATATTGAGCCCGGTCTCCAAGACCAAACCAACATTGCTTTGAACCTGTTTCATACTATTTTAGACACTGCTAGGACCCATGTTGAGCTTAACTGTTCTTGGGCAGTGATTGAAAGAGATATTAGTGTCCAAGAAAAATTGGAATCTAGATGTAGGCAGCCCAGAAATCAACAATAACCCTTTGTTTCTTCATTTTTGGCCTTTCTTTCATGTCCTTAGATTCTCGTGCTTCTATTATAAGAAGAGGATTTTCACCTGAAATCAATCCTATTGTTGAAATAGGAAGGAGAAACATTGTGTTATCTTCCCAACAAAGTGCTCTAAGGAGAACTTTATCTGATTCGTCCAGCTTGTCCTTCTTTCCTTCATCTATCATCCATAGAATGGAATCTAATGGTGGCTCTGGTGGCACTAGAAATTCTCCATCTTCCCAATCTTCATCGTCATCAGTGATCGGTAGCTTGTACAACCACCATATCTCGGTCCAATCTACTACAAACCCCACCAAAGTCATTAAAAAGTATGGCATTTTTCAGTTTGAAGAAGATGCCATGACCACACCATGGCATATGTCCTCTCCTCTTAACCTAGCACCTGCTACTCACCCGCTTCTGAAGTTTAAAGAGCATTTGCCTAATTTTTCAGAAAATAACACTGTCAGTACTAATGAACACCTAGTGGCATTTTCGAATGATTGTCATAATATAGGGGCTAATGACATCGACACTTGCATGTGCTTGTTCGTCAATTACTTGGAAGCAAAGGTTGCAGCTGACTTTTTTGACCTTCCTCCTAAGATCATGTCTACTTGGGAGGAGTTAATTTATTGGTTCTAATCCACTTATGGGAAATCCAAAAGCCCTGCTGAGAAGTTAAGGGAGTATAATAACGTCACTTACAAAGATGGTGAGACCATCAGGTCTTTAACCTTGCGTTTCACCAAGTTGTATAATCAAATCCCCGAACTTATTCGTCCTTCGAACCAAGCCGCCTTCATGCATTACTACTATGCATTTCCTTCTCCTTACCATCACAGGCTTGAAAAAAAGGCCATTGATAATCTCGATTCCGCTTTGCACACTTGCTTAGAGTATGAGGAACATCTTGAACAAACGGGTCTACCCCAGGGAGAATTAGTTAGACAGACAGATATGTCCACTCTCTTACAGTTGGTACAAGATATGAACAACCATATGATAGATTTTGAGTGGAAAGGTATTGTCAACCCTCTCATCCCTGGAGCTTCATCCTCTTCTGCCCCTCCTTTTAGAAGTTCGGTTGAAAATAATTTCGAGCCGAAGGCTATCCTACCTCGGAGTTGGTGTAAATTTTGCGAGGAACACCACAAAGAAACCACATGTGAGGTAAGGAAGAGTGCTAGAGACAAGATATTTGGTAAAATACCAGAAGCCACTATCGTTTTCCTAGATTTTGTTGAGCTAGAATATGTCATGGTCATCAACACTAGAAACAAAGCCTATGCCCCAAAAGGAAAATTTGACCCTCCTCGCAATTCTTCTAGCCCGATTTCATCCTCAATCGTGGTTGCACCCCAGGCTCCTAAAATTCTTGAGAGTCGAAGAGTCACTCCCTCTCCCCCCTCTTCCAAATACAATATCCTAAATCAATTGGCCAACATTAAGGCATATGTAACCCTCTTAGACATGGTTGTCATCCCTGACCAACAGATGCATCTGAAACAATTCATGGAAGGAAAAGATTTCGTTGTAGCCAATCTTTCTGAAGAGGTAGATGAAGAGGATTCTTCTGTAAATAAAGTAGGTGTACATAATTTTAGATACCCTGTAAAAAAAAAAACCTTTTTTATTTCTGTAAAGATCATGGATAAAATTGCCCATTGTTGCCTCATTGATGGCGGTTCAGGCCCAAGTGTGATGTTGAAGATTATTATGGAAGAACTAGGCTTGTCTTGTACAAACGAAAATGCCAGAATCATGCTCGCTTATAAAAGTATACAACAAACAACCATAGGCAATATTAAGGATGTAACCTTGGTTTTATGCGCTCATCCTGAGATAAGAACAACACTCATCATTCAGGTGATCGATATGTATGTACGCAATTACTCAATTATCTTGGGGATAGATTGGAAAGCCCTAACATGTGGATACCTCTCGCTCGACGGGACACATGTATCCGTTCCTCGAAATGGAAAGAATATCATAGTCTTTAGAGAAGGAAGAATTTCACCCTACATAGAGAGTGTTCCGCAATCTAGTGTAAACTATATCGAAGAAGACCTAGGAGTGTATTCAATATTCGTTGAAGAGGATAATATTCCTCTGGAAAGAATTGATTTAGAGGATGAATTGTGGCATATGCACTTCGATGGTTCACATTCAAATGAGGGTAACGGGGCTAGGATTATCTTGGTTTCCCCTGCAGGAAAGATTCATAATCTATCATACAGGTTGGAGTTTGCTTGCTCAAATGATGTCGTTGAATTAGAAGATTTTTTGTTAGGCATTGAGAATGCCCTTAATATTGGTTGTGGTCACCTTTTAGTTTTCGTAAATTCTGAGCTTGTTGTAAACTTGATACATAAGACATGCTCTCCTAGCAACAAGTTGATGGAACAATATTCCCAAACTGTTTGGGCACTTGTCTCGAATCTCCTATCTTTTAACATCACTCATGTTAGGAAGGAGTTGAATTCTATAGTTGATCAATTAATTGTCTTCGCAACCTCTCCTACTTAGCAGCTCTTGCCTCACTCGCATGATTGCACTTTCCAACCTCTACATCATTCATACATTTCTGAAAATGAAGAATCATGGGAGGCCATCTCTAACAATGAAAGCAGTTGTGATGTCATTCAAAATGAACCCCTCAAGCCTGAGGAGACTATATCTGGAGAAAATAATGAAATTCCTAAAGGCTTGATTCCTCTCTAGAGTTCATTTTCCTTGAGTGTTGGAGGTAACAAAGAAAAACGGGAAGAAGAGGAGTTGCAGCTGAAGGTGGTTGAAACCATCTCCATCAAAAATAGGACACCTGGATCTTCAACGAACGTTAAAATAAATGTCTAGGGTCCTGATAAGGAAGATATGAGGTCTGTTGGGTTACTTGGTGGACTTAAAAAGGTTTTTGCTTGGTTTAATGTGGATCTTCATGGTTTTTATCTAATTCTTGTTCAACGTACTATGAAAACAACTAGGCAAAAACAAAAACTTGTTAACTTTGCACTGAAAGCAACCTTTCGAAGGGAGTTGGGAGATTTCTTAAGGATTGAAATGTTTTTTTCAGTCCACCATGAAGGGGTTTCAAAGTGGGAACCTGCTTCAAAGACCCCTGATAATTTTAGGACCTACACTAGTCTTCGAACTTTCAGGCAAGCAATTATAAGAAATCCTTTCCCTCCTCTCAATATGGAAATGTTTCAACAACATAACGTAGAGTTATACTTGGAGCCCTTACTTGAGAGTTTCTTTGGTTACAATAAAATCAAGGTGGAAGAGGCAAATTATCACAAAACCACTTTCACTATTAATCGTGATACTATGTCTTACAATTGCCTCCCCTCTGGATTATTTGATACAAGTATCGCCTTGATAAGGCCTATACACACAAATTTCAATAAATTGGTCAGTCTCCATGCTTATCTTGATGATTTAATCGTATTCATCAAAGGGATGATAGCTACATCAGGATTTCATGTGTTAGGCCATTTCCAAATTAGTTTTGTCTTGGACACTAACTCTGAAATTTTAAAGGAATTACAAAGACAATGGTTTTCCCACACCATTAGCAGTCCTCGTTTGAAATATTGTGAGGGGCCAGCGTGAAAATATTTTGCTAATGGTATTCTTATGTATACTAGTAGTTTAGCTCTGTTTCCAATTTTTGTGCTCTTTTTCTACTTTACAACACTTTGATTTCTACTTTCTGAGTTGAATTTTATTTTCTTCTCTATGAATGGTTCTATCTTTACTATTGTTGTTTTGATTTCTGCATTATTATTTCTGTTGGATTTTGGTCTTTATCATCTTTTAGAGTGCTTGAATTAGGATGTTGGATCATGTTTTCCACAGTGACACTCCTGCAAGTATTGTTAGTCTATAACAATCAAGCTTATGCAGTTATTATGATGTTGTCTCTAAAGGACCCTTGGAAATTGCTATATTTTTTTTCACTGTTGTCATATAAAGAGTTGGTTGTTTCCCACTTCTTCTTGCCATTTCTTCATCCATCGATATCTTAAGATCAAATCTCTAAGTCCCCCATTTCAATTTGAGAGCACATTACATGCAAATGATTATGGATACAGCAATAAAACCCCTCATACCTAACATTTTTCAGAAGTTATTCCTAAATTCCCGATCATTTTTCCATTCAATCTGCTCACTTCCCCCCCTGTTTCATAATCATTCAAGTCACGTCTTCTTGATATTATTGTTCTTGTTCTGTGAAACCATGAGTTTATGAGTTCCAATCTATTGAAAACAAATTTCCCTATGGAGTCGCTAGTTTGTTGACGATTGAAAACGTCAACGTAATTTCGCCCACAAAGTGTTGCTAAAGCCTATTATTATATAATACTAAATAATGCTAGTAGGTGGGACACTCTTGGACTTTTGAAGATCAGGTCTGTGCATTTTGTGATGATGAGCTACAGGGGTTTACACGGTTGATGAGAATATGGTTGTCATTAGTTAAGCTTTGGGATGTTGTTCTTTCATGATACTACATCCTGCTATTCATTATGGTATTTTTTCTTCTCGCACCTGCACAACAAATGTTAGTGAAAATCGCAAAAAGGCATTTTGGGGAAAAACAAAATACTATATCTAATGAAAAAGAGACCTAGCTCTACGATACTATATGCATGAAAATGCTTTTTGATAGTGTTTAACTCCTAACTAACAAGAAAATGGCTATGAAATATTGTTAAGTTACATTTTATATGCATATGGTGGAAATTTTAGTGGCGCATTTTGGTAAGGAGATAATACAATGGTTATGCATTGGCTGATGCAATCGGTAGCTGATATGCATATGTTATGAACCTTGGTGGCTCATGGAAGTAATAGATTGCAATTTTTTGTGGTGATTATGCTATTAGTGATGATTCTATTGTATAGTTGTCAAGCGATTTATTTGAGTTATGACATGGGTGGCTCATTTGGCAAGGTAACGATGCAAATGGTTGAATTGTGGAACTTTGATTATGTTATGGTTTAAATGTGTTGATATTCTCAATGCATTGGTTGATTAATGGTGTTAATGGGGGGCTCATTGGCATGTACTATGGAGTAAATGTGATATGGGTGGAGGCAACATGCATTTACTGCACATCACCATTACCCTTCCCATTGGTCGCCACCCTAATCAGACCATTGTTTGATCTAGTTGTTGTGTTCATGCTCTAGATTTTCAGCAGGGTGAAACCGCTCGGTCGCTTCTCGTCTTAAGGTTTTCGATTGACAGGTATGTCTCTTTTAGCCATTCTTGACTTCACTCTAGTTATGAAATGTTGTTGGATTAGTTGTTTGGGTTTGTGTTGTCTTGAGTGTTGCAACTATGTGGTTTCGGATTTCAATGGAAAATCGATAGTTCTGTTTATAATTGTTGTGAGTTCATCAGATTTGGTGGCCTTCCTGGGTAATAGTTTTGTTACCACTACATTTGGTTATAGGTTTTTCTTTAGAAGGTTGACTGGATGATTGTCTTCGCAGTTCCTAGGTTCAATTAGAACCATGTTCAACTTTGTCAAGGAAATGTCTCCCATTCATAAGCATCGTGGTCCTCCCTGAGCGTGTGCCTTTAGCACCGAAGTTCCACCATAGTCAGTGCCCCATCACTCCTGCGATGGCTATTGTGAAAACCCTTAAACCCTCCAGACTAGAGCTGCATAAGAAGTTTGTCAGGCATGTTAAGTTTATTATGACCTATTACTTCAAATGCGGGGTCCCCCGTTATTCGTATAGCAGTCGTGTTAGTATGGATTTTGGCCAATACCTCTGTGATAATGGTGTGAGCCTCGCATTTCCAATTGCACTTCTAAAGGTTCACAGACGTCAGCCTGTTGTCAAAGAATCAGTTTTTTTCTTATGGAAGGGCCTCTGTCGTTTTCGTTTTGGTTCGTGGGTGTACACCATTATCACATTTGTTTGGTCGATTGTTTTTCCTTTACCACGGTGCTGAATTGTTGGTGATTAGATAGTCATTAGAGTCGTTCTTATAATTTTAGGATAATGGTTGGCATTGGTCACAAGGTTTTGGTGTTGTTCACACATGTCGCGTCCTGTAGATGATGTTTGGAGAATTAGAAGATTGGATTGGATATTTTTACTGCATCTTTTGTCGTTGGTAGAATACACTTGAATGTGCATGACCTGGTCACTCACATGCAACTTAATAAATGGAACAGAATGAATTTTTTGAGTTTTATTGTGGTTATACATTGTTGTGTGGTTATGGGAATTATTACACTATGGAATTCTCTCAGTTGTGCACCACGTATAATATGGATGACTTGTTTTGTGTGCCTAATGATTACCCTGAATTCTAAGTGTGTTTGTCTTTTTGAAAATTGATCATTGTTGATGACAGTTTTGTGGGATGTTTGGGTCGGTTTTAAGTCGCACTGAGATACTTGTTTTTACAGTAGCATGGTTACATGGTTTCAGAAATTTGCTTATGCATAGCCTGTGTCTAAATGATGACTGTTGGTTGTGTAGTCAATTGCCTTTTCAGGCGTGGCATGTGAGGTCTTGATTATTTTTATCTTTCGACTGCATATATATGTATGGGAACGAATATCATTACAGATCTTGATTGGATCTATTAACAAAAGTAGAGACTCCATTATTATTTTTTGGGAAACACTACTTTCAAATACAAACGTGGATTGGGGAAATGTATGGCAATGGTGGAAGTTAATGGTTATAGATTGAGTGTTGTTGTTGACTGTTATAACATGCAGAATGTACGAATAAAAGGAACGGAACCTCTTACGAATTGTGTGAAGTACTCTTGTTTTGTAATGACACTGTGTTGGATATTAATGGACAGTGAAATTAAACAAATACACAGGAATTATTACTCAGTCATCTGATTGTTGGTTGATGCATATTTTTTACTGCAAAATATGTTATGGATTGCTTGATTAATCTCATGAACAGTAAACGTTTTTTCCCCCCTCATTATCTCATTTTCCGCTAATTATAAACCCCTCACATATCCCATATTCATTTTTTTCACCCCCTGTTCTGATATTGATCACAGCTAAGGAAAATTCTATGTTAGATTGGATAAAAGTGGCAAAATTCTGTGTGGATTGCAGTGAGGTTTATTGGTTTGCTTACAATTGATTGTTGTTATCATTGAATAGCGACCATAGATCTCCCCTTTCATTATATCATAATTTCGCTAATTACAAACCTTTCATGTATCCCTGAACATTGTTTCCACCCCCTTCTCATCGATTAACATTAGAACAGTTTGTATGGATTGGATTGCATGAGCCTAATACATTCTGAGCCAAATCTATTTCATATTTTTAAGGAGTTGTCATGCATGGTTTTTAAAAGACTATTTGCTAATTGTTAACATATGCAGGATGAGTATTTTCAGTCGGGGAAGCCATGGCTGAGGAAACAGAGGTAGAGGTAACTAGAACCGAGGCCCAAGGAGGCCTAGGTTCTCAATACATTTTGATGTTGATTCTGAAGAGCTTGGCCAATTGTTCCATGCTGGATTTTTTAATTGGATTGGACAAGGAATAGTCCAACTGAGGCCTAAAAGGCCTCCCTTCCAAGCCCCTCAAGCCCCTGATATACATGTGCCTCCTCATGTCTCTTTACAGCCCGAAGTCCTGGAAAATGATGGGTGGCAGGAGATTTTCCACCCAATAGTCTCCCAACACAGTGGCTGGCCAAACTTATATTTGCCTACTCCTCCACCTTTAAACCCCATTTTCCAAGCTTCCCCTAACCATTCGCCAGTGTAATCTTCCCACACCAACAAGAGATTGAAGACTGAAGCCCGCCATGCATTAGATAAAGGAAAATCCACTACTGCCCCTTCCTTACCCTCCGATGACTCTGACAAATCTGTGTCTTCACAGATGCATCTGAGGGATGATTGTTCCCATGTGATCAGTGAGATAAAACCTAAAGGCTCTGCCCAACTCAAGGAAATTTTAGGGAAATCAGGAGCTGGCAGCAGCAACCAAGGAAGGGTTGCTTCACAGACTGGAAAATATGGGTTTTAGTTTTTATGTTATTTATTATGACAGTGGACTCCATGGATTTTGGACAGCATGTTTTATTTTGGACATCATGTTTTATTTTGGATACATGAGTATTAATTTGAAATATTTTCAAGTTTTATGAGCTAAAATGGTCGAGGGAAAATATGTTTTGAACGGAGGCACAAGGGGCGTGTTTCTCAACAAATGGATTATGTTGTGATGTGATGATTTTTATCATTAAAGGAGTCACAAGGGGGTCCCACCTATTAGTTATTATTTAATTATGACCCTATTATGATTATTACTCCCCCCCCCCCTCTTTTAACTAAAGTTAGTTAAAGTCTTATGGAAGCTTAACTAATAATTTATTTCAACTACTCTAACCAATTCTAAATTGTTAAAGGCTGAACTAAGGGGAGGAACAGGAGGAGGATAGAAGCACAAAAGTGTTGGAAAATATTTAATAGACAGCGAATGGCAAATATTTAACAAACAGTGAATGCTTGTCATTGATGGGAAGTACAACAATGAAGATGGCATGAGTACAGGAAGTTTGTAACAAACAGGCAAACAACAAATAAGTTCAGGAAGATTGAATGATCGAAGGCAACTCAACCAGGAAAACATAAGATAAGTTCAGGTTGATCGAATGATCAAAGGCCCGTAAAGCTTGAGAAGCATTTCTGATCGATCGAAGGCCCGTAAAGCTTGAGAAGCATTTCTAATCATTGGATCCATTCAAAATTCCCGAAAGAATGAGGGTCGCCGGATCTGAATGTAGAAAAGAAGAGATCATTGAATAGGAGGACAGATCTCAGGTGTTAGATCCAAGCGCAGAATTCAACCATCGTTGGATCAAGAAGAACCAGCACGTCCTTTAAGGTACAAAGAGAAGCAGGCGTAATCGCGACTTAATCTGAGCCGTCATATCAAGGTTGAATCTGGACCGTTGATTCCAGTCAATGTCATAGTTTCAAGGATCGAGAGTTGAAGAGGTCAAAGAATATTAACATCAAGAATCACGAAATCGCGATATGCGAAATCGTGACTTGATTTGAGCCGTCAGATCAAGGTTGAATCTGGACCGTTGATTCCAGTCCATTTTGGAGTTTCGGGGATCGAGAGTTGGAGATGTCAAAGTTTATTAACTTCAGGAATCCCGATATCGCGATATGTGAAATCGCGAGTTAATCGCAGTCATTGAATAGAGATCAGATCTGGACCATTGATCTAACTCCATATCGGAGTTTCACAAATCGCGACATAGAGAGGCAAAGAACCCAATGCGAAAAGAATGTCAAAATCGTGATTCAATCGTATCCATTGAATCAAGATCACATCTGGACCATCGAATCACAGGACATGTGGAAAGTGATAGAAATTTCGCTGACTTGGGGTCAACAGAGCATAGTGTTGAAATTCACGAAATGAGAAATCATGAAAGCGTTTTTTGCATAGGCACTTGGTTATGACCATAGTCATATTTAGGGAAGGAGCTAGTGCAGAAAAGTTCTGTATTGGAACTTCGGAGATCGTGAAATGAAGTGTCGAGACACTCAGCACAGGATTGTCGAAATGTCGAAACCCGATTTAAAGGCAATGTCAATAAATTTCATCCAATAGAGCAGATAAATTGGAATATGATCGGAAGGTTACTGTTCTCTCTCACAGTTAACCCCTCAGTTACGAATCTGTTAGTGAAATGGATTCATGATTGCGAATCTATTGGCATTTCAGTTGCTCGGATAGTTGTTTTTTTTTATCTAAGGAAATGCAAAGTGCAACCGTCGTGGATGTGTGTATAAAAGAAAATGAGACAGACGGCATGAGGTTGGTTGTTCTGGACGAAAATGAATGAAACTGTAAGAAAAGTAAAATGAGAGGATGCGTAGTATGAGATTGAGAATATGTGCAATGTGAGATGAAACGCAAAGCAGAATAACAGAACAAGCTAAAGAAGAGCAGAATGACAGGACAAGTTGATGCAGAGCAGACCTGCTGAATAGACAGAGGAAGAAATGAATTGCAGAACAATTATAAGATGACCAGATGTACAGAACAAAGAAATATTGGTAAGAATTGATGTATCTATGTAGTTGAATGTTTATATGTTCATTTATGTTATAGGGAGGTTGGGAGGTGCTCGGGAGTACTTTTTTCCTCAGAGGTTCAAGTGGGAGCTTGAACACAGGAAGTTGTTGCTTCCATCTGGTTGCAGCCAGAGAAAATAGGGTGGCAGGGTGGTGCAAGGGAGAAAAAGTGTTCTATGTTATATAGGTTGGAGCCTGTGTAACTGGAAGTTGGTGCTTCCATCTAGTTGGTGCTGGAACATATAGGGAGTTGGTGCTTCCTTCTAGTGGGTGCTAGAGAAACCAGAGAGTTGGTTCTCTCAAACAAGTTGCAGCTTGTAAAATAGAGGTAGCAGCCTCACATTGAGT
>JZKD02S1674143.1:321623-355814 GCA_000966675.3 Picea glauca | reverse complement strand
TGCATCTTGTAAAACAGAGGTAGCAGCCTCACATTGAGTTGGTGCTCAATTATAGATGATGTACAGAACTTAAAAGACTGCCTATCATTTCGAAGAAGAAGAGGTTTTCTCCCTTATGGGTTTCCTCGTGAAAATCTGTCTCAGTGTATATCTTATGTGTGACTGATGCTCCTTACTTTCACTGTCCATATGTTGTATATTGTTGATGATCACTTGAAGAAAGTTTAATAACGTTTTAATTGTTAAATATTGTTTAATCTCAGTTACAACTGATTCACGCCCCCCTCTCAGTTTTATTAGTAATTTCAACAAAAAACATGCTAAGGTTTGATCTTTGATTTTATGTTGAGATAGTTCATCTTTCATTTGTTCATATATTCATCATAGCCTAATTATCTTTTGTGATAGCAGGGTCTTATTGTAGATAGAAATATTCAGAGTTGAATCAAATCATTCAGACACTTGTTCTCCAGAGTTGTTGATCTATCTTTGATAGTCTGTGTAGGCTTGTATGTTTGTGAATTAACTTTCATGACTAATAAAGGCTATTGTTTAGAGTCGAGTGGGAAGCAATCTATGGCAAGTTGATCCAGCTTTTAGATTTCAGTTTTGGTTTTCTGTCAGAGGTCCTTTTGTATGTTCCATCAGGGATTTCTAAGTTTGACATTGGTCCAAGATTTATGTGTGAAGTTTTGTAAAGACAATGACTCATTGATGAATTGGAATGAAATAAAGGATTGCTTTATGTCTCATCTATCTTGATTATGATCGTGGTGTCTTTACTTTTGTTCTTACATTTATTTTCAGCAACTGATATTTTCAGAAAAATACATAAAAGGTGAATTTCCAACAAGCTTTTTGTTGATAAAAAAACTAGCCTAAGCACTTGTAATCAATACATGTGAGTTAGGATACATATTTTTGTAGGTTATAAATGTAGGGTGATATTCCCGTCTACTTTACTTTAGCTAGGTAAAGTCTAAAAATGCTTAAATAAGATCAATTCATATATTTTCCTCAATAGGGTAGTTGTGTAGTTTTCCTTCTCTGGGGAAAATCTTTATGTCCAGTAGTGAAGATGAAGACCAACCAAGTTGAAAAAATATGGCCCTTCATCAAACACCTTGTTTTTGTTTGCAGGGTTAGAAAAGATGGTTGTAAAGAAGCCCTTGGATCCCAAATTTAGATATATTTTCCCTTTTATCTTCCATCTGAAACTCACCCACCCCATAAGGAATTTTTCTGACGGCCAAATACCCATGAATTTTCCTAGTAAAGCATGATCTTTCATGTGTTGTATGTAGTTATCAATGTTGGACAAGGTCACCTCATACCTTGGGTTTTTCGTTGTGTGCGTGTGACAACCATTCACCTTTGTTTTGTCATATCCAAGACTTGTTTGCTTAGCATTCTCATCCTTTCCATCCTTTCATGTGCCCATTTCAATATCCTTTGATTTCTTTTGTACTTTCCCAAGCACCGCATCCTTGAATGTTGGTTGTTCCCTCTGTCCTTTGTCGCTAGTTTGACCCGAGGACTCCGCCTTTCCAGAAAATCCCCCCCTGTCCCCGCCATTGTCGTTCTATTGAGAAAATGATACCCTAAATATAAACCCTAGCTTGTGACCCTACAACTCTACCCTTCCTCATTCTCCATCGCTCTGAGCATAAATGATAATAACCATTATTATTATATACTATTTTTAAATAAAAATGCATAGTATTTTCATGAATATAAAAGTAACTAACCCTTTTAAACTCATCACTCTAAAACCTAAACCACTTACACATGCCTTTGAACTTTAAACATGGACTCATTTCACGTAAACCACTTACATATCAATTTTAACTTTATTCATGCACTTATTTTGCTTTTTTTTTAATGATGAAAGACATTGTAACAAAATTGATAAACTTAGGTTTTGTGTTTATTTTATTCTTAAGGATTAATGGTGTAATAGTTTTTTTTAATATATTTTAGGGAGATATATATTCATCTATGGAAACAAAACCTAGATTGAGGGGATAAACGTCTATCTTACAATTACTCAATTTAAACCTAATTGATAATTATTGATGCAGTGGTTTTTTTTCCAAGGAAAAAATATATTTGTATTCAAGATGAATATTAATATAGTCAACAAGTGCTTTATCACTTCTATCATAGTCCTTTCAAACCCATAAATATTATAAGAAACTCAAAACTTATACAACAACATAAAAGAAACCATGTGTCATATAGTAAGCTTATAAGTCATGTAGTTGTAATTGTTGGTAGGTCATAGCCTCCCGGCTCCCTTTTGGAAAATTCATGTATAATTACATGATTTTCATGTAGTTGTATGCTTTCCTTTGAAATATTATCTACAATAGTGTTCATTTCTCACTAAATGTGCCTATACAGAATCTTTGTAGACCTTCATGAGATTTATTTTATCTGTTCAACTAGAGGAGACAATATGATATTGTGCAAATGGGATTTGTTAAACAAAACATTTATTATAAGAGTGGAATCTCCAAAAAACTGAAATGAAACCAAACCTTTCTTGATAGTAAAATTTAAGAGCATGTAGAAAGATATGAATTCACTATAATTATTATTCCCACTTCCAACATTTGCTTTGAGATAAAAATAGTTCCTTTCATCTAGATGAAGAATTGTTCCACATCCAAAATTGGCATCATTACAAGCCCCATCGAAGAAAATCCAAGTGATCCAGGTGGACATCAATGGCCACCCACCTATTCCACTGGCTCAAAATACAGTTTTCCATCTTGGCAGTTTTCTATGGTTTTTTCAAGTCCTAAAGTCTCGGGGTCGTTTTGAGGCCTTAAACGACATTTTTTGGCCCAGAAGCGCCCCATGGATCTTGGGTAGGCCATTTGAAATTTGTACTTCTCAACTATACTTTTTCTACAAGCTATCATGTGCCCCAAACAAAGATCGGATGAAAAATTAACCTCCCCGGGAAGTTAACGTATCAACTAACCACATCAGGGCCCACAATTATTTTAGCGTTTCATCTTCTGGGGTTAGGGTTTTGGGTGTTTAGGGTTTTCTCATTGATGTTTTATGTTAAAAATACCTTTTCTACCTCATTGTAATCAGATTCTTATGAATGTGCATAGCCATCACATCTATTCTCAGAGATAATCTACCACGATTCTAGTGAGTTCATTTCACTCTGCATTTTTACAGTTCCTATACATTTCATTCATTAATAGAAATTGAGTATTACTATATCTTTGTTTTCTATCATATTTTTGTGTTTCATTTTGTTCCCTCATAAATTTGGATCAGTGGTATCAGAGAAATCTACTCTTTATTTGTTTCTTTCTACATGTCCCCAACAAGGTTGGGGTATAAGGAGTTGGGAATCGAACTACTTGAGCCTTTAAAAGAACATCCTCGCCAACCTCGATGACCCCCCATGGAAGAAGAAAAGAGAGACAAGGGAGCAGGATATTTTATTCAACTATTTCTCGAGGAATCCCTCACATGACGGAGGGATCATATGATGGAAAAAAATTCCCAAATCCTTCAATGGATGCTGACAACAGTAGTGTGTCTTCGTCAAGAGGCCACTTTGGAAACGTCACCCCTTTCAAGGTACAAGTTAATTTTGATATTCCCATATTTGAAGGTCAAATATATGCAGATGCTTTGGAAACATGGTTAAATCTGCTAGAAGGTTATTTATTTATCCACAATTTCTCTGATAGGGAAAATATCACCTTTACTCTCCTTAATGTTGTCCCCCATGTCGAAAATTGGTTGGAGACTTACTGTGATAAAAATTCCATAAAGGAGTCTGGAAGGTTTGAGGATGAACCCACTTGGGACTCTTTTATGGATGTTGTTAAGGAACACTATTACCCTATTGGAAACTATGACAACCAGTACATGATATGGACCACATTGTGTTAGGAGAGGGACCAAACAATACCAAAGTTCACAAATACCTTCCATACATTGCGCACCAAGCTAGGTATCAAATGTTGAAATATTGTAACTTTGAAGAATATTCTAATTATATTTGAGTCATTATTGTATAGATCAAATCCCCTTTTGTGGATTGGTCAACATGTATTTGTATGGTGGTATTTGTAAAGTCAACCCCTAGTAATTGCAAAGTGGTTTTAGCCACTTCTAGGAGAAGTCAGATCCACCAACTGAAGAGTCACAACCCTAGCGCGACCTCACAACTTCTATTTATATGTGAGGATGGTGTCTCATTTGGACACACACACCAACCATCTCTGTAGTGCACAAGTATTGGAGGAGAAACTGTTGCAATTGGGGGTGACATCAAGGATGGTTTTGGTATATCTCTTGGTATTTCTTGGTTAAGTGGTGCGCTACTCTTCCTAGTGAAGGAGTAGAGGAGGATATTATGTTTAGTCTTTGGTATATCTATATTGAGGAATTTTTGTTGGGTTTTATCCCTCATGAGGGTTTTCCAAGATTATATGTGTGTCTCTATTGTTTCTGTGATTGCCTCTCTTTCAGTGATCTTATTTATGCAGCTAATGTGCTAAATGTTTATAATAATGAAAGAAGAACTGTAATTGCTAGTTGTATAAGTAAAACTTCAACATCAGAGACTCTGAGCAACATCTGGTTCTAAAATATCATGGGGGTATACATAGGTAAATCCAAACATAAATGGAGTTTCTAGATATCTTGTTACTAGGATTTGTTTATCAATATGCTATCAAAATCGAGCAAAAATTTAAGCAATGAAATAAGCAAGAGTTTGGGTCTACAAATCCACAACAATAGAGGTATGGTAAAGGTGACCCTAACTCACAGAAAAACCAACCTAAAGACAACCAGTCCAAGCAACAGGAAAATAAGGGTAACAAGAATATGAATAAGGACACTAGAAAGTGGTGCGAGTTCCACAAAATCCCCTGGCACAACATCGATGAATGTCGCTCGAAACAGTCATTGGTGGTTGAGCTCAAAGAAAAATAGTTGAACCTCAACTCAAACTTTGATTTAGAACACAATAAAGGAAACAAATCATCTATGTGAAAACTACTTCTACCATCGCAACCACAACAATCCAACCAAAAGAACCAGAGGAGCATGAGGAGGGGGGGCATCTCTTCCATTCATAGATGTGGGTGAAGGGAACCCCACTGCATTTCATTGTTGATAGTACAAGCCAAAAGAAACTAATATCAACAGAGGTCATCAAGCAATTGGAGTTGCCAACACAACCACACCCACAGCCATACAACATCGGGTGGCTATGCCATCGATGAGATCTTTGTGTCATTCAGCAGTGTCACCTATCCTATGGAATCAATCCCTTCAAGGATGAGGTTATGTGTGATGTTTCCCCATTAGAATTTTGTGATGTTATTTTATGAAAACCATATATGTTGAAATGTCATGATGTTTATGAGTCTCGTCCCCATAGTGATCTGGATTAATGAGCGGAACGAAATGAAACAAAGATATATAACATTAAAACATATATACAGAAAAAAAATAACAGAGATACATTGAAACTTAACTTCTATTCAATAAAGAAATCTATTGAAACTGTAAAATGCATAATGAAACAATCTTGCTCGAATGGTGGTAGTTAATCTCTGAGAAGAGATGTGGCAGCTACGTGCATTCGTCTGAGCACATTACAATGAGACCTCCAGACCTTTTTAACATCAACAATTAATCAGAAAACCCTTGACATTCAAAAACCTAACACTAGGAGATGAAGCGCCAAAATTCATGTGGGCCCCGATGGGGTAAGTTGGTACATCAACTTCCCGGGGTCGTAACTTTTCCAACAATGTGACTATGACAGGCCCAAAAAACGTTGTTTGCGGCCTCAAAACAACCCTGGAAGTTTAGGACCCAAAAATTTAGAAAAAAACTGCCAAGATGAAAATTGTATGTGATCCAGTTGGAAGAGGTGGGTGACCATTGATATCCACCTAGATCAACCCTCCCTCCTTAGGAAGCAATGGTCTCCATTGCATTGAGTTCCCCCATTATATGAGGAAATTTTTATTGAATTTGGTCCCAGGTGAGCCACTTTCCTTGGTGCAGAAGTTGCCCCGCTTTGACAACACGATAAAGTTCAAGATTTTGTTGGAATTTTTCCACAATCTGATCAGTGGATGCATGTTCCATGCAGTTAGGGTTGATCTCTGACAGTTTCAATTGTTCTGCTACCTATGAAGTTTCCAATAAGGGTGGAAATTATGGTCGAAGGAGGTCTACTTTAAACACTAGGTGCAATCAAAAGAAGGGGGGAATGTTGATCATGTTAGCACAAAGTTGGTTTATGCCTCAGCGTTGCATAAATCCTTCATTATTCATTTTGGCAAATGAATACAATTGTTATGGGATATTTTATTTATTTTGGGGAAAATTGAAATTATATTGGGTTATGCCCAATATCCAAGTTCAAGCATCAAAAGCACTCATGGATTTGCGCTACCCAATCTCACGCAGACACATAGGTGGGCGCTACCTAAATTCGCTACCTAAATTCTGGAAGAAAATGAATTGTGTGGAGTTATTTTACCAGTTTTGAGTCACTAACTTAAAACTTGGATTATGAACAATTGAGAAGGTATTTTTGAAAATTGGAGGAATTTTTTGTTCATAACATTCCAAATAACAAAAAAATCTCTCAGTTTTTCAAAATGTGTTATGGTTTGAGAGATATTAGACATAGAAGTGGTGCTACCGAATCTGCACAACGACGCTACCTAATTTCCTGTAGCGGTCACGGTTTTGGTATTCGCCTTGTTGGGAGGTTGCCACCTATAAAGGAGGATTCGAATGGCTTCTCAAGGATCAGTTAGATGTCATGGGACACATGCACCTAAGATTTAGCTCCATCAAAGGCCTCATTCATAAGGTGGAAACAATTTATTAATGACTTCCAACAAATTCCTGAAAATTAGCAGTTTGTTGGTTTTTTGTCTCTTTGATTATTGCCACCTATCTCCAAGGTTTAGAATCCAATGGAGGAGATGGGATTTGACCTCCCAAGGTTATTTGGATGCTATTTTCTATTTAAGGAAGGAGAGATTTCTTGGATTAGGGGATTCATGAGCCAAGATATGCTAGAGAGAGATGTAGCAAGCAGTTTTCCTGTGTGTGTTCATTTGTAAGCCTGTGGGCATTTTAGGACTGTAAGCATTACTGCTATTGGAGACTCATGAGAGCTGTGATTTCAGACTGTAACTCTTTTTATATTTCTTCTTATTTGAATATATTGCAGATTTGAGGATCAAAGGTTGTCAATGATTTATGGATCCCTGAGTAGCAAAGGATCTGTTGTATTTTTCCCATCAATCATTGTTTATATTCAAGTATTTKTTGATTCATTAAATTGAGAGGATCTTTGTTTAGTGAACATTCTATCTTATGTTTTCCTTCTTCATTCTTCCACCTATCAGCATATAATCTTGTTTTCTGTTGAGTAGATTATGTGCCTTCGATGAGTAGGATGTTTGTGATTCCATTGCCCATTCATGTAGCCTACTGATCTACAGTTTGCAACCCTCTCTCTTTCTTTATCCATCTTGTTGATCCACCTATTCAAAACCAAAATTATCTTTCACATTCTGATGGGTGATTATCTTACACTTTAGCAGTCAAAGTGTGACTTTCAGTGCTAACATAATTGGTGCCATTGTCGGGGATGGATTTGAGCTGATTGAAAAGATCCCTGGGAAGAACAACACTGCACAACTCCAAATTTAGATGGTGACTAAAGTTATACACCTTCAAGACTACACATTCACCATGGCGAATCCATTATTCAGAATCTGTTGGTGACTCCACTGATGATGATACAAATTAAATGGCAATGAAGGTCATCCTGTCTAGGAGGTTTGCCCCACTCAATTTCTCAACCATAGATGGTTATCCACATCATGTGCCTCAAATTGATAAATGGAAAGATCTGCTACCCAGATTTTATGAAGGTGAGGATTACAACCCCTTTGAGCATGTTCATAAATTTCATGCTTTGATGCAGCAGCTTGACATCCATCATGAAGATATATTGATGAAAATGTTCATTTATTCATTGGAAGGCAATGTGAGGCAATGGTATAGAACACTCCCTGCTTCTAGTATTTCCTCTTTGAAGGACTTTCATGATGTTTTTTATTCTCATTGCAAGATAATTTATCAGGTTGAAAGACTTTTTGAGAATTGTTGTGAGGGGTATGCATCATATATTAAGGATTCAGCAAGTGATTCCTCTAGCAGTGATGATGAAGGGGATGATTGTACAGAGTAGAACTTAGATGATGAGTTTCATAATGCTTTTCCTAAATTTGAAGAACAAATTCATCATTCATGTCAAAATCTAGGTCCTCAAGAGAAAGATCAATATGGAAAATCCATCATTTCCCTTTCTCCTCCTTTTCTCGATTCTTTAAGTCAAGAGTTCATCTTAGGTTCAAATTTATTTCATCATGAGAATAGTGTTGCAGCTTGTCATGAACGAATTCATAGCTTACCAGTTGTTGTTGTAATCCCTCCTATTGTTAATGAATCAGTGTTCCATGATTTTCCAAGTTTTGATGACTATGAGGATGTTTTCACTGAACAACTAACTGTCCCAGCTATTGTACTAATCCCCTTAGCCATTAATAGTAAAATGGTCATTGATTCACCTTTGTATGATGATTATGAAGATGATTTCCATGAACGGACTATTGAATACCTTATATCAGAGAAGTACCCTTCACATCAAAGCAATAATAGCTTGTTTCAACCCTCATGTCATATTTTTGTTGCTAAAAAAGATGATAATCTAATTTTTGAGGGTGAAAAACTAAGAAATTGGGACCATAAGCCAAGCTATGATGAATATCCCTCACAATCAGAAGAATGTAGTTTCCCAGGAACTTCTAATTGTGATGAACTTCCCTATCAACCCCCTATCCCTCTTGAAGACACAAGCTCAGTTTCATCAAGCAGCCAAGATCAAATGCCATGTGATCAGATGAGAAAGTTTGAAATTAAAGAAAGACAAGCATCACTAAGCCTTTTTCCTAATACACCTCATGACTAAGAGTGGACCAAGGCCATATGCATTGAGGATGAATCAGAAAATCAGCAAGCCATGCAACAACCAAGAACAGTGGAGGAAGGACCTAATGCAATACTTTTCCTTTTCACACAAATCCATGTCGCACGGGCAAGTACTGATGATGTTTTTTAGGATCCATTTGCAGCCTATTTGCAAGAAGAAAGTGGGCCTAGGCTCATTGATTTCTTCAATGGAAAGTGTATTGCCAAATGTTTCTTTGACGTGCCTTCAAGTAAGAATTATCTTTGGTGCTTAAGGAAGCACATTTCAAAGCTTCAAACAGATGAAAAAATGATGAAATGGCTTCATTGGTTGTTTCGTGTAACTTGAATGCTTCATTTTCCCAATAATTAGAGTAGGTGTGTGCAATAAGCTTGTTGAACAAGCATCATTTTCATCATTTTTGTCAGTTTCAGTTTTCATTTTCATTTGGTTTCAGTTGAAGTTCACAGATCAAAGCAGATTGCAGAGGCTAAAGGTTGGAAGCAGCCCTAGGTTAAGGCACTGAAACTACAAGAGTTCTTAGAACCTCACAGGGAGGACTCTATCCCCCATGGAGCCTATGTTAGCACAAGGTTGGTTTATGCCTCAGCATTGCATAAATCCCTCATTATTCATTTTGGTAAATGAATACAATTGTTATGGGATATTTTATTTATTTTGGGGAAAATTGAAATTATATTGGGCTATGCCCAATCTCCATGTTCAAGCATCAAAAGAACTCATGGATTTGCGCTGCCCAATCACACCCAGACACATAGGTGGGCGCTACCTAAATTCTGGCAGAAAATGAATTGTGCAGAATTATTTTACCAGTTTTGAGTCACTAACTTAAAACTTGGATTGTGAACAATTGAGAAGGTATTTTTGAAAACTGGAGGAGATTTTTGTTCATAACATTCCAAATAACAAAAAAATCTCTCAGTTTTTCAAAATGTGTTATGGTTTGAGAGATATTATACATAGAAGTGGTGCTACCGAATATGCACAGTGGCACTACCTAATTTCCTGTAGCGGTCACGGTTTTGGTATTCGCCTTGTTGGGAATTTGCCACTTGTCAAGGAGGATTTGAATGGCTTCTCAAGGATAATTTAGATGTCAAGGGACACCTGCACCTAAGATTTAGCTCCATCAAAGGCATCATGCATGAGGTGGAAGCAATTTATTAATGACTTCCAATAAATTCCTGAAAATTAGCAGTTTGTTGGATTTTTGTCTCTTTGATTGTTGCCACCTATCTCCAAGGTTTAGAATCCAATGGAGGAGATGGGATTCGACCTCCTAAGGTTATTTGGATTCTATTTTCTATTTAAGGAAGGAGATATCTCTTGGATTAGGGGATTCATGAGCCAAGAGAGGCTAGAGAGAGATGTAGCAGGCAGTTTTCTTGTGTGTGTTCATTTGTAAGCCTATGGGAATTTTAGGATTGTAAGCATTACTACTATTGGAGACTCGTGAGAGCTATGATTTCACATTGTAACTCTCTTTATATTTCTTCTTATTTGAATATATTGCAGATTTGAGGATCAAAGGTGTTCAATGATTTATGGATCCCTAAGTAGCAGAGGATCTATTGTATTTTGCCCATCAATCATTGTTTATATTCAAGTATTTATTGATTCATTAAATTGAGAGGATCTTTGTTTATTGAACATTCTATCTTATTTTTTCCTTCTTCATTCTTCCACCTATCAGCATATAATCTTGTTTTCTATTGAGCAGCTTTTGTGCCTTCGATGAGTAGGATGTTTGTGACTCCATTGTCCATTAGTGTAGCCTACTGATCTACAGTTTGCAGCCCTCTCTTTTTATTTATCCATCTTGCTGATCCACCTATTCAAAACCAAAATTATCTTTCACATTTTGATGGGTGTTGAGATTACACTTTAGCAGTCAAAGTGTGACTTTCATTGCTAACATAATTGGCATCATTGTCGGGGACGGATTTGAGCTGATTGAAAAGCTCCCTCGGAAGAACGACACTGCACAACTCCAAATTTAGATGGTGACTAAAGTTGGACACCTTCAAGACTGCACATTCACCATGGCAACTCCATTCTTCAGAATATGTTGGTGACTCTACTGGTGATGAGACAAATTAAATGGCAATGAAGGTTATCTTGGCCAGGAGGTTTGCCCCACTCAATTTCTCAGCCATAGATGGTTATCCACATCCTATGCCTCAAATTGATGAATGGCAAGATCTATTGCCTAGATTTTATGAAGGTGAGGATGACAACCCCTTTGAGCATGTTCATGAATTTCATGCTTTGATGCAGCATCTTGACATCCATCATGAAGATATATTGATGAAAATGTTCATGTATTCATTGGAAGGCTATGTGAGGCAATGGTATAGAACACTCCCTACGTCTAGTATTTCCTCTTCGAAAAACTTTCATGATGTTTTTTATTCTCACTACAAGATAATTTATCCAGCTGAAAGACTTTTTGAGAATTGTTGTGAGGGGTATGCATCATATATTCAGGATTCAGCAAGTGATTCCTCTAGCAGTGATGATGAAGGGGATGATTATACAAAGCAGGACTTAGATGATGAGTTTCATAATGCTTTTCCTAAATTTGAAGAACAAATGCATCATTTATGTTAAAATCTAGGTCCCCAAGACAAAGATCAATATGGACAATCCATCATTTCCCTTTCTCCTCCTTTTCTCGATTCTTTAAGTCAAGAGGTCATCTTATGTTCATATTCATTTCATCATGAGAATAGTGTTGCAGCTTGTCATGAACGAATTCATAGCTTACTAGTTGTTGTTGTAATCACTCCTATTGTTAATGAACCAGTGTGCCATGATTTGCCAAGTTTTGATGACTATGAGGATGTTTTCACTGAACAACCAGTTGTCCCATCTATTGTACTAATCCCCTCAATCATTAATAGTCAAATGGTTATTGACTCACCTTTGTATGATGATTATGAAGATGACTTCCATGAACAGTCTATTGAATACCTTATATCAGAGAAGTACCCTTCAAATCAAAGCAACAATAGCTTGTTTCAACCCTCATGTCATATTTTTGTTGCTGAAAAAGAAGAAAAAGATGATAATCTAATTTTAGAGGGTGAAAAACTGAGAAATTGGGACCACAAGCCAAGCTATGATGAATATCCCTCACAATCAGAAGATAAGACAGAAGAATGTAGTTTCCCAAACACTTCTAATTGTGATGAACTGCCCTATCAACCCCCTATCCCTCTTGAAGACACAAGCTAAGTTTCATCAAGAAGCCAAGATTAAATGCCATGTGATCAGATGAGAAAGGTTAAAATTAAAGAAAGGCAAGCATCACTAAGCCTTTTTCCTAATACACCTCATGACTAGGAGTGGACCAAGGCCATATGCATTGAGGATGAATCAGAAAATCAGCAAGCCATACAACAACCAAGAAAAGTGGAGGAAGGACCTAATGCAATACTTTTCCTTTTTACACAAATCCATGTCGCAGGGGCAAGTATTGATGATGTTTTTCATGATCCATTTGCAGCCTGTTTGCAAGTAGAAAGTGGTCCTAGGCTCATTGATTTCTTCAATGGAAAGTGTATTGCCAAATGTTTCTTTAACGTTCCTTCAAGTAAGAATTATCTCTGGTGCTTAAGGAAGCACATTTCAAAGCTTCAAACAATTGAAAAAATGATGAAATGGCTTCATTGGTTGTTTTGTGTAACTTGAATGCTTCATTTTCCCAATAATTAGAGTAGGTGTGTGCAATAAGCTTGTTGAACAAGCATCATTTTCATCATTTTTGTCAGTTTCAGTTTTCATTTGCATTTGGTTTTAGTTGAAGTTCACATATCAAAGAAGATTATAGAGATTAAAGGTTGGGAGAAACCCTAGGATAAGGCATTGAAAATACAAGAGTTCTTAGAGCCTCACAGGGAGGAATTTATCCCCCATGGAGCCTATGTTGTCACAAGGTTGGTTTATGCCTCAGCGTTGCATAAATCCTTCATTATTCATTTTGGCAAATGAATACAATTGTTATGGGATATTTTATTTATTTTGGGGAAAATTGAAATTATATTGAGTTATGCCCAATCTCCAAGTTCAAGAATCAAAATCACTCACAGATTTGCACTACCCAATCGCACGCAGACACACAGGTGGGCGCTACATAAATTCGCTACCTAAATTCTTGCAGAAAACGAATTGTGCAAAGTTATTTTACTAGTTTTGAGTCACTTACTTAAAACTTGGATTGTGAACAATTGAGAAGGTATTTTTAAAAACTGGAGGAGATTTTTGTTCATAACATTCCAAATAACAAAAACCTCTTCCGGTTTTTCAAAATGTGTTATGGTTTGAGAGATATTATACATAGAAGTGGTGTTACTGAATCTGCACAGCGGCGCTACCTAATTTCCTGTAGCGGTCACGGTTTTGGTATTCGCCTTGTTGGGAGGTTGCCACCTGTCAAGGAGGATTCGAATGGTTTCTCAATGATCAATTAGATGTCAAGGGACACCTACACCTAATATTTAGCTCCATCAAAGGCCTCCTGCATGAGGTGGAAACAATATATTAATGACTTCCAATAAATTCCTGAAAATTAGTAGTTTGTTGGATTTTTGTCTCTTTAATTGTTGCCACCTATCTCCAAGGTTTAAAATCCAATGGAGGAGATGGGATTCGACCTCCTAAGGTTATTTGGATTCTATTTTCTATTTAAGGAAGGAGATATCTCTTGTATTAGGGGATTCATGAGCCAAGAAAGGCTAGAGAGAAATGTAGCAAGTTGTTTTCATGTGTGTGTTCATTTGTAAGCCTGTGGGCATTTTAGGATTGTAAGCATTACTTCTATTGGAGACTCATGAGAGCTTTGATTTCAGATTGTAACTCTTTTTATATTTATTTTTATTTGAATATATTGCATATTTGAGGATCAAAGGCTGTCAATGATTTATGGATCCCTAAGCAGCAGAGGATCTGTTGTATTTTTCCCATCAATCATTGTTTATATTCAAGTATTTGTTGATTCATTAAATTGAGAGGATATTTGTTTAGTGAACATTATATCTTATGTTTTACTTCTTCATTCTTCCAGCTATCAGCATATAATCTTGTTTTCTATTGAGCATATTTTATGCCTTCGATGAGTAGGATGTTTGTGACTCCATTGTCCATTGGTGTATCCTACTTATCTATAGTTTGCAGCCCTCTCTCTTTCTTTATCCATCTTGTTGATCAACCTATTCAAAAACAAAATTATCCTTCACATTCTGATGGGTGTTGATCTTACACTTTAGCAGTCAAAGTGTGACTTTCAATGCTAACAAAGCTCAAAATCATTGTCACCCAAATCCTTGGTGATGGTGTAAGGTCCATAGTGGAGTGGAAGAAACTTTCAATGGGGTCCTGTAAGGCGTTCTTTCTACAAGTGCAACCAAACTTTATCTCCCACATGAAACTTGTGTGGCACCCGGTGTTGATCATGGCACTGCTTGTACTTGGCATTGGACTTGTGCAAAATACCATGAACCTGTTGGCGTATGTTCTAGATTCATTCAATGAATCGGGTGGATTTTTCGGCTTTAGTTTGAGCATGGGATGATTCTACCTGTGTAGACGCAAGGGGTAGTGCAACATCCAACCTAATGGTTTAAATCCCAACCCCGCCTGAAAGGGGATGTGGTCGGTTGAGTTATATATGGCTTTATTGTAACTGTGTTGAACATAGGGAGGACTCTCATCCCATTTGCACGGATTCTTGGAATTATACATGCACAAGATATGCACAATCATCATGTTGATGACCTCGGTTTTTCCATTCGTTTGGGGGTGGAAGGCCATGGATTTGGTGATCTTGGTTTCCAACCATGACCAGAGGCTCGACCAAACTGTGTTGAGAAACCGGATGTCCCAATATAAGACGATGATTTGTGGAATCTAAAAATGTACCCACACTCGTTCAAAGAAGAGCTTGGCAATGGCCTCCATTATGATGCTCTTCTTGTAGGTGGCTAGAATCGCCATCTTGGAAAATTGATAAACAACCAAAAAAACACAGTCATTTCTCTGCTTGGTTGAAGGAAGGCCTGACATGTAGTCCATCGAGATGGATTTGCAGGTCCTATCAAGAGTAGGCATAGAGGTGTACATGCCTTCTTTCTTAATGGTTAGTTTGGAAATGGTGTATGCCATGCAGGATTTGATATACTTATTGACATCTTGTCGAAGTTTTGGCCAATAGAAATATTGTTGCATCATTGCCACCGTATTTTCTATGCTAAGGTGTCCTACCACCCGACTGTAGTGAGATTCTAAAATTAGCTTCGCTTTCTTTCTTGATCGGAAACAAAGGTGACCCAGATGGCACAACAACTCATCCAGAAGATGGAAATCAGTGACAGTTGTGTTTTTTCCCAACATATGGTAGGTAGTGGTGAAGTCAGAATCTCTCTCATAGAGTTGGGGCCATTCAGAGGTTTCATGTCCACAGGAGTGTAGCACTGTGGTTAGTGTTGCAAATGGAGGTCGACTGAGGCAGTTAGTGACGTGGTTGGTTCTCCATGTCTTATACTTGATGTTGAGATGGAATTGTTGCAAGTATGTGGACCACTTCTGATGGTGGTCATTCTGCAATTTTCCTTATGTTTGCATGAACTACGGAGGATTATGATCAATGTGGATGACTATCTTCTTCCAGACATAATTCCTCCACTACCGACAGGACTGTACAATGGAGTACATTTATTTTTTGTAAGTGGGGTACTTACGGATTTTATTTGATAGTCTGACTATGATAAGCCACATAATGTCCATGTTGAGTGAGAACTGCACCCACAACATAGTTTGAAGCATTTGTCTCAATCTCAAAGATTTGTTGTAGGTCTGGTAATGAGATCATTGGGGTTGAGCACAGACACTGCTTCAAATCATCGAACTCTTTATGTTGCCACTAGCCCAATATGAATTTTCCCATTCCACCACCCATGGTCACTTGGCTAAGGGCCCATACAATGTGGGAGAATCCCAACACAAACTTGCGATAGAAATTGACAAGGCCTAAGAAATTTCAAAGCTCAGGGTTGGATCGACATGCACCCCATGATCATCAACAATGTATCCTAGGTACTAGACCCTATTAATGTCGAAGGAGAATTTTTTCAAATTTGCATATAGCTTGTGTTGTTGCAGAGTGTGCAGAACCTGTTGAATATGCTACAAGTGTTCCAACCAACTCTTGTTGAAGACCAGGATGTCATCCAATTACACAACCACAATATAATTGGTGAAAGGTCGCAAGATATCCTCCATCATCCTCATGAAATTTGTTGGGGAATTTTTCAAGCCAAAGGGCATGACCATCCATTCAAAAAGACCTTCTTTGGACTTGAAGGCAGTCTTCCATACATCGATATTCTCTATTGGGACCTGGTGGTAAATGGACTTCAGATCAATCTTACTGAAGCATTTTCCCCCTTGAGTTGGTCAAGGAGATCGTCAATTCAAGGAATTGGGTATATTTTTATTTAGGGACCAGTAATCAATGCAAAGTTGCAAGGTCTCATATTTCTTCTGTACAAGCACAATTGGGCTTCCATAAGGTGATGAGCTTGGTAAGATGTACCCCTTTTCGAGAAACTATTGGATCTGGTGCTTGATTTCCTCATTTTTCGATAGAGAGTGGTGATAGATTGGCCCATTGGGTAGCAGTGCGCCAGGGGTCAAATCAATTGAGTGCTTGACTTGACAGTGCAGAGGTACCCCAATGGGTGAGGATAAGATGTCTTTGTATTCTTCCACGACCTTATCGACTTGATTTTGTTGCATGGAGATACTTATCACAGAGGCCATGGATGTGGTTGAAACCTTCCGCTCATTTTGAGCGTGAATCACGAAGAAGAAAAAATTATCGGTCTCATAGATGACCTTCCTGCATTTCTTGGCAAAGATCAAGGAAATGGAAGTAGATGGGACTACCTTAGATATCCTGTATAATTTCCTTTCCAAAGTAATAATAACACTACGAGGCCTAGACTCATATACAACATAGCATTTCCATAAATAAGGTTGGCCCAAAAGAAAATCACAAACTTCAAGGGGGGTGACATCACACAATACCTCATCTTTGAAGGGTTTAATATCATAGGCTAGGTGACATTGTTTGTTGACGTGGAGATCACTCCCTTGGTGAAGTGATCCGATAGTGTAAGCCTATGGGTGTGGTTTTGTCGACAGAGCCAACCGCTTGATGACCTTTGTTGAGATGAGGTTCTTATGGCTACCACTATCAACGATGAAGTGTAGCGGAGTACCCTTCACCCACATATGTGAATGAAAGAGTGCTCACCTTCCTATGGTTCATCAGGTTCACTGGAATGGACCTTGGTGGTAGAAACGATTGCACTAGGTTCTGCATCAATGATTTGTCTCTTCTTTTTCTGGTTCTGACTCAAATTCGGAGCCCACATCTAATTCAAATGCTTTCACCTTGACCACCAATGACTTCTTTAAGAGGCATTCATCAGTGTTATGCTAGGGGATCTTATGGAACTCGCACCATTTCCCAGTGTCTTTCTTTGTCTTCCCATTATCCTTCTTTGTTTGAGGTTTAGATTAGTTGTCCTGAGATTGTCCATCCTTTATCTACCCTTTGTTTTGTGAGTTGGGGTTTCCTTTTCCCTACTTCTGTTGTGAGGGGTTCGCAGACCTGTTGGTGGGAGAAATTGACAGCTCATCAACTGGAGGATTGAATTCGGTCCGGGGTTGTCTAATTAACCCAAGACGTTTGGATTAATTCACTCCGACGGGTTTAGCGACTTCGTTGGTCGATCTAAGCCCTAAAGAAAGTGAAAAATAAGTAAAGGAAAAACAATGATCTAATAAATAACAATTACTTAAAAACTATATGTACATCTAAGTATATGTGTGTGTGTGTGTGTGTGTGTGTGTGTGTGTGTGTACAAATTAAATATTATATGTACGATAATTCTATATACAATCTATACAAAACATGAGTTTTAATCTAAACTCGTAAAAATCAAATGTAGATTGATTACTTTTAGCGATAATAATAAAGCAAGTAAAAACACTATCTAATTTTTTGGTTTTGTTTTCTTAAATGTATGCACTCATGACATCACACATAAAACTTCCTAGTTGAACAGAAAATAATAGATAGTAGAAAATGTTTTATATAGAGGAAACTTCTATATTCAGGAAACTAACGAAATCAAATAGCAGGCTAACCTGTTATTGCATCCAATGTCTGTTCGATGTTGAACATCCAGCCACCTTTGTCTGATGAAGTAAACCTGCTACAGATCTTAAGATTGCCCCTAATAAATGAGGACCGATAATGTTGGAGATTGAATTATAACAACAGAACATTGAATAGATACAGTTACAGTAATCATATGATTTGCAAATTGCTACGACGAGATAAATCTTCCTGTAAGAACTTGCATGCAGACATTCAACATAAATTAGAGATGAAACTACTAATTTAAATTGGATAGATGATAACTGTATGTATATTGTATCTGAAACATAAGATATGAGAAGCATATAAAATGAATCATGTCAAATGGTAATAAATCACGACGACGAAAGCAATCACCATCTATTATCAAATTGACATACACCTAATCTAAATCAAAACATCATACAGAAAAGCTAAAGTTGTAGCATGTACTCTGTTTCATTCAAGTCTGCGATAAAAACGCCCATACTCTTGCCCCAGGCTGAGATGATCCACTATTTACAAAATAATATGTTTTTATAGGTTTTAGGAAACACAATTGTTTCCTGTTGATAAGATCAAATTTGTTTCAAAAATATGGGGGAAGCAACCACCCTGATTTCACTAAATATTAAAAACTACCAACAGTCTAATCTGTTTACTCAAAATACAAAATTGATATGGCTGGGAGATCTCAAAAAGTGTCTCATATCATCTTTGAAATCATAGGCTCCTTAATTATCCTGAAAACAAATGAAAATGAGAAGATCTCATATATGTTTTCAAATATCAAATCAAACAATTCGAATTTTTCTTAACTGGCTACAGAATCTTGCGATTCTGTAGCTAGTTATAACAACAAATGCAATCATATTTTATTAAATAAACAAAACAGACTTAATATTAATAAGAAAAATAGTTTAGTAAATCAAATCGAATATCCTAACTTAAGAGTGACACAATCATGCTAAAGATTAAAAATATCATACCTCAAATCACGAAATCAAAACGTATCAAGAAATTTTGGAATTAACGATAGTTGTTGCTGCCTCTACATTTTTGAAAATAACATGACCTGTCGTTTTCAAGCATTTCTCCTTCCCTTGGATAATGGATTCAAGTATGTTGTTTTCATTTGTCAACACATCAACTTGGTCTGTTAAAGACTTGAGTCGTGACTGTAGCAGTGGAACATCGGTATAGTACTTGTCGATCCATGATCGGCACACATCACATTGTGACTGTAAGGAATTTGCATTAGCACGAATAGCATTATGGGTCGGAGAATCCTCCATGCGAATGGTAGACTTATCACAGAGCTGGATACCAGGAAATTTTGGGTTATTCTGTAGACAGGGACGCAGATTATTAACATAGTCGTAGGGTCAGTTAGGGTATAACTCAAATGACACGGGGTCCTCTTCAACCAGGAAATTTTCAATTTCTGAGTCTGAATCTTCACTCACTTCAATCATGTTGATTTTGTTTGCACGGGGTTTAGTTTGATTTCGAACACATCGAGAAATTAAACGGCCAGCTCTTTTGTTCTTGAAATTGACATCAACACTGCCTTCTAGCTTCCTTCCTGTAGGTTTCTTAACAGTTTTAGTGCAATTCTTTGGATGTGTAACTGGTCGATTGTCCTATAGGATGACATTAGGGTAGTCCGAGGGTTTGTTATTAGGGAAAAAATCGTAGGCCTGGAGCGGTGGAGAAGGTCATAGGGTTCACAAGGGTTTCAACAATGACCAGCTTATCTACCTGTCCCAACTCATGGTTACCAAAACCATTTCATGTAATGAAAGCATCCCAACAATCATTTCGTGACTATAACTGGTGCACGAGGATGATTTTAATTAGACCATGATGAAATAAACTTGAATCTAACCTTTGTTTCCTAAACCGTTTACCCATTTTATAAAGACTTCTGAGCAAGTAGTAAGGCATATTCAACGGAAAACCAATAAAACTCATAAGCAGTCATAGATGATATAGGAAAACAAGTCTGAATCATCCCTCACATGTGATGAATTGCTTCACTACTGCAATTAAATCATGCCACCTAGGTTTCAAGAATGAAATCGGCATACCTCGATCACAGCTGGTTATTTTTCGTGAGGTAAACAGTAACGTCCAAGGGACCTCCTCTACTTTCACATTCTTGAACCATTTCTGACCAACTACTGGAAATTTTGTGGCTTGGCTTAAAAACTCTTATGTTACTTCCAACTGCACATCACCGATATTTTCCCTACAGCCATCAAAGGTTAAAGCAAATTCTTGGGTGACCTGAAGGTTAAAACCCTAAAAAAATTCGATGAACAAACGCCAACCATTCATTTCCAAATCTTCCCTAGCGTTATCATATGAGAGCAGGGTCTGGATGTCATTCGGTTCGACCCTTACCACTAGAGCCATGCCAAATGAACGAGTTATTAACACAGGATACATAGGTAGGGTTTGGAAAAACACCAAAGAGCCATAGACTCGAGCCTTATCAATGCATGCTATGATAATTCAAATGGTGGGCAAAGTGTTTATCACAACACATGTGAGCGAATTCGTGAAGCCCGAGACCATGCTCAGGAGTAATGGCATTCTGTACTACGTATTCCACCCTGGCATTGGGTACATTCTAGGACCAGGGTACTTGAAAACATAGTGTGCGGATCAAAGTTTGATTGCAAAGATAGGTGAGTTTACAAAAGTTGAATAGCCAAAGGTTTCATGAAAGAAAGATGATCAAACACCAAACTAAAATCGTTACAAAAATTGAATATAAATTGATGGGGGTATTTCGTTCAAACAACCACAAGTTTCTTAGGCACTCTTAGAATCGAAAGGGTCACAAACAATGAGAGCAACATGCTCATAGCAAAAAATCGCAATTTTGTAATAAACGATATGCGTTAAATGAAATTTTAAAACAGAATGACAATGATAATTGCAAGTTTTCATGATTTCAGTCATGAAAACGAAGCATGAATAGATGATAGGTAAAATGTGACGATTTACGACTGTCGTTTGGAGAAACGCTTATGAAGAGGAATAAAATTTCATAGACCCTGTGTAGGCAGCTTATAAAAATGATAATTATATATTCGTTGCTAACAATGGCGACATGCTAGGAGAAGCAGTTATCTCTGCCAAATGAACTAGATCAGATTAGAATAATTAGAAAAAACTTCGAATCGAAGACAACCAAAAAGTTGTTTGAGCATCCCAAATAATTATAATGCATTCCAGTTTTAGACAATTGTTATTTTTAAAGAGACGAAAACTGATGACAATCTTAGCAAAAGAGAGCCACGATGTTAAAGTTAAAATCTTCAATACTGTTGACAGGGCCGCTGCTGCCAGCAAGTGTCCATAGCCTCAACAGGGATGTCAATTAACCCACTCTAATATATGTATCCTGTCAAGAAATTCCAGATCAGAACGAAGGACGTTTAAGGTCAAAACAGAATCCATATCTGAGAATTTTATTTTACCTGACATTGCTTCACTGCTAGCGGGCATGTTCAGTACCCCAATGAAGTTATCTTGGCAGCATGCATGCATTTACTCGCTGCCAGCAGACCTGTTCAATGTCCCGGCAGGTTTACAAGCACTTCCCACATCCCTCTAAAAATTTATATTAGTTTTTAAAGATATTCAATAGAGCGAGGTGACGCTGAAAATTCTTGTTTTTTAACATACTTGAAAAAGTTTTTTAGTTGTCCTTCATCAAGATCTAGAAATAGTTTATTAATAAAACCGACTTTCAAGAGCAGGGACACATCATTGAGTTGTTCTCTTAAAGAACAGGGACAGCGTAAAAAGGATTTTTATAGATGATCGTGAATACTTTCAATTGTAGATTGAAACCAAGAAAACGCTTTTCAAAAAAACAAGTCATCTTCAATAGGGCTTCAATTTCAGATGAATACAACAATTGATGTTTTAACAACTTTGAGCAAGCATTTTCGAGGGGAAACTTTTCTATTTTCTTTTTCTGAACTAGCCCTTGGTGCAGGCATATGTGTTTCAAAAGAAAGACCGATAAGCAGAAACGAGAACCAAAACAAACCAGGAAAGAAAAACAAACAGCAAATAAAACAAAACAGAAAATATTTACAAAGGGTGTATGGGAGTGTCATCAGGAAAAGTACTTTTTTAGAGCTTGGCCATTCACTAGAAAGATGTCTGGCTGTCCCTCTAGGTTTTGTAAGCGAAAGGAACTGGGACCTAGTTTCTCAACAATTAAAAATGGCCCCAACCACAAGTTATGAAACTTAGTATGCTCTCCTTTTCCCTCGTGAGGTTTGTCTCATTTTAGGACAAGGTCACCTACCTCAAAATTTCTGTCAGAGGCAGAATTGGAATCAAACCAGTTTTTGAAAATGAGTTGATGTTGATCCAATTTTCATTTTGTTTGAGCCCTCACTTCCTCTAACTTTAACAAAGCGTTAATTCGACTCTCCAAGGGTGGACAGTCTTCTTCCTGTACCTTCTGTGATAACTGCAAAGATGGAAGAAGGAGATGTGGTGGAAGAATCGCTTCCCTACCATAAACGAGAAAGAAAGGTGAGTTACCCACAGCAGTTTTAGGAGTTACTCTATCAGCCCAGATTGTGTTTAGCAATGTGTTATGCCAATTTTTATGGTTTTCGGAGACCGTTCTCTTGATAATTTTGATCAGATTTTTATTAGTTGATTCTACCAAACCATTGCCTTGGGGGTAATAGCTGGAAAAGTACTTTAATTTAATTCCTTTTTCTAGAGCGAAATCACTCATTTCAAGAGACGAAAAATAAGAAGCATTGTCAAATACCAAGCATTCAGGGATACCGAAACGAGCGATAATATTTGAATTCAAGAAGGATATTACCTGGCTGGTATTTACAACTTTTAATGGGGCAGCCTCAGACCACCTTGTGAAATAATCTATGGTTTTTATGATGTATTTATGCTGCTGTGAGGATGCCGGATTGATTGGGCCTATAATATCCAGGCCCCACTGCTGAAAAGGGGAGTCTACCAAAATCGGTTGCAAAGGGAATGTTGGTTTTTGTATTCATCCAGATGCCTTTTGACAAATGACACACTTGTGGCATAAGGCATTAGTGTATTTAAAAAGGGTAGGCCAGTAATAAACTTCTCTTAATACTTTATGGGTGGTGGTGTCTCCACCGAAATGCCCACCAGCTTCCCCTGCATGTAATTCCAATAAGACTTTTTCTGCTTCATATTTTTCAAGACAGCGCATAAGAATTCCATCAAAATTTTGGTGAAACAAAATACCATTAATCAGCTAAAAAGAAGCATATTTTAATCTTAGTTCTCTCCTTTTTTTAGGATCAAGGTGACGGGGAGCTAATCCATGTATAAAACAAAATTTGATGTCGTCGTACCAGGAACTAACAATGTTTTGTGCACAGCAGATTTGATTTTGATAATGTTGATCTAAATTTAACATATCAATTTCATTTTGTTGTCCTAAAGCTGAATCGAAGACCAACTTGCATAAACCTTGGCCTCTTACAATTTGTGCTGGGGTGATTTCTATGTCATATTCCTGTAAGGATGTGACCTAGTTTGCCCTTTTTTCGCCTAACTCTTTCTGTACTAACAAATTTCTGACAGTCGGGTAAGGGACAATGATTTTCGTCCTAGATTTCAACAGATAAGATCTAAAGTGTTTTACTGCTTTAAAAACAGCATAATCTTGTTGATCTATTGCTAGGTAATTAAGTTATGCTCCCTTGAAGGCTAAGCTCATTAAGGCAATTGGGACTTCATTATTTTCAGTGTTCTTTTGAGTTAGGACAGCAGCATAAGATCGGTCAGAGGCAAACATGTAGAGGGTGAAGTCTTGGGAAAAATCAGGGCTCATTAGAGAAGGAGAATCTATTATGGCCTTTTTTATTGAATCAAAAGCCTAAATTTCTAAAGGTCCCCAATGGTACTGTACATCCTTTTTTATTAAGTTTTGTAATGGTCTCACCATTTCTGAAAAGCTGGGGATGAATCTCCTAACAAAGTTTATCTGTCCTAAGAAAGATTGCATGGACTTTTTTTACAAGGGAGGGGGGAGTTTCGAAATGACTTGGATCCTTTCAGGGTCGATAATCATCCCTTCATTTGATACAATGAATCCGAGGAGCTTACCTTGTTCTACTACGAAGATTTTTTAGGATTTAAAGAAATGTCGTTCTTACGACATCGATGTAGAACAGATCTTAAATGAGCTAGATGATCTTCTTTATTTTTTGAGAAGACAGTGATGGCATCCAGGTAAACTACTACAGATTGATTGATTAAGCCACGGAAAGCGATATCCATCGCTCTATGAAAAGTGGCACCGATGTTTATGAGTCCAAAGGGCATCTTTTTATAAGTGTAGGTGCCCGATGGGGTACGGAAAGTAGTTTTGAGCTGGTCTGGAGGAGACATAAGGACTTGGTTATACCCGGAAAAACCATCCAACAAGGATAATATTTCATAACCAGATACCTGTTGAAGGATCTATTCCATGGGAGGGACAGGGTAGTTGTCTTTATCAGACGCTCAATTAAGATTTTGGAAATCGACACATAGTTGGATTTCACCACTCTTCTTTCTGATGGGGACAAGATTAGAAACCCATTTTGTCTGCCTTACCGGGAAGATTATTTTAGCGTTCAGGAGTTTGTTTAATTCCTTCTTGACCGTTGGTTTGAGTTTTGGGTGCATCTTCCTTAACTTTTGTTGAAAAGGTTGGGTCTGGGGTTTCATGGGAACAATGTGTTGTATGATGTTAGGATCAAAGGTTTTTAGGTCATCGTACATCCAGGAAAAAACATCTTTGAATTCCTTAAACAACTTAATAAATTCTACCTTTTCTTGTTCAGAACACCCCAACCCTAAATTGATGCACTGTGGGTTATCTTTAGTTCCCAAATTTACTTTCTCATGTGTCAAAGAGGAACTATTCATTTTAAAATTCACTGATTTTATGAACTTATCGTGAAGATCATAAAAAATTTATAACCTAACCACAGATTTTGGGATAGAATTTACCATGTCTGATGCAGATTTTGGGGATCTCGGATATAGTATTACCGTAAAGTCGCGAAGATTTTCATCATGGGTACCTTCATTGATCACCGCGCCCTGGAAAGTTTCTTCCATATGCAGAAAACTTATGATCTGTTGATCATCATCGAAGACTCCAATTCGTGATGTTGTCTGGGATGAACGGTCTGAACAAAAGTTCGACGGAGAATGCATTCAGAGATAGGCCTTCTACAGGAAAACGTTTTGAAGCGACGTTAGCTAACAAATCAACTTCAAAATTATTCAATGTAGGAATAGAATTTATGTTAAATGCAGAAAACTTGTTCATCAAATTCCATACCTCAGTCTGATAGCTTTTTAGGTGCGGAGATAAACAGTGGATACAATTTTTTACCTGTCTAACCACTATTTCTTAATCACCAAAAACAGTCAAATTCTGAATGTTTAAATCTAGTGCTTTTCTGAGTCCTTGCAGGAGTGCCTCATATTCGGTCGTGTTGTTTGTACATTCGAATTCTAACCAACAAGAAATCAGAGTCTTGTTACCTGCTGGATCGACAAGCACGCACCCTACACCAGCTCCTTCCTTAGATTTTGACCCATCGAAGTAAAGAGACCATATTCAATTTTCGTCAGGTGCATGTGAMCCCCGAGAGGAGGCTGTTGATTATGTGCATGTCATAATTTCAGATTGTTGTTCCGGTTCGGTGATGGTAGAAGTTTCGGCCATGAAATTGTCGAAAAAAAGTGTCCATCCCCTGTATTTCAGGCAAATTGGAAGAAGGAGTGAATGGTTCATTTGGATCATTTAAATCAGTTACCRTAAACCTCAGATAACGTTCACGATTTACCTTGATTTTGTTAGGATTTTCGTTCTCGGGCAGCCACAAGTGAGACCAATCCGTTGCAAAATAGCCATGTAATTGTTTTGACCAATMTCTACTTGAAAACAAACCATATACTTCTGGGATATCCACAACAATGATATCAATCAATTGATGGACTTTAGGATTGGATGACAATCTTATAAGCACATTTTTTAATTCGCCTATCACTTTAACACTAGTTCGATCAAGATGGATAATTTTCAAGCTGGACGGTTGAACTTAGGCATTAATATTTTGACAGACTGACCAAGGCATTACGTTAGATGACGCACCTGAATCTACCATACAGTTATGTACATTCCTATTGAAAATTTCAAAAGTCAACAAAAATGGAGGGACATTTCTGCGAGTATTAACAGTAGAAGTTTGTTGGTTTTTAATCGCAGCCTCTGAAACTGGTTTATCTACATTTGTTACAATATTTACAGGAAGGTCTCTTTTATCATGAGGCTCAGATGTAGTTTTGGCGGAGGCCTTCTGAGGAATTTTGGGGTTGTTTTGAACACCTTTGTTGCTATTCAGATTGCTATTTTTGTTGTTCTCCACAATATTCTGCAGCATCTTTTGCAAGAGAGAGGGGAATTTTAATAATTCGTAAACAGAAATGTTAGCCCTAAGATTTTTAAGATCTTCAATCAAATCATAATCTAAACTTGGTTTTTCTGAATTTTGTTTATTCTCAATTGGTTTAAACTATTTTGGAGGCACAGTAGTTGCAATTTCGGAAGAAGGCTTATTTGTTATCTTTCTCCTGGTATTGTAAGGATGCACTATTTTGAAATTAGCTTGAAAAATGCTATCCGAAAAAGGTTTGAAAATGTTCGGAGAGGATTCATCTTCTTCTACTGTCTCTTTTTTAGCTACTTCTTCAGGAATCTCGGGAGGAATCAAGTTATTGTGTTCTTTTAAGATCGTTTGAATAGCAAATTGTAGGCTTTCTAGATTTAGGCCTTTAGAATTTGGGTTAGGTCGGTTTGTGGGAAAAGGCTTCCTAAAAGGGGGTTTGTAAGGTCCTTTGCTCGAAGAAGCTTCTTCAGCGGACCTTTTCAAATCTATAACTTGATTGGATAACTTCTGAATGACTTTCTATAAGTTTTCTAGATCCGTACTCTCAGGTTGAGCTTTATTTTGGGGAGGTCTAGGAAGGAATTCAATTTTCTTCTTGGATGATGAACTGGTCTCGATTTCGTTGTTGGTATTGTATTTTAAGCTGAGAATATCTTTCTCGATTTGGCTCACCTCCTTGAAGGCTTCTAACAATGTGGCTTTCTTGGACCTTTTTACCCAAATGGCTATGTTTTGATGTAAGGCTTTTGTGTAATATGCGATAATAAGATTCTAGGCAGGCATCGAATCCGTGGGGATTTGGTTCTTTAGTGTCAGGAACCTTTGATTAAATTCTCTTATCTTTTCTTTGGGGTTCATTTTAAACTAGAAATCTCCATGACTAGAACTTCAGGAGACTTGTCATCTCCAAACTTCTCAAGGAAATAGGACTCAAATTTATCCCATGACACGATGGTGTGGGGTTGTTGGGCAAAGTACCAGGAAGAGGCATTGCCTTCAAAGGTGTAGGGAAACAATCTGCACACTACATCTTCGTGCTCAACACTATGGAGCCTAATGGCTAGCATAAACTTTTTGATGTGATCTTCAGCGATCTACTTGGAGTCTGGGTCAAATTTAGGGAGCCATTTCTCCGGGTGTTTACATAAAGGATATTGGGGCCCAGGTATGGCCACCGCATCTTGGTCGAGCCAGGGTCTAGTGGGATTGTTCGAATTGGCCATGGGTGTGGGTGGTGTCGAAGGCTGAGATGAGGGATAGCCTTCATCTGAGGATTCTTCTCCAAAAGAAGAATAAGATGAAGGGGGTGGTGACAGTGGAATACCAGATCCTCTTGCTGCAAGAGTGAGGATGTGATCTGGATCTGTAGGGTTTAAGGTAAGGTCAGTACCTTCAATTTGTTCTTTGATATCAGAGAAGTCTAATGGTTGGTTCAAAGTTCGGCTTGGTTTTCTGATAAGGGATAAGGCATTGTGCGTTCATATGAGGGATTGACGAACAATCTCTTGTATGTCGCCACCTTGGGGATTTGGAGTTACTGGTTCAACTGTGATCCGTAGATCGTCATTTGATGTGGTTGTTGTTTGAGGGACAATGTTGTCATCTGAACGACTTCTAGTTTCTATAGGTGAGCGGGTAGGTGGGGAAGGAGTCTTACGACCTCCTCATGCCATAAATAGTTTTCAGGCCCTCCTTCTAGTGCCATTTGTTGGCAGGCGAAATTGACCGCTCGTCAACTGGAGGAGTGAATTCGGTCTGGGGTTGTCTAATTAACCCAAGACATTTGGATTAATTGACTCTGACGGGTTTAGCGGCTCCGTTGGCCGATCTAAGTCCTAAAGAAAGTGAAAAATAACTAAAGGAAAAACAATGATCTAATAAATAACAATTACTAAAAAACTATATGTACATCTAAGTAAATATATATGTACAAATTAAATATTATATGTACGATAATTCTATATACAATCTATACAAAACACGATTTTTAATCTAAACTCGTAAAAAACAAATGTAGATTGATTACTTTTAGCAATAATAATAAAGCAAGTAAAACACTATCTAATTTTTTGGTTTTGTTTTCTTAAATGTATGCACTCATAACATCACACATTAAACTTCCTAGTTGAACAGAAAATAATAGATAGTAGAAAACGTTTTATATAGAGGAAAATTCTATATTCAGGAAACTAACGAAATCAAATAACACGCTAACATGTTATTGCATCCAATGTCTATTCGATGTTGAACATCCAGCCACCTTTGTCTGATGAAGTAAACCTGCTACAGATCTTAAGATTGCCCCTAATAAATGAGGAACGATAATGCTGGAGATTGACTTATAACAACATAACATTGAATAGATACAGTTATAGTAATCATATGATTTGCAAATTTCTACGACGAGATAAATCTTCCTGTAAGAACTTGCATGCAGACATTCAACATAAATTAGAGATGAAACTACTAATTTAAATTGGATAGATGATAATTGTATGTATATTGTATCTGAAACATCAGATATGAGCAGCATATAAAATGAATCATGTCAAATGGTAATAAATCACGATGATGAAAGAAAACACCATCTATTATCAAATTGACATACACATAACCTGAATCAAAACATCATACAGAAAAGCTAAAGTTGTAACCTATACTCGGTTTCATTCAAGTCTGCGATAAAAACACTCATACTCTTGTCCCAGGCTGAGATGATCCAGTGTTTACAAAATAATATGTTTTTATAGGTTTCAGGAAACACAATTTTTTCCTGTTGATAAGATCAAATTTGTTTCAAAAATATGGGGGATGCAACCACCCTGATTTCACTGAATATTAAAAACTACCAACAGTCTAATTTGTTTACTCAAAATACAAAATTGATATGGCTAGGAGATCTCAAAAAGTGTCTCATATCGTCTTTGAAATCATAGGCTCCTTAATTATCCTGAAAACAAATGAAAATGAGAAGATCCCATATATGTTTTCAAATATCAAATCAAACAATTCGAATTTTTCTTAACTGGCTACAGAATCTTGCGATTCTGTAGCTAGTTATAACAGTGAATGCAATCATATTTTATTAAATAAACAAAACAGACTTAATATTAATAAGAAAAATAGTTTATTAAATCAAATCGAATATCCTAACTTAAGAGTGACACAATCATGCTAAAAATTAAAAATATCATACCTCAAATCACGAAATCAAAACATATCAAGAAATTTTGGAATTAACAATAGTTGTTGCTGCCTCTACATTTTTGAAAATAACACGACCTGTAGTTTTCAAGTGTTTCTCCTTCCCTTGGATAATGGATTCAAGTCTGTTGTTTTCATTTGTCAACACATCAACTTGGTCTGTTAAAGACTTGAGTCCTGACTGTAGCAGTGGAACATCGGTATAGTACCTGTTGATCCACGATCAGCACACATCACATTGTGATTGTAAGGAATTTGCAGTAGCACGAACAGCATTATGGGTCAGAGAATCCTCCATGTGAATGGTAGACTTATCACAGAGCTGGATACCAGGAAATTATGGGTTGTCCTGTAGACAGGGAGGCAGATTATTAACATAGTCGTAGGGTCGGTCAGGGTATAGCCCAAATAACATGGGGTCCTCTTCAGCCAGGAATTTGTCAATTTCTGAGTCTGAATCTTCACTCACTTCAATCATGTTGATTGTGTTTGCACTGGGTTTCATTTGATTTTGAACACATCGATAAATTAAATGGCCAACTCTTTTGTTCTTGAAATTGACATCAACACTGCCTTTTAGCTTCCTTCCTATAGGTTTCTTAACAGTTTTAGTGCAATTCTTTGGATGTGTAACCGGTCGATTGTCCTGTAGGATGAAATTAGGGTAGTCTTAGGGTTCGTTATTAGGGGAAAAATCACAGGCTTGGAGCGGTGGAGAAGAGGCCATAGGGTTCACAAGGGTTTCAACAATGATCGGCTTATCTACCTGTCCCAACTCATGGTTACCAAAACCATTTCGTGTAATGAAAGCATCCCAACAACCATTTTGTGACTGTAACTGGTGCACAAGGATGATTTTAATTAGACCATGATGAAATAAACTCGAATATGACCTCTGTTTCCTAAATTGTTTACCCATTTTATACAAAATTTTGAGCAAGTAGTAAGGCATATTCAACGGAAAACCAATAAAACTCATAAGCAGTTGTAGATGATATAGGAAAACAAGTCTGAATCGTCCCTCACATGTGATGAATTACTTCACTACAGCAAGTAAATCATGCCACCTAGGTTTCAAGAATGAAATCGGCATACCTCGATCACAGCTGGTTATTTTTTGTGAGGTAAACAGTAACATCCAAGGGACCTCCTCTACTTTCGCATTCTTGAACCATTTCTGACCAACTGCTGGCAATCCCGTGGCTTGGCTTAAAAAATCTTATGTCACTTCCAACTGCACATCATCGATCTTTGCCCTATAGCCATCAAAGGTTAAGGCAAATTATTGGGCGACCTGAAGGTTAAAACCCTGAAATTTTTCGATGAACAAACGCCAACCATTCCTTTCCAAATCTTCCCTATTGTTAACATACGAGAGCAGGGTTTGGACGTCGCTCGATTCGACCCTTACCACTGGATCCATGCCGAATGGATGGGTTATTAACATAGGATACACAGGTAGGGTTTGGAAAAATGCCAAAGAGCCATAGTCCTGAGCCTTATCAATGCATGTTATGATAATTCAAACGGTGGGCAAAGTGTTTATCACAATGCGTGTGAGCGAATTCGTGAATCCCGAGACCATGCTTAGGAGTAATGGCATTGGGTACATGGTAGGACCAGGGTACTTGATGTTGAAATAATGTAACTGTGAAGAGTATTCTTATTATTATTGTTATTTTATTCATTGGATTAATCCCCATTATGGATTAATCATGTTGGTAATTGTATTAGGACCAAATCCCCTTTTGCAGATTAGTCATCGGACAATTGTAATAGGCAGAATAAGAAGTCGGCCCCAGCAGTTATTATTGAGACCCAGAATTAAATTAAAGGTGGGTTTACCCACCCAGAGTGAGAGGTCGGCCATGCCAATGAAACCCTTTCACACATGCCAGTCTTGTATATATAGGGAGGCTAACGCCTCACTTTATCACACAACTCACTTGCTCATTTTCTTATGAGGCAAGATGCAATTACCAGTTGGAGAGAGGAGAAGAAGAGTGGTGCATATTTTGGAGAGGACTATTTGTATTGGTTTGAGTTATCTCTTGAACATTGTCTTAGCAATTTATGATAAGGAAGTTTTTGTTGGGTTTTCTTCCCCTAGAGGGTTTCCCAGGATAAATTTTGTGTCTGTTGTGAATGTGTATTTCTCACTGATCTTGTTCTTATGATGATCTTATCTATTGAAATGCAAATAATTATAATAATGGCATAAACATTAACATGGAATCAGAGCCAACCTGAAGGAAGCATATTTCACAAGAAGAAAAATGCCACTGTTACCGTACCCAAAAATTAGGGTTTTGCAAAAGTGAATCTTTTAAGCTCCCTAACCACCCAGAAAGCTGCGCCCTCCCCCAAGGATCATTTTGGCACTTAGAGCGCGCATTTTCAGTGGCTAGATCTCTCGAAAAGTGAAACCCTAGTTTCGCAAAGTACTAGAAAACCAGAGTACCAGAAGTACCAGAAGTACCAAATGTACCATAAGTACCAAAAGTACCAGAAAACCAGAAGCACTAGTCCAAAAATCAACAGATCAAGTTTGAGGGGGTAAAAGTTGGGTTTTCGAAATTTTGACTGCACTAGCTAACTCGCCTCAGCTCAGCGCATCTATCCCCTGGATCAGAATTTCAAAATTCGAAGTTTGAAAAATTAGGGTTTCCTCATAAAACCCTAAGTTGCAGTTGCAGTTGCAGTTTTAGAACTAGTTGCAGTTGTCGCATCAGTTGCAGTTGCAGCCGTAAGACCAGTTGCAATCACCCTTGAAATTTTCTCAAGAGTTGGCAATGATTATCGCTGCTACTAGATGGAGCCACTACCTGCAAAAGATATCAGAGGTATGTACTTACATATGTTTAATGATTAAACCCTAAAGAGTATTTTGCAGGAGAAGGGATCTCTTTTCATAGATCCAGAAGGATCTCAAGATCCAACACATTCAAGAGGAATGATGCAACCCAGTTAGCGTATTGTCTTAGTACAAAAGATAGGTTGAAAAAATCACTCGTCACTTGAGTGAAGGAGACCTGGAAGAAAAGAAAGCACTCCGAGTTTGATTAATCAAGATTCAAAGGTACACATGACAATTTGATGACTTTAGTTGAGATAGCAATCGTCGTAAAGTATTGTACTTGATAGCATGTGAGAATATAGAGGTATATGTTTTGCCTGATACAACTAACATCTCCTCTAGGAGAAACCTTGTGTGTTAGTTTCAAATTGCCATGGAAGAATGCTTGTTCACAACACTATGAGAGTGTTGACCTCATTTCGTATTGTATTTCTTACCTTTAATCTTTACTTCAGATAAATTATAAGTGATAGCTTTAAAGGAGCTACTATGATGATTGTTCGTGCTATTGCTTTATATTATCAAGAAGGATATTATTCTTGCTTGTTGTTTTGTTGACCTTGCTCCAGGTCACATGAGGAAGCCATAGAGAAGGTTGCAGAAGGCAAGGTGCTAAAGGAGAGATCATAAATGAAGCAATCATCAGTGGAAAAGAAGAAGGTGGGTCACTCAGAAGCTGCCATGACCCATGCTATTGAAGAATTTGTTAACTCCCAAAATGAAACCGTTCTTTCGGTTGAATTTTGTAGTGGATATCATGGCTATTGGTAGCGTCCTCAAGTTACTTTTGAGTTTTTATAGCTGAGAAAAATTTTTAGATTTTGGTTTGACTTAGAAATAATTTGGATTGTAAAGTCTTCTTTTTCAAAATTGTCATTTTTTACTTTCCACAGCTAACGTGTTTTCAAAGATTCATTGTGCGTTGTGGAAAGTGYCCACTTTCAACAGMTAAAGAGCTCTTTTCATCAGTTGACGCGYTGTTGAAAGTGACGAACATTAAAAAGTTTTGAAAATCAGTTCTCGGGTGGCTCGCTGTGACAAATACACGCTTTCCGCAGCTAAGGAGGGTCTTCTACAAAGCGGTGCGCTGTTGAAAGTGCATACTTTCAGCAGCTAACGGGGGTTTCTTCACATAGTCGCGCGTTGAGGAAAGTCAAAATTATCAACTGCTAACAGAGGTTGTACTCCCGGGTTGGCAACATTAAATCAAATATTTGGTTCCATATCAAACATTGTTCACAAAAGACCGTTTAGAGTTTTGAATTGCAAATGGAAAGAATGATACTTAAACTTGCAGGGAACTTTTCAATCCCTTCCCAAGCTCCAAATGAAGATCTGAAAACGCCATTGGATA
>JZKD02S1674143.1:303331-318202 GCA_000966675.3 Picea glauca | reverse complement strand
AAAAAAAAATCATCCTTAGCTTGGGTGAGTTTGGAATGAGACCTTTGAAGAGTAAATATGTATTTTTTCCATTCAACTGGCATATCACCTTCGATATTAATCTCTTCAGTGCTCATCCATCCCTGTACCCAAAGTGTAGTAGCCTCTAGTTTGTTCACAATGTTCAAGATAGCTTTCCCAATTAAATGAAGGTTATGAATTAGTGCTTCAAAAAGGAAAAATATTCTATCACAACCCATTATGGAATCCACACCCACTCTAACCTAGCTTCCCATTCCTACCTTCCAAGTCAAAAAATCACCAATCACAAGGAAATCCAAAACCAACACCTTCCATTGGTTTGAGATATTCTGCAAGATTTTCATTTCTGGCCTTATCTAATCCAAGGTAGTACCTAGGAATATGTACTTTTGAATCATAATTATTATCCATAAGTTGTCTTTGATAATCATATTCCAAAGCGATTTTATTGCCAATGATTTCCCAAAGAGATTAGTGTCCTTCAACCCCCATCCACCCATAACTTGAGATCTTCCAATTTCCTCCAATATTCCTTTGTGATAGAAAGTTGAAGCAATACCTTTTGATTTTTTCTAGAATCCCTTTGGGTATGTGAGCCAAAGTATGACACTATACCGAGATAGCCTTCAAGACATATTTTATAAACACTAAACGCCCCCCTTTGGATAGCCAACGGTTGCACCATTGTGATATCTTTTTTTTCACTTTCCCAAGTAACCAGTTCCAGTTAGTTTTCCCATAATTATTAGGTTTCAAATGAAAACCTAAATATTTGACCTCGTCACTAAAATCTAAAAGGTTAAAGGGACAATATCGATCAATTGTAGTTTCTAGACCCTCTCCTAAGCCAAAAGTATACAAGGTTGATTTAGCATCATTAAATTCCATCCCCAAGTATTTTTTGTAAGGAAATAATAGATCTCTAAATGATATTGATTCACTAGTAGAGCAAAAAAAAACCAACAAAACATCATCAATAAGCCATAGATGAGTCAATATCTCTCTAGAGCCCACATTAAATCCATGCAAAGACCTTCTTCTTCTTGCATTGGTCAAGGACCTACTCAGTCCTTCATCTACTAGGGGAAAAAGATAGGGGAGACAAAGTACAATCTTTCCTCAACCCCCTAGAAGGCTTAAAGAACTCAAATGTTTCTCCATTGATTAATACTGCGAAAGAAACTGAGGAAACACAATCCATTATCCACTTGACTATAGCATATGAGAAGCATATTTGAGTGAGAAATAGTCTAAAATAAATCCAGTATACCTTATCATAGGCCTTGGACATATCAAGCTTTACTACCACAGTCGAGATCTTTGAAATTTTTATCGTGTGAAATCCTTCTCATGCAGTGACAATTGCCTCGTGAATATGTCTTCCTTCTAAAAATCCAAATTGATCTTCCGAAATTAAGTTTGACAACACAATTTTAATCCTTATTTCCAGCACTTTGAAAATTATCTTATCTATGAAATTGCAAAGTGATATAGGCCTAAACCCCTCAAAGGTGTCAAGGTATTCCACCTTTGGTATCAGAGCTATGAAGGTAGAGTTAATATTCAAATGAACCTTTCCTGAAATTCTAACTTCCTCCACTACTTGAATAAGATCCTCTCCTAATACATCAAAGAAATATAGAAAAAATTCAGTTGTATAGCCATATAGACCAAGAATTTTGTCTTTATTAAAGGTCCTTAAAACATTATAAATATCATCCTTGGTAAAAACTCTATAAAATATCTCATTTTCCTCCTCAGTAATCAACCTTGGAAAAAAGAGCACACATTTAATATCTCATCGATATTAGCCTTTGCATGCTTCTCAAATAGGATTTTAAAATGGTTAATCCCTAATGTATCCAACTCCTTAAATCCCCATACCCTACTGCCATCTACTCCTCTCATTTCCCAAATGTTATTCCTATTCTTCCTGTCATTGGAAAATTTTTGAAAATTATTAGTATTTTGGTCCCTTACTTCCAACTATGTGGCCCTACTCTTTATTCACCAATCCAATTCCTCATCAAGCAACAACTTATATCTTTGTGACTCTAAATGTTTGAGTGTAATTAAGTTCTCTTCATTAAGGACCGCATGATCCATTTACCTTACCAAATATGCTTTAGCCTTCTCCACCTCTGATAGCTAAGCCCCTCTTTTCCTATATCTCTCCCTAGAAAAAGCAACCACCTTCTCCTTCACACATTTTAAAGAGTGCATAAACTATTCACAAGCAGAAGTGCCCATTTCACATGAAAAAATTTTCCAATTAATGAGTACCATATCTCTGAAATATTCTTTGAGAATCCAAGTAGGATTGAATTTGAAGGGTGTGCATGGATTGTATCTCAGATTGCCAATCTATAACCATACTGGATAATGATCAAAGATTATGGAAACATCCACCCAAGACCTACATTGGTCCACTTTTTGCAAGAGAATTTTCTTCAACATAAAAGTATCTAATCACTTTGCCACTGCAACATTACATTCCCTATTATTTACTCAGGTAGGTTTGATTTTGATTAGTTCAAGGTCCACCCATCCAACGGGATAAAACCAAGCCCAAAAATAATCAACAAGTCTATCTGGTTTGGCAAAATCCCCCTAGATCTCTCTTTTGTTCATTATCAAGTTTGAATCTCCTCCCACCACCAAATTTGCATAAGTTAACAACCTATTCCATTACTCATGTCGCCCTTTGTACAGACCATAAACATTAAGGACAGAAAATGAGTAGCCCAAGATTTTACAATATAATTCAGTCACTAAACCTAAAGCCACATAAAGGAATTTGTTAAAACCATGGTGGATTTTCATCTAGTTAAAACCTCCGAGATAACCCCTCAACATCCAAATCTATGAAATTCCATCCCCCCAACAAATTTTTTAAATAAATAATCAGAGGATTTCCCATCCCTATAGTTTCCTACAATAATATAATATTTGATATCTCAAGGTTAATTAATCTCTTGAGGGGCAATTGTTTAGCTTGTCCACCTAGGCCTCTAACATTAGTCGACAAGATATTCATGAGGAAACTTGTAATAGGGCATGTCCCACTCTAAGGACCCCATTTATTAGTCTCTACTCACCTTGGTTAATTTATTTTATGGTTTGTTCCTCGGCTCATTTTAAATGGGACTTCCAGCCAACATAGAGACTACTAATTTCTCCAAAGGCATCTGACCCCATACTGCTAGTAGGGACACATTCTTTAGGAATATATTTATTTTTTCTCAGTGGGTAGTAACCCCCCCCACCACCACCCTCGAGACTATAATTTCCAAGATTAATAATTTGACTCCCTTGTGACCCCCTATCTCCACTAATCCATAGGATCATGGTCATCTGTTAGATTAACCAAAGGATCCCCTACCAGTTTGTGATATTTAATTTTTTAAATCAACTTTGTAGCTCTACCAAAAGGTTTTTTAGTAGGTATAGGCTTCCCCAAATCGCCTGATATTAAATCCCCCAACACCTTGTCACTTTAAATGGAAAAATAAGGAGAATTGAACACCTCACCCAACAAAGTTGAACCATCAATAGCATGGATCTTATCATCCTTTTTTGTGTAGGAAGGTACACCCTCAGTAGGACCTACATATCTAGCATCCTCGAGATCATAATCAATTCCCAAAGGAATCATTGAACTAGCTATTAGAAAAGCAGGCATGCCCCCTATTAGTATGTCAAAGCCACACTCAATTTTGGATTTCTCCTCCTCTACATTATTGGAACCTTGCAACACTCCTTCTCCCATTCCCTAGACACCATTAATATCAATCTCCTTCACTAATCCTTCACCTTCTTCATCTCTCAGCAAAACCCACTTCTTCCTCCAAAACCTTTTAGTGTAGGGTTTGGAATAATCTTTCAAGAGATGACCATACAAATGGCACCTTGAGCATAGAAAAGGTATGTTGACATACTCCAATATCTGTGAGTACCTCTTCTCTTTAAAAACCAAATTAATTGTCTCAAAAAGACCTCTACTTACATCGAGATCAACTAATATCCTAGCAATTGACCTGTAACCTTCATAAAGGAAGATATCATCCATGAGAATAGTTTTAAAAAGATGGTTGTCAATCATGCATAAAAACTAAATAGTTTATAATTCCATGAGGATCCCTAGAAGTTTTATCCACAACAAGGTGCATGACATGGTCTCGTCCCTAGCATCAAAAAGAGGGTGCAAGGGTTTTATGGACAAGTATGCCTTGTCCATAAACCAAACTTCTTTTAATACATAAACAACATTTTCTTCCTTGCAAAAGATAAAACCAAGCCAACCGCTTATTAATAGGTGAGTTACTAGTGAATAGCCTAAACTTGGACCCCAGTTCTCCTCTATCCATCTCATAAGGAAATCCATCCCTACCCTCGTGTCAACAAACTTCCCTACTAAAGTGTATCTTGAAAGGTAAAGTATCTAGGTGACTGTGATATCTTCCCCAAAAACTAAGGACACATCCCCTCCTCAAATTCTAATGACCTTATGTCATTCCTTCTTCCTTTGATTGATGCCTCTCTACACTACCCTCCTTGCAAGTAAATCAAGTCAACCTGTGAACCGATGAACCCAAAACCTTCCTCAAAGTCCAAGTGAACCACATATTCCTTCATCACTTCTTCAACTCTTCTTCCATCATCGGGTCTAGAGGGTTTGAGCATGTAAGAGGGCATTCTTTTTCCCAAATGGAAGAATCAATTGGAGGTAGTACACCAAAAGTCTTGGCATGTTGTTGATCTAAAATATTGTTTTACGGTCTTTAAGTCAACCTCATGAGGATAAAATCCCCTTGCATTTTTTAAGAGGTGGTACTCCTCTATTTTAAAATTGTATGCATAAATATAAACAATTCTTGAGAAGGACCAGACTTATTTAAAATAAATATTCACATGCAAAGAATACTTGAGATGGTACCAGGTATCTTATAAAAGGAAACCATTTGCAATATATTATAGAATTCATAAACTAACAGAGTATGAAGATAAATATGATGACATTTCCATCACAACATTCATCAAGACATAACACAATGTCCAAGTAAAGGAAACAAGAAAGTGTAGTTTGCATATGGAAAAGAACTTTAAATGATTATTTCATTAGGCACAAAAAATATTGTGATAGATACACATTTGGAATCCCAAGCTTGAAACCAAAGTCTTTGAGATTACATTAATGTAATACCCTAAAATAGTTCTCTGAGAACCTTAAAAATAATAAATATGTCTTTAAAAATACAAGGTAAATGTCTTGGAAATAAAGATTTGTGTTTTTCCTTCAAAGAGGACTGGGATGGGGCTCCTGCAGACCATATTATGAAAAGACCTGGAAGACAAAAGAAAAACAATCAAATATCAGTTTGTGTTTCACAAATTACTGGGAAATAAAAGGCAATGTGACAAGTGATTGTAGAAAAATGATAATAAGAAGAGGAAAAATGTTACTATTTGACTCAATGTGATGGAAAAAAAATTTGAACACTTTACTTGCTTGGAGGTGCCTCTTTTGTAGGTTCTTGTTGTCACTAAGGTGGCATAACTGTTGCAACCATTTCTTGTTGTTCTCACTCAATGATTTTGATTAAGGATTTTCTTAACCATTCTTCAATATATTCCCTCATGGGAGCCACCATGATCTCATTCCTTGTCTTTATCATGAACAATTCATTCTCCATCTCTCTCAAGTCCATGCTTGATTGGTGCAATGTGTCATCTGACTCATCATTTATGTTGATGTATCTCACTAGCCACCTTTTGACTTCTTCTTCGGAGAATTATTTTGTTTCGATGAAGTCATTTTCCCAAGCAATCTTCAATACATTAAGTTCTTTTATTAATGTTTCTTTAGATGAAAGCATTGTATATGGCGTCTTTGTAGAAACATTCATCATTCTTCAAGTCCTTCTAAAGATATTCTTTAAAAATTGTGATTCTTGTTGAAAAGTTAGTGGCACTTTGAGCAAGATCCCAAATTTCTTGAATCAAATCTATCCTTTTTTGGATCCTGTCTCCAACACATTTTCTTATTGCTTGTAGTAAACGTAATGAACCTTTTCATTTGTTACTTCTTTTTGGGATATATTCTAAAGTGAACGTTGGTTGAATTGTATTCAAAGGTTCTGGAAATAAAGGTCCTGGAATTAAGGTTGCCTCTAGTTCTTTTATTTTTTGTTTTAATTCCACATTTTCCTTTTCCATGATACTGAGACTTTTTCAGGGATTCTCTCATTGCATCGTAGAATTGTACAATTTTTTATGGTGCAACTCCGTCGAAATCGATTGTTGATTTCCATTTCTCGGATGACTTTTTATTTTTTGTATTGACTTTTTCAATTAACAATTTTTTGGACACTCGATTATAGGTCGCGTGGTGCAAGGTTACATACTCTTCTTTGAATATCTATGATTCCTAAGTGACTAGGGATTCGGCTATTTCTCGGGTTTCTAGCAGTCTTTGCTCAGACCAACTGGGTTCTTTGATAAGCTCATCCACATCCAGAGCTGATGGGATTTCTTGGATTTCCAATATGCATAACCTTGTTATCTGTGTATTCATTTTTCTTTTTGCAGAAGTATATGCGTTATGATAATTTTCAAGGTTTTTCTTTGGTGGGTCTTTATCACCACCGTCGTCTAAACTTTTGGTCAGTGTTTTCCTCATCTCCATACCACTGCTCCTAGGCTTTGTTCTTACCCGGGTAATTTTTTGGGAAACAGTTGGTGAATTAGGATTTATGTATGATGCTTCTCTACCATGTTGTTGGTATCCTTCATTGGTACTAATTAATTCCTCCATGTCATTCAAATATTGGTCGATTGAAAATTTAGGGAGGTCTAAGTTATCTCCACCCCCTTCTTTAAATTGCTCAATTTTGGTGAAATAAGAAGAGTAACCAGTTGAGGACATATGTGTAGTAAACATATCATTTGGGTCGAAACCCTCAAGAAGTTCAGCTTCCTTTAAGACAAGTTGGTCAAAATGACCTGCAAGTTCATCCAAATGGGATATGTGTTTTACGACAATTTCCCCAATTTTCCAAGGAAAGGGAATGAATTGCTTATTTCTCTTCTCGTTAGAGAAGTGATCCCAAGTCTTGTATTGTCTACAAACTTATACAACAAAATGTTTGTCTGATACATAAAACAAGAGAATGAAAGGCTTATATTCACATCCAAATAACTTGATGTAGCCCCCCCTACTCTCTTGGGGTTCTGCAAACTCCCGGTCTCTGGATCTTTCCAATACTCTGAGTCAAATCGACTCTTTCGGCTCCTGATCAAACCCAAATCAATTATACACATGCCCCTTTCTTCTTTAGGCGTAGGTTATGTGATACTTACACCCTCCTGTCTACGCGCTCTGGGCACTCTTCAATTTTGCGGGCACTAGCTCCTTTTCGCTAGCCCCTTCCTACATATGCCTCTTGGCTATGACATTGTGTAAATATGTGATTGTGGGTGCTTGCAAGAGTGGTTTTAGACTAACTCACTTTTCGCCCCACAATCCTCCTTGTGATGCCACGTATCCCTTTGCGAATAGCGTGGTTCCAATTGCGGCCCGCTCTAAAATAATTATCGTCTAAGCATGTCCTAGCCCCGCAGTCCCTTCTGTCCGTCAATTTTTTTCTTCTCAGCGTTGCCTCGCGATCAATGGATATTATCGAATCTCATGTTCCTCTCTTCATTCCTCTTTCCACACATCTCCCCAGATCTTTATAATCTATCGACATGTAACTCCCCTCTAGATCAACAGTTGTCGTTGACTTCGCCTTTCCGACCTTCAGCAGTTTCAACTCTCAAACTTGGCTTTCCTATGTGTGGAAATATCCCGGACTGGAATATCTTTCGACACCTATCCCCCTCTTAATCTACGACCACGATCTCCTCCGCGAGTTCGGCCTTCAGGGATCTCGATTCTCAAATTCTTCCCTCTATTGACTGGGTATCTCCCAGAGTGGAAGATCTATTGATGTGTGTCTCCCTAATCAATGGCCATGCCCCCGCTTTGGGACTTTGGCCTCCTCAACTAGATCAATGGTCCTCTAAATCCTTCCTCAATCAACGACCAAGATATTCTCCGGGTCTTCGGACTTTTCCTCCTCCGCTTTTCTCCGGAGTTCTGGATCCGGCGCCGCGTATCCTCCTTTGCATCGACCTCTCTCATTGTTTCATATTTTCAGGCTTCGAAAATCTCAAATGTCAAACTCATGCCTCCCTATTTCTTTCACCCAGAGTTGATAATCTATTGACGTGTGTCTCCCCTTTGAGCTGATGATTGAGGATTACTTTGGGTATTTACCCGAACTGCATGGATCTATGCCAAGTCTCCCTTGATCTGATGGCTATGAATCACTTCAGGACTTTACCCAGACTGCTTAGATCTTTGCCACGTCTCCTATCCTAGTCTGATGACTCAGATTCACTTCGTGTGATATGATGGCTCAGAGCTACTTCGGCTCTCCGAACTTCGCGAATCTCAAATCTCAACTTAGAGACTATATAAAAATTTCCTGGAGCTCACGATCTGTTGACAAGTGTCCCCTCATAGACTGAAATCTCTCGGCTCTTTGGCTCCCTGGTGCTTCGGCTCTTCAGCTCCCCAGCGCTTCGGCTCTCTAGCTCCCCGACGCTTCGGCTTGGCTTTCGCACTTTGGCTCTTCGAGCTTCAAGAGTCTCAACTCCTATGCACTAGTTTCTCTTAGAGTGATTTCACCCAAAACACACGATCTTTTGACGCATGTCTCCCCCTTGATATGACAGCCTCTATCTACTTCGGGTCTTCAAACTTCCAGAGTTTCAAATCCTACGCACTCATTCCTCCCAGAGTGCTTTCACCCGAAACCTCAGATCTTTCGCCACCTGTCCTCCTCAATGATGGACGGTCCCTGTTCACTTCATGACTTCGGGACTTTGACAAGTCTTCTCTCCTGTGTACACAAGACACTAAAGCTCGTGCACCTTCTTCTGGATCCAACGGTCGTTGGTCCTTCACTCCTAGATCCAATGGATGGGATCTGTTCTTCTCCTATGCACTTCCTTTTCTCGCTGGACTCAAATCGGATGGTCTTGATTCCTCCTCACAATCAATCTGATGGCTGTGGTCACTCCTCCTCTTGAACTTTAGACTTCTCCCACCTTGAAAGACTTAGTCTGCATTCAAAGGTCTCCACCTTTGAACTTTCTCTCACGAACCCGACTCCTTTGGGTCTCGCTTACACTCTTGCATTGTTATCTCTTCTGATCTTTTGGACTTCGAAAAATTCTGCCTCTTACGCACTCTCTGCGTTATTCCTCCTGAGCTTGATCTCCTCTAAGACTTCAATCTCCCACTCATTCCTTGCATTTCTGGCATTTCGTCAAACTCAGATCCGAAGGATTTCTTTAAAAGAAATTATTCTCACCCTCATGTCGTTCTTCTGGCTCGATGCACACCTTGCAGATATTTTCCTCATAGAGTTTTCAGTAACTCTATCTCTCCACGAACTCAACATAGAGTTCTTCTTATGCACACTTACACCAGCTCAATGCCCACCTGGTAGAGCTTGATAGAGTTCTCAGTAACTCTCCTTCTCTCTAAACTTGACAAAGAGTTCTTCATGTGCTCTCCTTGCACTTTCGCTGATGAAGGTTCAACGGTATCTCTCATGGGCTTCCCTGAGGTTAACTCACCTTTGTCAACGCACCCTTTGTGGACTATGTGCACACCTTACACTTCTGGAACTCAAATGAGAGAAACAATTGAAACGCATTCAATACTTCATCAATCTATGCATTCAAACATGGAAATGCAGAAAAACATATAAAGCATACATATACATAAACACAGGATATGTAGGAAAAACTGATTTTCAATTATCTTTGTGTGTCTATACAGATGTTTACAAAAACTAGACTATAACAGAGTCCCAGTTCTCTCAAGCTCTCTCTTAGAACTTCTAAGACCTCCTAAGGCCTCTATATCATTCTCTCCTCTCTGCTAATTACAAAAGAGGGCTCCACGAGCTTATCCTCTTCACAGCCTCAGTGCCATCGCTGTCTCAATTACGACACCATACTTCTATGGATACATTCCATAAATGTTCATCCAGAAATGACTACGATCTAGACTTGCTACAGGAAACCATTAAAGGAAACCCTACCCACTACATGTACAAAGGCATGGCCTGGCATTTATAGCCTTACAACACAAAAATCCGTATAGGATTATTTCAAATTTAAAAATGGGAGGGTTGACGCCTCTCCCTTTCTCCATTGCGCATATGCGTGTTGGCTTGCTGGAGCATTTGTTGAGGTGGAGCGATGCTTCTGCATCATATTCCACTACTAGGAAAAACATGAGCTCATGCTCATGAGCTCCTCTTCTCCAGTGTTGAAATCCTCCTGGATCCCAAACTCTCTTCTGGAGTTGTCTCTTGTTCCTCTGCCTTGTTGTTGTGGTTGCTGCTGCATCTTCTTCTCCTTCTTCTATGTTGTTGTTGCAGGTTATCCCCTTTGTTGACTACTTCTTGCGTTGACCTCAACATCAGCCTTCTTATCTCCTCTATCACCCTGTCAAGTTTCTCCAGTGGTTGGCTCTTCTTATGCAGTCTTCTTTGCTGCAATTATTCCCTATCAATGGGTAGATCATCATGATCCCCCATGTCGTTTTCTTATTCTGTGGAATTAGCTTGCCACTCTGTTGCCTCATCACTAAGTTGTTGCTCAGCTTCCTCCTCTGACAAATTACCTTCTATCAGCTCCTCTCGTGTTGGTTCAAGTCCAACTTCTTCCAGCTGCTCCTCTGGCTGGTATGCTCCTCCATCTATCTCCAACTTAGCTTGTTGGATGTGAAAACTTTGCACCATCACCCTTCTCTCTAGGGCTTCCAATTCTCCATATAGATCAACAAAGTCCATGTTGTCTGCTTCCTCTTCTGTTGTAGGCTCCAGTGTTGTATTCATCTATGTTTCAGCTTCCTGGCTGAAAAATTTGGGCCATTCTTCTGAATGCTCCTCTCCTTTTGTTGGGGTAGACATCAGTGTCTGCTCCATTTCTTCCTCTTCTCCTTGGGCAGTTTCTGATATCTTCTCCTTCATCATGAAAGTCACTACTAGCTGTCCTTCTTCTGCTCTGTCCTCAACTGGGCTATCTGGTAGGAATATCTGAATTCCTCCAATGATCATAATGCTCCTATGATCCTCCTCCTGGATGGTGAGAGTATTCAAATTCTCATCATATTCATTCACATGGTCTGCAAATCCACATGAATATTCATTTATCATCACTCCTTGCTGATATGAACTCTCGACAGATTCCATGAGACTCTCAGACAGTCTCATCTCTTTTCCCTTTCCCACCTGGCGATTTGGGAATTTTCTGCTACCCACCTGGAAATCTATGAGATCAACCGATCCCATCTCATCCTTCACCTGGCAATCTGAACTTCTGATACTTATCCCCTGGCAGTATATGAGACTTCCACCTGATCTCTTTCCATTGCCCACCTAGAAACTCGAAAGTCCATTTCTGCCCATCTGGCCGTTTATGAGATCTTCAACCGATCTCTCCTCCTCTTCATCACTGGGCTATCTCCCAATTTCTAGTTCACAGATGTAAACCATTTCCTCCTCTGTGTCACTGAGGTTTTCAACATAGCTCAACCACCTATTTAGCAGTTGTCGTTGTCTTCTGGCCAACAATATCTTAACTAGCCACTTCACCTTCTTCATCATGGGCCACTCATACTCCCAATGCACTTTTGCATCCTATTGCATTTTAAATGCAAGCTTCTCCATTTGTGCTCTTATCTAATCGATATCTAGAACCATCTTTGGATTTCATTTATGCTTGCGGCCTTCTCTTCAACCATGCTCATGGCCTTGAGTATCCATCTTCACCTTCTACCTGCCCTCCTGGCAAGTCTATGGATCACTCTACTTCCGCGAGCATCTCCACCTTCCCTCACAGCTCACCTGGTTGTTTAAATTATTGCTACTGTGTCCATGCAACAAGCTTCTCATAGAGCATCAGTACTCTGCCTTCCTTCACCTGTTGTCTACAAGAAAACTTTAACTTCTTATAACACTTGATGTTATCATATCATCTCCCTTCACTGTCTTGCCCTTTTGTCTAATGTCTGCAAACAACATTCGGCCTTCTCCTCTTTGTCTTTCGCCTGAAATCTACAGATGAAAATTAGCTCTGATAACACATGATGGTGTGTATCAGAGTATATCCTTTTTCTGCTCTCCACTAAAAAAATAAACAATCTGAGCTATGATACCACCTAATGGTATCAGACTATCCCTTTTTTAATGTCTCCTCTCCTAGACCTACAGAAATTAATTATGCAAAAAGGCTCTGATACCACCTGATGCATCCCCCCTGCTCTCTTGGGGTTCTGTGACCTCCCGGTCTCTGGATATTTCCAATACTCTGAGTCAGATCGACTCTTCAGGCTTCTGATAAAACCCAGATCAATTATACATAGGCCCCTTTCTTCTTTAGGTGCAGGTCATGGGATACCCGCACCCTCCTGTCTCAACTTAAAGACTCTATACAATTTTCTCGGAGCTCACAATCTGCTGAAAATTGTCCCCTCGCAGATCGACAGCTCTCTGCTCTCCGGAGCTTCGTCTCTTCAACTTCCCGGTGCTTCGGTTCTTCAGCTCCGCGGTGCTTCGACTCTTTATCTCCCCTATGCTTCGGCTCTTCGAGCTTCGACACTTTGGCTCTTCAGGATTCAAAAGTCTCAACTCTTATGCACTCATTTCTCCCAAAGTGATTTCACCCGAAACACATGATCTCTTAACACGTGTCTCCCCCTTGATCTGATGGCCTCTATTTTCTTCGGGTCTTTGGACTTTAGGAGTTTCAACTACTGTGCACTTGTTCCTCCTAGAGTGTTTTAACCCAAAACCTCAGATCTTTCGCCACCTATCCTCCTCGACGATGGACGGTCCTTGTTCACTTCAGGACTTCGGGACTTTGACAAGTCCACTCTCCTGTGTACACAAGAGGCTAAAGCTCGTGCACCTTCTTCTGGATCCAACAGTCGTTGGTCCTTCATAACCAGATCCAACGGATGGGATTTGTTCTTCTCCTCTGTAATTCCTTTGCTTGCTGGACTCAAATCTGACGGTCCAGATTCCTCCTCACAATCAATCTGATGGTTGTGGTCGCTCTTCCTCCTGAGCTTTAGACTTCTCCCATCTTGAAATACTTAGTCCATGTTCAAAGGTCTTGGCATTTGAACTTTCTCTTGCGAACCTGACTCCTTTGGGTCTCACTTACACTCTTGTGTCATTATCTCTTATGAGATTTTGGACTTAGAACAAGTCTGCCTCTTACGCACACTCTGTGTTATTCCTCCTGAGCTTGATCTCCTCGAAGACTTCGATCTCCCATGCACTCCTTTCATTTCTGGGATTTCGTCAAACTCAGATTCAAAGGATTTCTTTAAAATAAATCATTCTCTCCCTCCTGGCATTCTCCTGGCTCGATGCACACCTTGCAGAGCTTTTCCTCACAGAGTGTTCAGTAACTTTGTTTCTCCCTGAACTCAACATAGAGTTCTTCTTGTGCACACTTAGACCGGCTCAATTCCCACCTGGTAGAGCTTGAAAAAGTTCTCAGTAACTCTCCTTCTCTCTGAACTCGACAAAGAGTTCTTCATGTGCACTCCTTGCACTTTTGTTGATGAAGGTTCAACGGTATCTCTCCTGAGCTTCTCTGAGGTTAACTCACCTCTGTCAACGCACCCTTTGTGGACTGTGTGCACACCTTACACTTCTGGAACTCAAATGAGAGAAACAATTGAAAATCATTCAATACTTCATCAATATACACATTCAAACATGAAAATGCATAAAAACATATAAAGTATACATATACATAAACAAATGATATGCAGGAAAAACTGCTTTTCTATTATCTTTGTGTGTCTATACAGAAGTTTGTTGGCAAATGTTTAACAGGTAGAATATGCTTGTCATTAATGGCAAGTACAACAGTGAAGATGACATGAGTATAGGAAGAATGTAACAGACGGGCATTAGAAGTAGTTTGGGAAGACGCTGCAGAGAAAGCTCGAGAAGATCAGAAGAGATAGTGCAGAGGATGGTTGGCATGCTTTATAGGCAATATGCGCTTGTCATTGATGGCAGGATCAGAGTGTGCATTGATGGAAAAACAGGAACAAAGTAAGCTCAGGAGGAATTAGCGCAGAGTCGAATGCAGTGCGTAGGTGTGCACCAGGGATGAGGTTAACTCATGGCTAAAGCTCAAGGGAGATAGCGTAATTAGGATCACAGGCAGATCAAAGGTCGAGGCCTTTGACACTTAGAAATTCTTCCAAGTAAGGAGGATGCGTAATCTTGGAGGAGAAGCATCGGTGATCGTTGGATCCCATCCCGAATTCCCAATGACCGTCAGATCTCAATGTAGACAAGAGGAGCGTGCAGATATGGAGGATAGATCTCGAGAAATAGATCTGAGCACAGGGTCCGACCACCGTTGGATCAAGGAGAACCTACACGTTCTTTAAAGTGCAAGGAGTAGAGGGCTCACAAAATCCCGAAACAAGGAGGACCGTCCATCTTCAGGCAGGACACATGGGGATAGATCGTCAGTTCGTTGACGGGAGATTCAAAGGAACGATGTTCCCTAACCTCTCGAAATCGCAATATGCGAAATCGCAACTTAATCGCAGCCATTGAATCAAGATTGAATCTGGACCATTGATCCAAGTCCATTTCGGGGTTTCGAGGATCGAGTGTTGGAGATGTCAAAGAATATTAACATCAAGAATCCTGATATCACGATATGCGAAATCACGACATAATTGCAATCGTC
>JZKD02S1674143.1:284508-296724 GCA_000966675.3 Picea glauca | reverse complement strand
ATTCAGACACTTGCAGACTTAGAGGTAAAATACACTGCACCGATCCCAATTCATTGTGATAACACTAGTGCCATCAGTGTGTCTAAAAATTCTGTCTTCCACTCCAATACAAAACATATTCCCATAAAATATCATTTTCTGAGAGAGCAGGTCACCAATCAGATTGTTCAGGTCCATTACATTCCCACAACAGAACAAATTGCAGACATCTTTACTAAGCCCCTAGCCAGGACACCGTTTGAATATCTCAGATAGAAGATGGGTGTCATTTCGTTTCACACCTAAAAGAGTCCATATTGTTAGGGGGAGTTTTGTATTGTTTGAATATCTAATGCCTCCTAAAAATTACTGCAATAGCTCAGGGGGAGCATGTATCTTCTTTGACATTGATGTCAAAGGGGGAGAAAAGAATTTGGGTGTCTTAGTTTCCATCAATGAAAAAGGGGGAGATTGTTGGCAAATGTTTAATAGGTAGCATATGTTTGTCATTTATGGCAAGTACAATAGTGAAGATGGCATGAGTATAGGAAGAATGTAACAGATGGGCATCAGAAGTAGTTTGGGAAGACACTGCAGAGCAAGCTCGAGAAGATCAGAAGAGATAGTGCAGAGGATGGTTGGCATGCTTTATAGGCAGTATGCACTTGTCATTGATGGCAGGATCAGAGTGTGCATCGATGGAAAAACAGGAACAAATTAAGCTCGGGAGGAATTAGCGCAGAGTCGAATGCAGTGCGTAGGTGTGCACCAGGGATGAGGTTAACTCATGGCTAAAGCTCAAGGGAGATAGCGTACTTAGGATCATAGGCGGATCAAAGGTCAAGGCCTTTGACACTTAGAAATTATTCCAAGTAAGGAGGATGCGTAAGCTTGGAGGAGAATCGTCGGTGATCGTTGGATCCCATCCCGAATTCCCAATGACCGTCAGATCTCAATGTAGACAAGAGGAGCGCTCAGATATGGAGGATAGATCTCGGGCATTAAATCCGAGCACAGGGTTCGACCACCATTGGATCGAGGAGAACATGCACGTTCTTTAAAGTGCAAGGAGTAGAGGGATCATAAAATCCCGAAAGAAGGAGGACCGTCCATCTTCAGGCAAGACACGTGGGGATAGATCGTCAGTTCACTGACTGGAGAGTCAAAGGAACGATGTTCCCTAACCTCTCGAAATCGCGATATGCGAAATCACGACTTAATCGCAGCCATTGAATGAAGATTGAATCTGGACCATTGATCCAAGTCCATTTTGGGGTTTCGAGGATCGAGTGTTGGAGATGTCAAAGAATATTAACATCAAGAATCTCGATATCACGATATGAAAAATCGCAACCTAATTGCAACCATCAGATCAAGATGTGATCTGGACCGTTGATACGACTCCATTACGGAGTTTTGTGGATCGGGATTTTAAAGTGACAAAAACACTGAACGACAAGAGTGTCAAAATCGCGATGTGTGAAATATCGACTGAATATGAATCATCAAATCAAGAAGTGATCTAGACTGTTGATCCGACTTCTTTACGGAATTTCGTGGATCGGGATTTGGAAGTGTCAAGAACATTGAACATTAGGAATCCCGAAATCACGATATGCGATATTGTGATTTAATCGCAGCCATCAGATCAAGATGTGATCTGGACCGTCGATCCGACTCACGTCAGCATACCACGTCAGCAAGGAACACGTGGCACAACCAGGTAATGACAAGTATCAGACTGATTCAACATTTCAGACACATGTAAGTCACGAATCAGAGTGACACGTGGCAGTATTCAACACGTGTCAATCCACGTGTGACATCAGAAGATTTACACCACTTCGGAGTTTCAAAAATCGGGAGATGGACAGATGTCGTAGGACAAGGAGGGGCTAAAGGGAACGAGCCTTGTCGCACGGTCAGGTGGAGAACAGACGGCAGGAGGGGGGAGAATGATACAAAAGGTGACACGACATGAATGGGGCCCTTCGTCAATACCCCACCATTCTGGACCCCCCCCCCTTTAATTAAAGGCAGGAGGGCATAGGGGGTCCGGAATCGCTTGAGCGTCGTTGATCTGGGCGCTCTAATCCTGGCTGTTCAAGAGAGGCGCGCCCAATTCCGGACCCCCCCCCCCCTTCGCTTAAAGGTAGAATGGCAGGGGGGCTCCGGAATCCAATCCCGACCATAGATATCGGAGCACAGATTCTGGCCATCCAGATTTGCTCGCTGCATATCCAAAAGGTGCATTTGCACCCCAAACTTAGGAAGGTATAAGCTCGACTGCGCCAAAGAAGACGAGGAGTCTCAACTACCAGGGAGCTTGAGAAATCTCAGTAGAACACCCAGTGATGTTGGACGCATGGTGGAAAATGACCAAAGAAGCTGAAGAGTCATGATGATGATCAGATAGAGCACTCAAGTTGCGGAGGAATTTGGCGCAGAGTGTGCATGCAGAGGCATTGCAAATATTGCATGCACAAGAAGCACAGGTACTATAAGGATGATGAATAAAGAAGAGATGGGTCTTGTGGTTGTTGAGAAGGATTCAAGTGTGAGCAAGGAGGTAGAGCGCAGGAGTAGAGATGCATGGTAGAGGAAGGTTGCATCAAAGGGATACGGTGCAGAGAGTATAAAAGGCAGAAGAACAGAAAGTGCAAGGGGCATGCAGAAGACACTGATGCAGACAGGGCAGAGCAGCGTAACAGAACAACAACAAGGCTGGTAAGCCATTGAATTATTTTATATCGCTGTAATAAGTTTCAGTAACAAAGAATTTATTAACCAGGGTGGTTGGGAGGTTCTAGGGTGGACTGGTGTCCTCAAAGGTTCAAGTGGGTGCTTGAACATAGGGAGTTGGTGCTTCCTTCTAGTTGGTGCTAGAGAAACCAGGGAGTTGGTGCTTCCTTCTAGTTGGTGTTAGAGAATCGAGGGGGTTGGTGCTTCCTTCTAGTGGGTGCTAGAGAAACAGAGAGTTGGTGCTCTCAGCAAGTTGCAGCTTGCAAAACCAGAGGTTGTAACCTCACAATGAGTTGGTGCTCATATGTATGATAATGTAAAGAATGTAGATAATACTTATCATATAAAGAAAAAAGAGGTTTTAGCCTATATGGGTTTCCTCGGAAACTATCTATCTCTGTCTTGCTCATATATGTGACTGATGTTGAATGTTCCTTTGTTTATTTCTCTGCATTATTGTGATCATCATTGAGTGCCTTGTAAAGATCTTAAAAGAAGCATAATTTTTTAAGCACGGTAACAACTGATTCAGCCCCCCCTCTCAGTTGTCCAACAATGTTTACAAAAACTATACTGTAACAGAGTCCTAGTTATCTCAAGCTCTCTCTCATAACTTCTAAGACCTACTAAGGCCTCTCTATCATTCTCTCCTCTCTGCTAATTACAAAAGAGTGCTCCAAGAGCTTATCCTCTTGACCGCCTTAGTGCCATCGTTGTCTCAGTTACGACACCATACTCTTACGGCTACATTCCATAAATGTTCATCCAGACTTGACTACGATCTGGTCCTACTACAGGAAACCATTAAAGGCAGCCCTACCCACTATCTATACAAAGGCATGGCCTAGCATTTACATCCTTACAACACAAAAATCCATATAGGATTATTTCAAATTTAAAAATGGGAGGGTCGGTGCCTCTTCCTTTATCCATTGCACTTTTGTGTGTTGGCTTGCTGGTGCATTTATTGAGGTGGAGCGATGCTCCTGCATAATAACTTGATATTAATGAAAGCTTTGGTAGTCTCGAAAACTCCTTTCCCCATGAGAAAGGTGGCATCTTCAAGTGATAACCCATACGTATTAGGGCCAAAAAATATTTTTTTAAACTCTGAAATGAAATATTTTGAACCAGGTCAAAATTATACTGAGCTTTATGCTTATACAACATTGAATACCAGATGAACATTGTTTCAGATTTATAATCAATTCTCCTTTCCCTTGGTAAGTATTCAAACACATGGTATTAGGTTATATATAAAATGAGGTAGGACGTCATATAAAATTTCCAAGTATTTTTCAAATTACTCAATTGAAAACAGATTTCACTAGAGACAATATGACCCCAATCTATGATGGCATTCTCATGCAAAGAAAAATGAAAGGCATAGATGATGTTATTTGGCACAAAGGCCGTGGATTTCAAACCAATAATACGGGAAAATAACCAAGCAAATTCCTTGTATGGGTATTTCAAGGGTCTTACCTCAATCTTGGAAGAATTGGTGTTACTTCTCGGATCAACTAGACATTTACTAAGGAGTTCTTCTTCTCCCTTGTGTTGCTTGAGGAATTCATTATCATATTCACCCTTGAATCCCATGGTGGGTGTGGGGAGCCATAGAATTCTGGTGAACACAGAAGGATCTAAAGAGATAGGTTGTTGTCCTTGGAGTTGGATTATTCTCTTCTTGGAATTGAATTTTTGTGCACACCACTGAACGAGTTCTCTGAAATCTGTTACCTCTAGAACACAACCAACAAGTGTTATGCCTAAATCCCAAATAAGGTTTGTCTTTTTCTCAGCTAGAGGGAGGACCTTGTAGTAGTTGTATGCTCGCGACCACTGAAACTCTTGATCCTCATGCCCAAGTGTGTTTAGTGTATCCCCACAATATAACTCATTTTTCTTACTTGACATTATTTCATTGCTTTAGCTTTGGAAATAGGTGGCACTATTGTCGATATTTACAACTTGGCATATTAGTTCTTATTTGAATTACCATGTACTGTCTTGATGGCTCAATCACCGTAGTTCTTATTTAAAAGTCGTTGTCCTGCACAACGATATTTTTGAATTTATTACAAGGTTTGCGAGCTTTTTGTGAATTTAATAACAACATTATGTTCACACAAGTGGCAACCAATGTGGCAAGGAAAATAAATGCGATGGAAAGTGGTGATGGGATGGTGTGGCGGATGAAAAGTGGAAAGTATGTAGGTGCATAATGAGGATTGGAAAGTGAATTATGTAGTATGCAAGATTGTGGATCTACGGGCCTGCGGGTCTACAAGCATATGGGAATAAAGAAGGTAGAAGTTAAATTGTCCCGCACCCAAAGTAAGAAAATTGGCCAAGTATGGGAGATGGTGATTTTGCAGGTCTTGAAACTAAGAGGTACATTTTGTAGAATGTGATATTGTAGGTCGACGGATATGCGAGTATGTGGACATGAAAAAGGTAAATGGGATGGTCTTGTTGGATTACTAAGAAGGGGGGTGAATCAATAATAGAGCAATATAATCATTTTTCACCATAAAATGCAAGTGTTATATAAATGTAGCATTATCATCCAATAGTTGCAAAGTAAATAAACAATGAACAAAGAGAAATCACACACATACACAGTACACCATTGTTTTACGTGGAAACCCAAAGCGGGAGAAAACCACGAAATGCTTTTTCTTATATGTCTTTAAGAATTACATTCATTGGAAGCACCAACTTCCTTTGTTTTCCAGCTGCAACTAGAAGGAGGCTCCAACCCCCTATTTTCTCAAGCTACAACCTGAGGGAAGCTCCAACTCCCAAATTCTTTGGCTACAACCAGAAGGAGGCTACAACCCTTTATGTTCTCTGGCTACAACCACGTGTCCTTGCCTCGTCCAAACTCCTTGGTATATAAGTAGAATGATGGAACCGTTGTCACACTATCACTGTGAGATATAATGTTGTAAACCTGTACCAATCAACCTGCACCAAACAACCAGTAATCAACCTGTACCATAAACAAGTGCATCAATCATGCACCAACCTGTACCTCAACCTGTACCATGAATAAGTGCATCAACCATGCACCAAACCTGTATGAATAACCTATCACAACAACATGTCCAAACAATCTATCACAATAACCTGTCTCATCTATCTTATCAACCAAATCATACCTACTCACCAAGATCAATCACCAAGACAACTCTCAAAGATGTGCATAAACCAAACATAACACAACAACTCATAATCATCACCAAGATCAATATGTGTTTCTAATAATATACCAATACAAGTATGCTACATCATCCATAAACCATGTGTCAAAAATACTACTAACAAGTGCCTCCAACCATGTACCAAGTATGTATCAATCATGTATCAACAACTCATCAATATGGACCAACATCATCAACTATACACCTCATGTATTCACCAACTCATCAACTACTTGTATCAACCATGTACCCAACATGTACCTCAACTAAAAGCCCTCATCAATTTCATCATCCAAATATGATTTATAACTCTATAATAGACCTGGTGTATATGATCACATACATGCAAACCTTCCTTAACTTTAATAACAAGAGACTAGCATTTTCATCAAACTTTACTTTAGTCTCACATGACTAGTTTTGGATTAGTCAACAACCCTAACTTGAAATAATCATAACTATGTATCTGTAATGAATAAAGATCAAAAAATAGTACAAAATGTTCTTCAGTGTGTTTTATGCAATTCCTCTAGGTGTCGCTACTTAGAATCTCTCATAAAAGGAGTTATAGAAAAAATGGCATACCCTGTTGAATTATGGCTTATTCTAAAGAGCGAACTTGTAGAGTGTGCCCCGCACGAAATATTTGTTGTATAGATCTGAATATTTTACAAAGAATACTACAGACTATACTATAATCAACACATTTGGTCTTACTAAATTTGGATCTATTATGAAGAATTTATGACATTTTTACCCGAAACACATGTTTTAGACTAGTTTTAGGACTAGCCACAAACCCTATTTTCCATCAAGTGTAACTCCAAAAATACAACGAACCACAAGTTAAAATTCATACCACAACTACTTGGATATGTTTCCTCAATGACCTCCCAATTTCACTGTTTGAAGCATTCTAGAAAAAACGTTATTGCAAAAATGGTGAGATGACCTGTAAATAACATACCTTAGAAAGAATCATCAAAAGAATTTATCCTCCCTTGAATTTTGTCCTTCTTTACTTCACCTTCCCTCTGAAATTCGGCTTAGATATTCAATATGCTCAAATCACCTGTAGATATTCAATATGCTCAAGTGTGATTAAAATGAGAGAGTCTTGCCTCTTATTTATACTTTCATGTAGCTTCCTCAAGGGGTTACCTTTTAACCATCTTAACCCAATTTATTTATTTTAGGACTAACCCACTTCTAACCACTTTCCATAATTAGAAAGTTCTCCATTTACTTTATTATTTAAATAATCCTTCTTGACTTTTTCACTTCACTTTATTATTTAAATAATTTTCTTTGACTTTGTCACTTCACTTTATTATTTAAATAATCCTCTTTGACTTTGACACTTGACTTTATTATTTAAATAATCTTCTTTGACTTTGTCACTTCACTTTATTATTTAAATAAATAAAAAATAGTTTTTCACTTCACTTTGTTATTTAAATAATTTCTTCTTTGCAAGCACTTTGACTTATTTGACCTTTTGGGGCTTCAAGCCAACATATGAGGGTCCTCCAAATTCGTAAGGCCATAACTCTCAAACTGTGAGGATTTATGTGGCATTCCACATACCACCAGAAATGGAATGACATGTACTATCCATATAAAATAGTTTTACCTACAAATATATCAAAACTCATACCTTTATACATCAAACAAACTTAGGTCCATTACCCAAACCTGGGTTCTCCAACTTCACATGGCCATAACTCTCTTACCGTGAGGAGTTATGTGATGTTCCACATACCACCGGAAATGGCATGACATGTAATACCCATATAGAATAGTATTACCTTAAAATATATTAAAACTCATAACATTATACATCAAACAAACTTGGGTCCATTACCCAAACCTTTGTGTTACTGGAATTCGCTACCAGACTTTCTCCAAGGGTTGACATCAATCACTAAGCGTTGAAAGCAATCTACAATATCACTCTCCAATGGTTGACATCAATGACAACCAACAATCCATACCAACTGTCCATCAACCTAAGACAACGATCTGACAATCTCCCCCTTTGGCATTGAAGGCAACACCAACATTGATGGCAACACTTAGGCATGATAACAATCATGTTTATACTCCTCATCAATGTTTCTATCTCTCCCCCTTTGACATAAATGGCAAAGGGTATCTCCCTTTGGGGTTGCTCCCCCTGATTGAACTCTCCTTGGGTTGCTCCCCCTGTCTACATGCCTCTATTCTCTCTCTCCAAACATTTCTATCATGCATCTGATAAATCTCTCCCCCTTTATCATCAATGGAAAAGGTATCTTTCCATCCGAGGTTGCTCACCCTAACTGAACTGTCCTTAGGGATACTCCCCCTCACTGAACTCTTCCTGAAATTGATCTCCCAACCTGAATTGTCCTATTTATGGTGCTTCCTCGTGTAGATCTAAGACATATAAGATAAGCATTCAAAAGCATTCATTTTGGAGTAGAAATTACCCCTAGTGTCTGGTAAAGATACTCAAAAGCTTCCCATGGAAGCGATTTTGTAAAGATGTCTGTCAGTTGTTATTATGTGCCTAGATATTCAACTATGATGTTTTTCTCTGCAACATGTTCCCGTAGAAAGTGATACTTGATTGGAATGTGCTTCGTATTGGAGTGCATCACCGGGTTATTTGAGATACTGATGGTGCTTGTATTATCACAATATATTGGAATGGGCTCATCATACTCAACCTGTATATCTGTCAGAGTTTGTTTCATCCATAGAACTTGTGTACAACATGTTGTTTCAATATACTCTGCCTCGGCTGTAAATAAGGATATTGATGATTGTTTCTTACTTAACCATGATACTAAACACTCACCCAAGTAGAATGTTGCTTCGTCGGTCATCAAGGCAACCTGCCCAATCTGCATCTGTGTAGGCAATAAGTGATAGATCATTTCCTTTTGAATACCATAATCCAAATTCTTTTGTTCCTTTGAGATATCTGAAAATCCTCTTCACTTCTAATACATGTGATTCCTTTGGTGTTGCTTGAAATCGTGCCACATGTCCAACTTCTTTCATTACATATGGTTTGGATGATGTCACATATAGTAAGCTACCAATCATTGACATGTATTGTCTCTGGTCTACAAACTTTGAATCATCATCTTTCCTCAACTTGAAATGGGTTTGCATATGAGTGGTAACTAGTTTGCAATCTTCCATTATGAACCTCTTTAGCATTTCTCTGATATACTTAGTTTGAGAAATAAAAATTCTTTGGTTTCTTTGACATATCTGAAGACCCAAAAAGAAGGATAGTTCTCCAAGTAATGACATTTCAAATTCATTATGCATATCCTTTGCAAATTTATGTCTTAACCTGTCATTAGTACTTCCAAAAAAATACCATCAACATAAATTTCAATTAATAAAATACTACCTTGAGTTACCTTGATGTATAGGTTGTTGTCTGTGCTTCCTTTCCATAGTTCATAGGGAGTTTTGTCATTGTTGTTTCTAAGCATTACTCTATTTTGAATGTGAACTAATGTATGCACTACATGTATCCAAAAAATATATGTCAATTTGGAATCCATTAGCATTGTTCGAGCCATTTCCTGTGTAATTATCATCCATTATGATAATGTTCATTTGTCTTTGAACCACTCTCTAAACCAATCTATGAATCCATGCTCTCGTCCACTTTCATATATTTGTCCAAACCTACTAAGTATTCTTACAAATCCATCTTTATCCATATTGTCCAAGACTCTACTTGCGCAATTGTCCATAATGTTGACCCATTTATCACTATATTATCATGAAGTCTTGATTAATATATCAAATTGTACTTCTTCTAACTGACTGCTCTAGATCTGTCTTCTCAAACTTTGCAAGTTGCTCGAATGATGGTTCTTTAGTCTGTCACAGATATCACATAGACTCCCCCTATCTAATATCCATATTACCTAGGAGTCTCTAAGTCGGATGGCTCAGAAAAATTCATGCTCTGATGTGTATTCATCATCATCTTCATTGGTAGATTGATCATCTCTCTGAGCTCTGACTTCTTTATTTTTGTCTATGGATTCATCTTTCACTACAATACCTGAAAGTACAATCTCTTGAACATGTTCTTTATTTACTTGTCCTTCTTTTCTTTCATTTATTTTCCAAACCTTTCTATATCTGACATCCTTCTTTTTCTCTGTAGATTTTTCTTCATCTCATTTTATTGCCAATCTTTCGATCTCTGGGACCTGGTCTTTGTTCACCTGTTCTTCCTATTTTCTTATCCATACTTTCTTATATATGATATCAGTGTTCTCTTTCATGGAAGTATCGATCATGATTCTACAATCATGAGCTATGTGTCCATAGTTATGACATTTGTAACATTCAATGTTACGTGGGGCCACATAGGCATTTCTTGCTTGAACATTTATTTTATAATCCCTGCAATCTGCAACCTTATGTCCAAAGTTAGTACAATAAAAACAATGACCATAAAAGAAATTTGCATACCTGGCAGTGAATGATCTTATTTGTGGTGTAGTCCTTCTGAATTTCTTCCTTGACTGATCATGATCATGATTGAAGCTTATTTGTGGCCTGAATATGAATGGTCTTCTTGAAGATGTATCTTTATTAGTTTTCTTAGATTCTGGTTGACCATGATTCCTTCCTTTGAGGACTTCTGCATAACTCTTTCTATTTTCTTCATTCTTCTTTTTTATCAACGTAGAGTGCTTCTCTTCATTCTCTATAACTGATGTGGATGTTTCTATCTCTTCAATGTTCTTGTTGAGCTCGACAATTTTGACTCTTAGTGTGACAACTTCTTCTTCAAGATTCTCAACCTCTTCTTCTTTCTTCATTATCTGAGACTTCATGACCTCTTATGTTCTCTTTGCTTCTTCAAGTTGGATTTTCAATGTAATTATTTCTTCTTCCAGTCTTCTCTCCTCTTGACCAAACTCTTCCTCAAGTTCGTTTAAGTCATTGGTTCTTTCCTTGAGATGATCCATCAGTATCTTTTCTCTCTTTTCTTCTTCTTCATTTTCTGCCACTATGTTGGCTTCTAAACATTTCTTTTGATATTCTAGAGTTTCTTCAATTCTTCCAGCCTCTTCTAGTTGAGCTCTTAAATTCTTGATGACCTGTTGATATTTTTCAGAACCTTGAACACTTTCATTTTGTTTCATCAATTCTTTCTTGGATGACTTGTTTTCTTCTCTTTCTTGCTTTAGATATTCAATTGCACTGATCAATTTTTCTCTGTAATCAACGTTTTCTTCTTCATACTCTTCCTCTTCTAAATATGTATGACGTGATGAGCATCTTTCTTCTTGTTATGTATTTGCATCTTCTTTAGAATTTTCTGAATCTGCGACGGGTGAAGAATATATGTCATGTAACTTATCCCAAAGTTCTTTGGCTGATGAACATTTACCAACCTTTTCTCTTACCGGATTAGGTAATCCTTCCCAGATGAAATCCATTGCTATTTTGTTATTCTTCTTCAATTCCTTCTTGGCTGCAGTCTTTTCCCTTTTTGAACTATCATATCCTATAACAACTGATAGCCAAATATAATGTCGTTGTGCCTGTAAAAATACTTTCGTCCTTCTGCTCCACATCTCATACTTAAAACCATTTTGACCATTAAACATTGGTACTCCATTCTCAAAATAATCCATGATCTCCTTGTAGTGGTTAAAATGTTTCCTAGAGGAATTGGCTCTGATACCAATTGTTGGATTACTGAGAGGGGGGGTGAATCAGTAATAGAGAAATATAATCATTTTTCACCATAAAATGCAAGTGTTATATCAATGTAGCATTATCATCCAATAGTTGCAGAGTAAATAAACAATGAAGAAAGAGAAATCACACACATACATAGTACACTAGTGTTTTACATCGAAACCCAAAGCGGGAGAAAACCACGGAATGTTTTTTCTTATATGTCTTTAAGAATTACATTCATTGGAAGCACCAACTTCCTTTGTTTTTCAGCTACAACTGGAAGTAGGCTCCAACCCCCTAGTTTCTTAGGATACAACCTGAGGGAAGCTCAAACTCCCCAATTCTCTGGCTACAACCAGAAGGAGGCTACAACCCCCTATGTTCTCCGACTACAACCAAAAGGTGTCTACAACCACCTGTCATTGCCCCGTCCAACCGCCCTGGTATATAAGTAGAATGATGGAACCACTGTCACACTATCATTGTGAGATATATTGTTGTAAACCTGTACCAATCAACCTGCACCAAACAACCTGTACCAATAACCTGAACCATGCATCAACCTGTA
>JZKD02S1674143.1:247323-262126 GCA_000966675.3 Picea glauca | reverse complement strand
CTTTGGGAGGAGACCAACAATCCAAGAAACTACAAAGAAGAAGGAGGTCTACACCAACCGAAAGGATATAAGGTACACCCTTTTTTCCTTCTCTTATATTTTAAGGTCAGATTGTTTGGGGTAGTTTAGAAATAAGATTGTCTTTTAAGGCAGATCAATGCTCTGCCTATACTCTGACCTAGTATAGTAATAGGGAGATTTTCCCCACTAGCATATAGAGAAAACCAGTTGTCAATATCCTGTGGGAGGAGGAGAGTAACCTATGTCCCTGACTGTCGTTGAGCAAGGAGATTGTGTCTCTCTCAGAGCATCATGGTCTAGCTCAAGGTTGGTCAACGGTAAATCTATCAGGAGTGGTTATGCCTATGGTTGGGTGGAAACATGCACTCCTCTCAGCAGTCGCTTCACGGTTTCCAGTTTCTGATAAGTATCTTCATACTTTGTGTAATGAAATGAAAGTGATGGTTGAATGTATATGTTTATGGTTAAGTTTTACAGTGTTTTAACAATTATTAGAAATGCTCATTTGTTTATGTAAACTGCTATATTTACATGGTCTTCGATTTTCCTCAATTTAACAACTAGAGAGCTATGGGACGTGAGTCTGTAAGTAAGTCTAAGTATAGGCTACAATTTCTGCACTGGATAGAAATTTCCTAAGGGGAATTTTCCCCAAGATAGACTTTGTAGTGCAAGAGTCGAGATGGGTTTAGCCAGATTATTTGAGCGTTGTCGACCTCTCGATTTCCCTTCGCGGGAAGACTAAGTTCGAATTCATTGGAAGAAGGGAACCTCCATCAAACCCTTCACCTATATGACCAAGGGCTCATGCATAGGTCCTTAACCTATTCACGGCTAAGAGATCAGTGTGTAGCCCATGAGAATTTTTGGAAGACCCGTGTGACCAAGATCTGGGAACCCTGTGCTAGATCGAAAGGAGATAACTCTTTATGGCTTCAAAACTCCGGGAGTTCGGAGCTTCGGGGTGTTACGATCTTACCATTTGTAAACCGACCGAAGGAAAATTGTCAACACAGTCAACCACGAGGTTGACCGACGTCTAGCGGTTTCCCTAACCATGGCATAATAGACATGTCCCATTGTTAAACCCTAACTCACTCACTAATTGTGAAGTAACGTGAGTCGCAGATCCAAGGGTATTCGGGAGTTTCCTTGGACATTGGATCTACGTCGAAGTCAACTTCGACGCTAACCACTTCAAGGGAACAACGATGTCATGACCCCAAATTCCCCGAATGTCGGAGTTGAGAATTGATTAGGGTCATGAATCTGGGAATCCATTGGGAATCAATCTCATCCCTTAGATCGAACTTAGTGAAGAGGTAGCACTAAGTACTTCAGCGAAATCCCACTTCAAAAAGAATGGAGGTGGTCTAACGCCAAAAGGGTCGTCGATCTAAGGACCCTTCGGGATCCCTCTCAACCTTCTGATTAACCAAGAATAAGGACTTATGTACAACACTTTGGCGAAGTCCTACTCTGGGAGGAAAGGAGTGTGGAGCGGGTAGAAACCCCCAAACATCGAAGTTACGAATTAACGCGAGCCATAGATTCATGGATCTACGTAGACACACCTCGACCGTGGGATCTAAGGGGTGTTGGGCGACAACTGGAGGGAATTTCAAAATTTGGAGCTCCAAGAGGTTTGGAAAGTAGGTGAAGCTAGGAACCCAGAGGCTTCCAGACCCGAATTGACATGGCACACCGACGTCACCTAGGATGATGTGGACCCCAGTCCTGTATGCCATGTGTCACCCTGATTTGTGCTTCTCACATACCATAAAGGCCAATTGAATGAGAACATGTGTCACCCCTATTGTGTGTCATCCGCCTAGCGCATGAATGCTCTGTCAAAGGTTGGTGGAGTAGTCGAGACTTTGGGAGTTAGGGACTTCAAAATATTGGGAGGCTGGAACGTTGGGGCTAAATCAGCCGAAGGGTCGAACCCACTTGTCCCTATATCTGTGTATAAAGTGTCACCACATGTAGGTGGGGACCCTTCGAGAATCCTGGACTTTTGGACTCCGGAGGTTTGGAGTGTAATGTTGAGGATAAGTCGAAGAGTCAAAGGTTGGAGCTACGTGGTAGCACCTCGAGAGTTCGATATATTAGGACTACGAGGAATGTGTGTGCAGAAAGAAAAAGGGGCATTCAAATCCGAACGTCGAACTCCCCTCTAGCCTATGTGTTAAATAAGGAACAAGCCCCGTCGTTGGATTGGACGGTGGGTGGACTTCCATCATAGATGTAAAAATCTAGAGATGGTATAAATGAGATGGACCCACGTGGTCCATGACTAATAATGCCCGAATATCTTCAGGAGGCAATAACTTGCAATCCAGAACTCAGATTTCAGTATGGTGGCAACCGTTAGAAATATCGTGGCGAGTAGAAGCCGATGGAGATCAAAGAATTAGTATTTCAAATAGTTAAGGAAAACGAAATTATGATGCCCCATCCCTTAAAAGAGTATTTAGGGGTCGGATGTGTTACAAATTGGTATCATAGCATGGAAACAACAATTGGCCTACTTGGGCTCATGCAGGAGTCACAAAAAAACATTATTAGAGAACTTTAAGGGGTAACACCCTACCTTACCCCCCTTCTATAAGAAAATTGTTTGAACCTCTACTAAAGAGAGGAATGAAACCTTCTATTGTTGATAGATGTTTTGGAAATATGCATTGTATGTTGCTAATGTTTCCAAATAAAAAAGTTGACTTCACTTTGCAATGATACGTGTTGTTCATGAATTAGTAGATCATTAACTAAGAGAAAATGTTTTATCAACACTCAGCAGTCAGTGAACAGCAGGAAAACTACAGCATAAGGGATGGTGACACACCATGAGTTGGGGGAAAGCTCCCACAATAGAGAAGAAGAATATGATGAAAGGAGGGCGGTGGAAAACCCTCCATATTTGGTTGAAACTGTAAGAAGTCTCATGGACAAATTACAGAGTTGTGAGGATGACAATGAAAGGTTGATAAAGGAACATGAAAAGCAGACTTAAAGTAATGTAGTCTTACTGCAAAGTCTATTAGATATACAAAGGCAACTGCAACATGGTCTAGCTGCCAGTCATGTGGACAGACATCATACTAAGAAAAATCCAAGTACACCTTAGATACAAAAGAATGGTCCTGAAAGTGGCCACACTAGGAGGAGCACCTCAAGGAAGGCCCAACATGGAGCAAAGAGACACTCACCAGAAGATTCCTCTGAGGACACTGACAACTCCAAGGAATCTTCTAGTGGCAAAACTAGTTCTCATTCCCAGATGAGAAGAAAGAAGAGGAAACATTCCAAGAGTCATGACCCTGAAAATTTCAAGAAAGCCAAACCACCCACCTTCGATGGAGAGATTAAGAAGGGGGAAGAAGAAAAAGTTTGTCTACTCGGCTTGAAGAAGTACTTCAGAGTCCATGACTATTCTGAAAACTTAAAGGCTCAGATATCCATTTTCAACCTGAATGGAAAAGCTTCCATTTGTTGGGAGGACCTTAGGAATGTGAAAGGAATCCATGAGAAGGACTTGTCATGGAAACAATTTGAGAAATACTTCAAGAAGAAGTATGTGTCAGAAAAGTACTTTGATGGGAAGACCAAGGAGTTCTATGAACTCAAGTTGGGACAACTCACCATAGATGAATATATCAACAAATTTTTTGAGTTGATGAGGTATGTTCCCTACATAAAGGATGAAAAAGTAAATATGCAACGATTTATTAGTGGATTACCTCAATCCTACCGAGGAAAAATTGTGTTTGATGAGCCAAATACTTTAGAAGATATTATTCGAAAGGCAAGGTATTGCTATGAGAAATTCAAGAATAAGATAGAACCTTATGAAGACTGGAAGAAGAAAAACAATTCAGGATTTAAGAAGAAGGGGTTTAAATCCTCAAGATTTAAGAACCATGGGAAAAGCTCTAGGATGAGCCTTCCTACTAGAAGTGTGTATCAACAAAAATTTCCATCCCACAGTGGAAATAAACCATTCAGAGCATTCCCAAGTAAGACTAATAACACAAAGAGAGAACCCTTGAAATGTTGGGGTTGTGGAGAAGAACATCTGTTGAGGGACTGTCCACGTAGGAAACAGAATAATAGGAGGGTCTACAATGTCCAGCATGCTACCACAGTCAATGATATGGCTAGGAGCATACCACAAATTTATGCAGCCTTGGATAATAGACAAGTTGGACACCAAAATTCGGTGGTGGATATGGAAGGTATGATTGTCAACCATCATGTTTCCATTTTAATTGACCCTATTTCTAATTTGAGTTATGTCACCCCTCCAACTATTGAGAAATGTAAATTGCAGCAAGTTAAACATGCTAAATATTGACTAGTGAAACTGGCCACTGGAACCAAAAGGAAGGTAATAGATGCCATACCAGCATGCCAATTCACTATGAATGGATTACCCACCCAAGAAACCTTAAACATGCTTCCTTTAGGATCTTATGACCTACTGATTGGCATGGACTGGTTGGCTGCCCTTAAAAACAAGTTGGACTGTTACAATAAAAATTTGGAGTGTGAAGATGGAGAAGGGAGAAGGATAACCCTACAAGGGATTTGAAAGCATGTCTCAGTGAGACAAATATCATCCCTCCAAGTGAAGAATTATTGCAGAAAGGGATGTCCCTTGTATGCAATACTTATTATCAGTGCCATTTGGGCTTACCAGTGCACCAACCACTTTTATGTGCTTAATGAATAATGTACTCAGAAAGTTCTTGGATAACTTTGTGTTGGTTTTCATTGATGATATCCTAATCTATTCCAAGAATATGGGAGAGCAAGAAGAACATCTCAAGCTGGTACTTCAAGTGCTAAGAGAACATCAGCTCTATGCTAAGTTTAGTAAGTGTGACTTTTTCCAGAAACAAGTCCATTACTTAGGCCATGTTATTTCTGAGGAAGGAGTGGTAGTGTAATGTCCCTTTCCAAATATGAGTTCCATAGAGGAGGATAAATTGTCTAAACAGACCCATTAGACTATAGCTAGGGCCAGAGAAGGGTAAACATGGTTACTAGAGGTCATTCCAGTCAAAGGTGTTATGATCGGAAAGTGACATTGAGCTAAAAGTGGCTAAAAGCACTTTTAAGCCAACTTGAGCTAAAAATAGAACAGATGAGCTAAAATTAGAAGTCAACAAAAAATGAGGGTTTCATGCAGCTTTAAGAGAAGGTACAACAACCTAATTCATCATTATGCAGATTTTGACTTGTCATTGAGGAGAGAGGTGCATCTCAGGAGAGATAGGTCAATGGATTCCAGGAGGAATACACCAATGGTTGATTTTGGTGTTGAGAGACACACCCTAGTCATTGGGGAGATCACACAGGTCTTCCATCAACCTTCAACAACAGTTCTACAGGATTTAGCAGCAGGGGTACACTTGTTCAAGGAGAGGGTGCAACTTTTGAGGAGGTTTAGTGGATCGACTTGTCCCATTCAGGGAGAGTTCAAAGATTCCCCTCCGACCCAGTTGAGAGGAGGGAAATGTGGATCTTTCTCCTGGTTTCTCGTCAGATTCCAACAAAGGAATCATCTGGGGTGCATTTTCCAAACATTGGGAGTGTAGAACTTGGGGAGGACACATTCGGGGTTCCCGAGCAATCATCAGAGCAGATCCAGGGAAACCCTTCCGACCCATTTCACAGTAGACCAAGGTGATCATTTGAGACACATATCAGTCGATTCCAATGATGGAATCACTAGGGTGTAGTTTTCCAGTAGCAGAGGGGTGCATTCCCCCAAGGGGATCCATCTAGGGTCCAAACACACTAGCAAAGGGGCCCATCAGTGACTAGGACTGAGAGGTACAATAGGGTGCACTGTTTGGGACAGTTTCCAGGTCGATCTAAGAGATCTATCCATCAGGGCAAACTTTCTGGACTTGCAACAATTACCATGTGAATTGCCATAGCTTCAGATCAACCATTGATCCCACAGTATTCATCTATTATCGGGTATTATCGTTTAGTTTGTGTATTGTATTCTGACTAAGATCATTTTGTCATTGATCTAGCCGAGTGATTCATTTTATTCAACCGCATTCGACATTTGTACTCCGCATAGATATCATAATATAAGCTTTGTAGTCTTTTGTCGTAATTGTTATTTGTATGCTCGTTTATATGTTGTAAACTATTAATCATACACACATATTAGCACAGATTCCTAGACTAGCCGAATCTGGGATATTACAGTGGTATAAGAGCTTTAGTCCTGCCAACCTATGACTAAATATGATGAGTGCAACAGAGGACACAGGGGGTCGTGAGCACGTGGGTGAAAAATATGTCACTTACAAAAGACGCAAGGAGGGAAGACCTAGATCTGATTTTCCCCCTTTTCCTCCTAGATCAAAGGAAGAGAAAGAGGCACATAGGGAAGAAGAGAGAAGGCTAGAGCGTGAGGCAGATCATGAAGCCGAGAGGATGTTAGGGGACATATATGAGAGACCATAGGGCAATGGTAAGGCCCCCATGGAACCAGAGGCATCCTTCATGCAGGTACTCAACAATCTGGTAGTCAGTCAGCAAGCCATGACTCAGTCCTTAGCACATATGGTTGATAGATTGGATATAGTGGGCACACAATCCCCACATGCAACACAATAGAACTCAGGGGTAGGCAGTAGACCCTAGTCACCTACTCGCACATACACAGCTTCGAGTAGCATTCCCAAGCCATTGTTGCCCAGTTTCCAAAGGGAAACTCCAACAACAACACAACAACCGATAGCACAGAGGCTGCCCACTCAGGCGGAGGACATTGCAAAGTATAGGAGGGAATACGCAACATTGGGTCATGACTTCCATCAGGACATGACTTCCATCAGGAACCGCCCCAAAGAACCTCAGAGAGGAGGACAATAGCAGCAACAGGGACATAACATTGATTTCATCCAGAAAGTTGGTAAACTCACTATACCTTCTTTTGACGGATCGTCCAAATGCATAGCTAGATCTTGGGTACAAAATCTAGACACGTACTACAAGCTCAACCAAATGACCGAGGCAAAAGCCATCAGTTTTGCTACCCTACACTTGGAGGGTGAGGCACACGAATGGTGGCATCATGGACTGGTGACGTTGGGACACAAGCACATCACCTCCTACAGGGAGTTCACAGAGAGACTTATGGACAGGTTTTATTGGAGGGATCCAGAGATCCATTTCAGTGATCTAGCCCAGTTGAGACAAACTGGCACAACAAAGGCATTCATCATAAATTTTCACTGGGTGATAGTAGCAGTGACAGATATATATGAGCCTAGGTTGATCATGTTATTCATTGAGGGGCTCACATAACCCTTGAGAGGATGGGTGAAGGCATACATGTCTCACACCTTGCAGGATGCCATCTTACGCACTCGAGATTTGGCAGACTCAATGCCGAAGACTAAAACCTTTTCCAAACCCTTTGTACCATAAAGCGACCGAGACATGAAGCCATTCGAGAGAGAATGGAAGGGCAGGGAGAAGTTGGATGATGAGACGAGGCGAGAGCTTATGTGGAAGAATCTTTACTTCACCTACAAAGACCCTTGGGTCCCAGGCCACAAGTGCATGGGAAAGGGAGAGATTCATTATATTGAGGTAGCAACAGATAGTGTGCACAGTGAGGAGGAGGACCATGACAATGGATCCACTAGCTCAAAGGAGGAGCCATCACATGCAGAGGAGCAGCCTCCCCATAGACCACCAACACCGGCAGGGACCCACCCACCGATAATTCCACAACCTCATGAGTAGGCTAACAGATGGAAACCAGCAAAGGGAGGAGTCATAGCGACCCTTTCTGGTGTTCCCAGGTACAATACCCTCTGAATCAGAGGGACTATTTAGGGACAACGAGAAATCTCCCTGATAGATGGAGGGGCCACCCACAACTTCATTTATGCTTCATTGGTATCGAGACGGGCACTTCGGACAAAGGAGTTTGGGGTGTTTGATGTTGCAGTAGTAGATGGCCATACAGTGGAGTGTCTAGAAAGAGTTCCAAACTTGGAGATAAAGTTAGGCAACTACACAGTAAGAGACACATTTTGTGTGGTTGACCTGTCTAACATAGATGTAGTATTGGGAGTCCAGTGGATGATCACCACCAACTACCAAACCTTGGAGATGGGGTTCAGAGACAATGAAGGGAAGAGGGTTGTTCTGAGGGGCATGTCGACAGGAGCACCCAGGACAATTTCGACCAACAGGATGGAGAGGATATTAAAACATGGGGAGGTTGCATATGTCTCATAGTGCTTGATCACTACGCGGAAGGATTCAAAGGGTCGACAACAATATCATATAGAGATCATGAACTTGTTGGGATGACATCAACAGGTTTTTGGGTGGATTCCACCAGGGAGACCACCTGACAGGGGTTTGAGCACACCATTGACTTGGAGGAGGGGGGAAAACCTATGATCACACCACCCTATCGTCATCCTAGGAGGTTCAAGGATGAAATAGAGAAAGCAATTAAGGAATTGCTAGCAATGGGACACATCAGACCTAGCAACAGTCCATTCGCTTGTTCAGTTGTCTTAGTTATGAATAAGGATGGTACCATGAGGATGTGCATTGATTATTGGGCCTTGAATAAGAAAACCATCAAGAACCGGTATCCTATCCCTCGCATTGACGAGTTGATGGATGAACTGCATGGGGCAGTTTTCTTCTTGAAGATTGATCTACACTCTGGGTATCATCAGATCAGCATCTGAGAGAAGGACATAGAGAAGACGAAATTTCGATATCACTTTGGTCATTTCGAGTTTCTGGTTATGCCATTTGGGCTAACCAATGCACTGACTACATTTCAGTCTTGCATGAACCACATATTCAGGAATCAGTTGAGGAAATCAGTCTTGGTTTTCTTCGATGACAACTTGGTCTACAACAAGACATGGCAATAGCATATGAGGCACTTGGATGAGGTATTGAGCATCATGGAGGCACAGTCACTATATGCCAAAGAGTCCAAGTGTGAGTTCGGTATGACAGAGATAATTTAATTGGGCCACATCATCAGTGCACATGGGGTATACATACACCAGGAGAAGATCATAGCCATTCTGGATTGGCCAATGCCTAGGAATGTGACGGAGTTGAGGAGCTTCTTCAGGTTATGCAGCTATTACAGTTGGTTTGTCAAGGGTTTTTCTCAGCTTGGGGCACCACAGACGGATCTCACCAAGCATGGGGATTTTATCTAGACCGATGAATCACATAAATCCTTTGATCACATGAATGAAGTCATGGGCACATGTCCAGTGTTAGCATTACCAAATTTCACTTTACCATTTGTACTAGAGTGTGATGCGTTCGACGAGAGTATCAGGGAATTTTTGATGTAGGGAGGTCACCCCATTGTATTTGAGAGCAGGAAGCTCAGTCAAATCGAGAGGTTGTACTCCATCTATGACAAGGAAATGCTAGAAATCATGCATGTCTTGACCAAATTCAGACAATATTTGGTGGGCAGCAAATTCGTGGTCGAAACAGATCACAATAGCTTGAAGTATTTCCTTGAGCAGAAGGACCTCAGTGAGCGCCAACAGAAATGGGTGACGAAGGTGCATGCATTTGAATTTGACATGGAGTATGTCAAGGGGAAGAAGAACATTGTAGCCCATGTGCTATCTAGGAGACATGCGACATGTTCTTTGATGGAGATTTCAGCAGATTGGAAATCCCGCTTGTTAGTGGAATATTCCAAGAACCAGTTTGCTTGTGAGTTTCTGGATGAACAGATTCAAGATGACAGGTACAGGGTCATTAACGATGTCATATTCTACAAGGACAGATTTTACTTAGTACCAGATCCAGGGCTCACGAAGAAGATCCTCGTAGCAGTTCATGATTCCCCACTAGCAGGCCATCAGGGGTTTTTCAAAACCTACAGGAAGATCAGGGAGAGGTTCTCATGGAAGGGCCTCAAACAGGATGTTATGAGGTACAACAGTGAGTGTGTGACTTGTTAGGAGAACAAGTCAGAGCATACGCTTCCAACAGGGCTACTTCACCCACTCCTCATTCTAGAGTAGAAATGGGAGAGCATATCGATGGACTTCATCACAAGCCTACCCAAAGTCCAGGGTAAGGACTACATTTATGTAGTGGTCAACAGATTGACCAAGTTTTCTCACTTATATGCCATACCAACAGAATTCAGCGCAGTTCAGGTAGCCGAGTTATTATTCAGAGAGGTCTTCATACTTCATGGGTTTCCAAGGAACATCATCAATGACAGGGACAATCGGTTTATTGGGACATTCTGGAGGGAGTTGTTTAGATTGGTGGGGACAGAGTTGACACCCAGCACTAACTATCACCCTTAAATAGATAGGCAGACCGAGATCATCAACAAGTGGGTTGAAGGGTTTTTGAGGAACTCTGTTGGTGGACAACAGAGAACATGGGTCAGGTGGCTACATTTAGGGGAGAATTTCTAAAACACGACTTTCCACATGTCCATTGGTATGATACATTTCCGAGCATTATACGGGTATGGTGCTCCCACTTTGGTAGACTTGGTTTTTGGGGAGAGAAGAGCTGTCAAGGCCAAGGATTGGATCACTGAGAGTCAGGATACTCTCAAAGTTCTTAAAGAGAACCTGTAGATGGCACAAAATCAATATAAGATGAGTGCGGACAGGCACAGGATAGAGCACATCTTTGAGGTTGAGGATTTGGTCTTCTTGAGACTCCAACCTTACATACAATCATATCTGAAGAAGAGTGGGGATGAGAAGCTCAAGCCCAGATTTTATGGCCCTTACAGGATCATGTGTCGAATAGGTGAGGTTGCTTATGAGCTAGATCTTCCAGAGGGGGGCAAGATTCATAACGTGTTCCACATATCTTTCCTCAAGAAGGCGGTGGGACAATTCATCAGCACATCAGAGGAGCTTCCCCCATTGGATGAGGAGGGACAGTTGGAGTTGGTTTTGGAGGAGGTATTGGAGTTATGGGATCAAAAACTGAGGAGCAGGACCATTAGAGAGTGTTTGATCAAATGGAGAGGGCTTCTCGTAGAGGATGCTACTTGGGAGAGAGAGAGCAAGTGTTGCAACACCCTGGATTGGTATTGCTTGAGGACAAGAAATTTCGAGAAGGGAGGACTGTAATGTCCCTTTCCAAATAGGAGCTCCAGAGAGGAGGCTAAATGGTCTAAACAACCCTGTTAGACTATAGCCAGGGCCAGACAAGGGTAAACAAGGTTACTAGAGGTCATTCCAGTCAAAAGTGGCTAAAAGCGCTTTTAAGCCAACTTGACCTAAAAATAGAATATATGAGCTAAAATTAAAAGTCAACAACGAATTAGGGTTGTAGGCAGCTATAAGAGAAGGTACAACGACCTAATTCATCATTTTGAAAATGTTGACTTATCATTAAGGAGAGAAGCGCATCTCAGGAGAGATAGTTCAATGGATTCCAGGAGGAATACACCAGTGGTTGATTTCGATGTTGAGAGACACACCCTAGTCACCGGGGAGATGACACAAGTCTTCCATCAGTCTTCAGCAACAGTTCTACAGGATTCAGCAGCAGGGGTGCACTTGTCCAGGGAGAGGGCGCAACTTCTGAGGAGGTTTAGTGAATTGAATTGTCCCATTCAAGGAGAGTTCAGAGATTCCCCTCCAACCTAGTTGAGAGGAGGGTAAGGCATATCTTTCGCCTAGTTTCTTGTCATATTTCGACGAAGGAATCATCTAGGGCACATTTTCCAGAAATTGGGAGTGCGACACTTGGGGAGGACACATTCGAGGTTCCCGAGCGATCATCAAAGAATATCCAGGGAAACCCTTTCGACCCATTTCATAGTAGACCAGGGTGATCCGTTTGAGACACATATCAACCGATTCCGACAGTGGTATCACTAGGAAAAAATTTTCTAGTAGCATAGGGGCGTATTCCCATAGGGGGATCGATATGGGGTCCAAACACACTAGCAGAGGGGCCAGTCAGTCACCATGACTGAGAGGGACAACATGTCACACGGTTTGGGACAATTTCCAGGTTGATCCGAGAGATATAGCCGTCAAGGCAAAATTTCCGGACTTGCAACAGTTATCGTGTGAGTTTCCATAGCTCCAGATCATCCATTGATCCCACATCGTCCATCTATTATCGGGTATTAACGTTTAGTTTTCTTATTGTATTCCGGCTAAGATCCCTTTTTCATTGATCTAGCCAAGTGATTCATTTTATTCATCCGCATTCGACATTTGTACTCCACAGAGATATCATAATATAAGCTTTGCAGTCTTTTGTCGTAATTGTTATTTGTATGCTCGTTTAAATGTTGTAAACTATTAATCATACACACATATTAGCAGAGATTCCTAGACTAGCCGAATCTGGGATATTACAGGCAGTTGATCTTGACAAGATCAAATCCATTATGAATTGGCATGCCCCAAAAGATGTATCTGATGTCAAATCCTTTATGGGCCTAGCAGGATACTATATAAGGTTCATAAAGGGATTCTCCAAGATTGGTTTCCCAATCACCTCCCTTCAAAAAAAGGGGGTTAAATTCATTTGGACATCAAAATGTGAAGAAATGTTTAAAGATCTGAAATACCTTCTAACCAATGCACCTGTGTTGAAGATTGCAGACCCAAACAAGGACTTACTTGTGTGTACAAATGCCTACAAGGAAGAGCTCAGAGGAGTCCTTATGCAAGAAGGACGTGTGATTTGCTACGAATCCATAAAATTGAATGAGCATGAAGTCAATTATATGACCCACGATGTGAAATTGGTTGCCATAGTGCATGCTTTAAAAATGTGGAGGCATTACCTCCTAGGTAGAATATTTGTGCTTATGACAGACCATAGTGGGTTGAGATATTTGTTTGACCAACCAAAACTCAATATTGGACAAGCTAGGTGGATGGCTCTCCTTAGTGAGTTTGATTTTGAAATCAAACATATCAAAGGAAAGGAGAATAGGGTGGTTAATGCACTTAGTAGAAGTATGAAAATGATTCACTTGGAAGCTATAATCGTCAATTAATCAAACATCAAAGAGAGAGTCAAAACTACACAAGAAACAGATGCATTTTTCAAGATCGTGACATCATACCTAAAGCAAGAGCCCATAGGGTTGAAGTATGAAGGCTATCGGGTGTTTAATGATGGCCTACTAACTTACAAAGGTAGATTGTATATTTCGAATTGTGACGACTTGAAGAGGTTCATAATGGATGAACTACACAAAAGACCATATATTGGTCATCTTGGTTATCAGAAAATGATCACAACCACTAGGAAACTATTTTATTGGCCCGGACTGAAAAAGGACATAGTTGAATACTTAGCTAAGTGTCTAGAATGTCGGCAAGTTAAGGCAGAGCACCAACATCCAACATGGTTATTGTAGCCCTTACCAATCCCAGAATGGAAATGGGAAACCATTTCCATGGATTTCATCATAGGATTGCCAAAATCAACTAAACAAAATGATGCCATTATGGTAGTTGTGGACAAATTGAGCAAGGATGTTCACTTCATTCTCGTCAAGTCGACCTGCAAGGCAATAGATATTGCCAACATTTTCATGAAAGAGATATTTAGATTGCATGGCATGCCTAAGGAAATTATGTGTGACGGAGATACACAATTTACTTCAAACTTTTGGAAATCTTTGTTTGTTGGTTTTGAAACGAAATTGCTTTTTAGTACAACTTATCACCCTCAAACCGATGGGCAGACAGAGAGGATAAACCAAGTATTAGAATACATGTTGAAGATGCATGTAATGCATCAACCCAAGAAGTGGGAAGACTACCTACCACTGGTAGAATTTTCCTACAACAATGGCTATCAAGAGTCATTAAAAATGAGCCCTTTTGAAACCCTCTATGGAAGGCAATGAAATATTCCAATCAATTGGAATAACCCAGTGGAAAGAATCACAATCGGGCCAGATATGCTAAAGGAAATGGAACAATATGTAATTCATATTAGACAGAATCTCAAAATATCCCAGGACAGGCATAAGAGCTATGCAGACATAAAAAGAACTCCTAGAGAATTCAAAGCAGGGGATTATGTGTATCTCCAAGTTAGACCCAGGAAAATCTCTTTGAGTATGGGAGCTTGTGCCAAGCTAGCACCTCGGTATTGTGGACCCTTTGAAATTTTGGATAGAGTGGGACCAGTAGCCAATAGGCTAACACTCCCTTCCATAGTGAAGGCACATAATGTTTTCCATGTTTCATTATTAAAGAAATTTGTGCATGATTCTAATCATATTATTGACTGGTTTGTGATTAAAGTGGAACCAGAGGGAGAATTCCTACCAGAACCTCAATGCATAACAGACAAGAAGGAGATCCCACTGAGGAACAAAACCATTGCACAGGTCAAGGTGCAATGGAAACACTTTGGCCCGGATGAGGCTACATGGGAAATGGAGGATGCCATGAGACAAGCATATCCATTTTTGTTTACTTCTGTACATACATAGCACATCGACAGATAGAACATCGAGGTTGATGTTCCTTTAAGGGGGAGGGGATTGTAATACCCTTGTTTCCCCCGGTTTGTAAATATAACTATAACTGGCCAAGCGACTATGGTGGACTAGATATGTGTGAATGTTTGATTTGATGAACCTTTGTATAAAAGGGTCAAAGGAAGGTTCGACAATTTAATCCATGTAGGCAAACTAATCACTGCTTCCTCTTTGCATCAAAGAGGGGACGCGAGGGTTTGACACATAACAAACTTCACTCCCAATACAAAC
>JZKD02S1674143.1:230982-247273 GCA_000966675.3 Picea glauca | reverse complement strand
CAAGATAGACCATGGATGCTATGAGAGATATGGTGAGGGAAACCAAGAATGGTTGAGATGACCCTCACCAAACTAGTACCTTACTGGATGTAATTGCTCAACAATCGTCTGACCCAGAATTGAATTACCAGTCAGGCTGGTAGATGGAAGGCCCTCCTCAAGAGTTAATGAGGAGATGGGACAGGGTACCCATCTGTAAGGCTTCCATACTTGACCATGAGTTGGGGATTCAGACCCATGCAACCTTGCTAAGGAAGGCAAGAAAGGAAGTAATCTGGGGGACATAGGCATCATGTAAGGAAGCAGAGTGGAGAAAACGATCTCCAGAAGAGAGGACAGTGCTTTTCAACTCTGGAGTTGAAAGGAAAACTGAGAAGCAAGCTCGTTCTGGGCACAAGAAGCCATGGGTAGGGTTTTCTCTACAAGCTGATAAATGAGGCTGACGAGTGACTGTGGAAGTACTCGTGCATACCTCCTTGCTTGGTATAGAGAAAAATAGTTGCCAAGATCTTTTGGGAGGAGGAGAGTAACCTTCGTCCCTGACTGTCGTTGATCAAGGAGATAGAGTCTCTCTCAGAGCATCATGGTCTAGCTCAAGGGTGGCCAACGGTAAATCCGCCAGGAATGGTTGTGCGTATGGTTGGGTGGAAGCATGCACCCCTCTCAGCAGTCGCTTCACAGTTTTCAGTTTATGATAAGTATCTTCATACTCTGTGTAATGAAATGAAAGTTATGGTTGAATGTATGTGTTTATGGTTAATTTTTATAGTGTTTGAATAGTTATTAGAAATGCTCATTTGCTTCTGTAAACTAATATATTTACATGGTCTTTTGTTTGCCTCAATTTAACAGCTAGAGAGCTATGGGACGTGAGTCTGTAAGTAAGTCTAAGTATAGGCTACAATTTATGCACTGGTTGGAGATTTTCTAAGGGGACTTTTCCCCAAGATGGACTTTGTAGTGCAAGAGTCGAGATGGGTTTATCCAGATTATTTCAGTGATGTCGACCTCTCGATTTCCCTTCGCGGGAAGATTAAGTTCGAATTCGGTGGAAGTAGGGCACCTCCATCAGACCCTTCACCTATATGACCAAGGGCTCATGCCCAGGTCCTTAACCAATTCACGGCTAAGAGATCAGTGTGTATCCCATGAGAATTTTTGGAAGACCCATGTGACCAAGGTCTGGGAACCATGTGCTAGGCCGAAAGAAGTTAAGTCTTTCTGGCTTCGGAACTTCGAGAGTTCGGAGATTCGGGGTGTTACGACCTTACCATTTGTAAACCGGCCAAAGGAAACTTATCGACACAGTCAACCACAAGGTTGACCTACATCTAGCAGTTTCCCTAACCATGGCAGAATAAACATGTCCCATTGTTAAACCCTGACTCACTCACCAATCGTGAAGTAACACGAGTCACAGATCCAAGGGTATTCGGGAGTTTCCCTGGCCATTGGATCTACGTCGAAGTCAACTTTGACGCTAACCACTTTGGTGTAACAACGATGTCATTACCTCAAATTCCCCGAATGTCGGAGTTGCGAATTGATTAGGGCCATGGATCTGGGAATCACTCTCAGCCCTTAGATCGAACTTAGTGAAGAGGTAGCGCTAAGTACTTCGACGAAGCCCACTTCGGAAAGAATAGAGGTGGTCTAACGCCAAAACTTCTGAATGCCAGAGTTGTGAAGTAATGCGGTCATCGATCTAAGGACCCTTCGGGATCCCTCTCAACCATCCAATCAACCAAGAATAAGGACTTATGTACAACACTTTGGGAAGTCCTACTCCAGGAGGAAAGGAGTGTGGATCGGGTAGAAACCCCCGAACGCCAAAGTTATAAATTAACGTGAGTTGTAGATTCATGGATCTATGTAGACACACCTCAACCATGGGATCTAAGGGATGTTGGGAGACAGTTGGCGGGAACTTCGAACTTCGGAGCTCCGGGAGGTTTGGCAAGTAGGTGAAGCTAGGAACCTCGGAGGCTGCCAGACCTGGATTGACGTGGCACGCCGACGTCACCTAGGGTGACGAGGACCCCTGTCATGTATTTCACGTGTCACCCTGATTTGTGATTCTCATAGACCCTAAAGGCCATTAGAATGAGGGCATGTGTCACCCCTGGCCCCTATTGTGTGTCATCCCCCTGGCGCATGAATGCTCTATCAAAGGTTGGTGGAATACCCGAGACTTCAGAAGATTGGGAGGCTAGAACGTTGGGGCTAAATCAACCGAAGGGTCGGACCCACTTGTCCATGTCTCTGCATATAAAGCGTCACCACGTGTAAGTGGGGACCCTTCGGGAGTCCTAGACTTCGGGACTACGGAGGTTTGGAGTGTAGTGTCGAGGATAAGACGAAGAGTCGAAGGCTGGAGCTACGTGGCATCACCTCGAGAGTTCGAGATTTTGGGACTCCAGGGAATGTGCGCGTATAAAAAAAAGGGGCGTTCAGAGCCGAACGTCGAACTCCCCTCTAGCCTATGTGTTAAATAAGGAACAAGCCCCGCCATTGGATTGGATGGTGGGTGGACTTCCACCGTAGATGTAGAAATCTGGAGATGGTATGAATGAGATGGACCCACGTGGTCCATAACTAATAACACCCGAAGAGCTTCGGGAGGCGATAACTTGCAATCCATAACTCAGATTTCAGTATTGTGGCAACCGTTAGAAAGCTCCTAGCGAGCAGAAGCCGATGGAGATTTCAGAATTAGGATTTGAGATAGTTAAGGAAAACGAAATTATGATGCCCCATCCCTTAAAAGAGTATTTAGGGGTCGGGTGTGTTACAATGTAATTGAATCCTAAGCTTACTGAAGACAATAATGTATTGCTAAATGGATTGTTCGGGACATTAACGAAGTTGAACCATCGACAATTGAGGTAATAGAGATATTCGAATGGATAAAAATGTTGCCAAGGACCCTATAGAGTGTGTCACAATGGAAAATAGGGTTGGGAGCAGCAAGGGCAGTGGTAGAAAGCCACCATGCTTGGGAGAAAAACCCTACCGTAGAGAGCACCCACAAAGAATAACCCTACTCAACTGCAAAAAAAACCTCCACCGAGATCTCCTCTGCCCTGTCATTTCCTTCTCAATTCCCTCACTAGCTCCATAACTATAAATATATATCCATTTGGTTCACGTTAGGATTTGGAAGGCAACAATCACTATAGAGAAGTCACCATGCACGAGGAAAACCTAGCTCGTGCATCACCAAGGCCATCACAAAACCAAGTTATTATCATTGTAGAATCGTTTGTGAACCGTTTGATCTCACTATAGAGAAACCCTAACCCGGGCATCATTGTGTTTGTATCACCGTAGAATTAAAGTATTATCACTACATAGACGAGTTTGTATCACTATAGAACCATTTGGAATTTTGAACTTGTCACAGCCCTAGCCCACATGTCCCCATACCTGTATCACTACAGTGTGTGAACCATTGGATCACACCACAGATAAACCCTAGCCTGTGCTATTATTCAATCAAACATCCTTTGGTTCAAATCACAATATACTTCACCACAAAACAACTATACTTTGCCACAAACCCTCCTCGCTAAAAAAAACCTCCTCATCACAAACCTCCCAATTATTCAATACTTAGGCCAACTCAACCTACAATTTGCCATACAGATGATGTTGTTATTGTTTTATAAGATGAACAAAGTTTATAAGGCAAATAAACTAGATTTGAACTTGTGACCTTTTAGGAGGAAACACATGTTCTCAACCATTAGGTCTATATATATATAAGGTAACAAAACCTATCCTAATTCAGTTGTTGATTCCATTATTCAAATAAATCCACAAATCTTTATGGCACTTTTAGGCCCTACTCAAGGATAAGAAGACTCTTTCAACCTAAAGAGTATTTGGAAAAAAACCAATATTATATACTTTTAACGAGACTAAATAATAATAATAATCTAATTTTTCCAAGCATGGATTTCACTGCTAAAGTCTATGGAGGTATATATACCGTATCCCCCTCTCAATTTGAACTTGTGACTTTTTAGGAGAAAACACATATTCTTAACTATTAAATCCACTCAAAATATATATTCAAGTATTTTTATCAATAATAAAATTATGTATAACCTACCCATGATACTAATTAGCCTTTATATTAAAATTACCCGTTATATTATAAAGGATAACATAGATTTTATCTTCTTCTTTTTTTTTTTTTTTTTTAAGTAAAAAGGGAAGAACCTGTTTATATTATCAATGCCGAGTTACAGAGTCTATTTACGATGCCAGTTGTCTCGCCTAAGAACGAAACCGAGACAGTTGGGCATTCTATGTCATTTGTTTCCAAGCAAACAAAACTATCAGAGTGCAGTCTTGCCCGAAGGAAACCAGGACGCCTAGCCATTAAGTTCAGTCTATGTACTGAAAACCTAGTTGCAACATAACTAAAATTTAACTGGGCGAAAACCTTGTTCGGAAATAAAAAAAGATTGCTAACTAAGAACATCACTGAACCTTTTATCCAACCGGCTCGTCCTCGTCCCCGTACCTTCGCCATCCTGCAGGAAACGCATAAGCTTGCACGCACGTAGGGCATTGCCTTTTCGGGAGAGTCCTGGAGTGAGCAGCAAACAACATGTCGAGTCGATGGTCGATTCGAGTGATGCGAAAGATCTGATCGTCCAACAGGCTCCGCATGTCAAAGATTAGAGCTAGGTACCCCAGATTGGTGAAAGGATGTTGGTCCTGCCAATTTCCCTCAGCAGAGGCTAAGGGAATTGGCCTCGTTTCTCCTTCACTTGCATGTGCTTCATTGTCTTGATGTGTCGGCCGATTGAGTAGCTGAGTCGCCTCCTCCATAGGTGCACCAGTGGGTGAGTCGTTTCTTCCTTTTGCACAAGATGGGGTCTCTTCTTCAACATAGCAGGTGGTGAATTCCTCTGCCGGGCGAGTTGCACTGGATCCAAGCGGTTTGCCCGAAGGCGAAATCTTGTCGTCAGTGTCAAAATTAGTGGGAGGATTCCAGTTATCCGGGACTATGAAAAGAGGGAGCTCCGAATAGCTTTGCATGGCCTCGTCCAGGGTGATCTCTTCCACGTACGCCATTGGAGGCATTCGAGGTTTCCTGTGTCTTCGCGAAGACGCCATGGCCAACGCCTACTCGAATTTCTTCTGCCTCTGCCTGCGAGATTCGACTGTGTACTAAGCTGCGCTCCTACGTGGCTTTCCTCGTGCTCTGGGCATAATGAAGAACCTGGAGATGTCCGAGGTTCCCTGCAGGTGGATGGCTCTGCTCCAAAACTCCAGTGGGCCTGGGAAATTCGGCTCTGCGAAATTCAGCTCTGCATTCGACTCTGCAGTATGTGAATGTTGCTCAATGCTATCGAGGCGGGTAATAAGGAGGAGGACGACGACGACTGCCATGGCCATTAAGGCTGGCTTCCGAGTGCTCTGGTGCGCTGTATTGGTCACTTGCGCGAAGGGCCTCATCTCCTGGATAATGCTGCACGGTTTCATTCCCGTTTAATTGTTGAGGGGATGGTCATCGGTGGTTGTATTAATGGTGCATCCCGACGTTATCCCGCATGGCTCTGCTCTGCGACGTGGCACCCCATCCGGGGAACATAGATTTTATCTTATCTTTATTCCGTATCATCAATTTAAAATGATATTTCATATATTTAATCATCATATTAAACTTGATGTTCAGATAAATATAACCAACCTTAACGGGGAAAAAATTACGAATGTTATAATTATAAATTTATAAAAGATTTCTTTCAACTTATTCAATTTTCAGGTTTCTTCGGGTAAATGCTTCGTCCTGTGTATTCAACCAAACAAATGCTTCATGTGATAAGGATAACCCAGGTTTATTGCCAATTAAATGCATTTTTTTAGAGGCTAGGCACATGTGAGATTCGTCTTCTATTTGCATATTACCTAGAATATTGTACTTGAGTACATTGAAGAATTGGGGGAGTTCATCATCGAATAGGAAAAGGATTGAAATGCAGAAATCAGTGCAGAAATTAGTGTGTGAGGCGGTCAGTCCCATAGGCTTATAGACTTTTGTTAGGTCCATAGGCTTTTGTTAGACTAGTGGACGTTAAAATACTTTCTTCTTGTAACACTAACTTAGCTTCTGTTAGACTATGAACGTTAAAATATTTTCTTCTAACAGTGATAACTTGTTGGCTTTTGTTAGACTCTGGACGTTAAAATACTTTCTTCTTGTAACACTAATAACTTGGCGTTGTAACACTAACTTGCCGACGAGGCTTTTGGTTTATGTCTTATTCCTCCGAATCATATAACAGGTATAAAGGTCGTGCATTTCTTCAAAATGTAATTCCATCTCAGTTAAGCACTGAGCTCAAGAGAGCCTCACGTACGGCCGGTTTATACATAAGCGACGAAGCAGAGTCAGTCATGAGGAGATTGAGGAAATTTCAGCGATCGGGATTTCAGTCCCATATATCTTGCAAAACAGATTCGGGTGTCTGTGTTGCATCTCAAGGAATTCTCAAGAGTGACCAAAACAATCGCCGCCAGCATATATTGCAGCAGTACAATCACACCCAGGCATTGAAAACCAGAGAGGAAGGAACAGGTCAGTTACACCCGTCTGAGAATTCCACCAAATCATCACAAATTCTCTTTTCTGGAAAAAGTACAATTGTTTCTACCCCTAAACCCAAAACCTCCCCAGTTTGGGAATACATCACAGCCTCCCCACTTAGGTCAAAAGATCAAAATACACACCCATCTGAGACTTCCACCAAATTATCACAAATTCTCTCTTCTGAAAAAAGTACCACTGTTTCTACTCGTAAACCCAGAACCTCTCCAATTTGGGAAGACATCACAACCCCCACCCTTAGCTCAAAAGATAAAAAAATCATTGAAAAAATCCACACAGCCATCTCAGAACTCAATTGGAATGAGCTCCTTGAAGTGGGTTCGAGAGTTGGGGTGAACCATGTTGTTCATGTTCTGCTAAGGCTTCAAACACGCCCTAAATTGGCTCTTCAATTCCTCCACTGGGTAGAAAATCAGCTGAAACTGAAACCTGATCTTCAGTCCTTTTGTATTGTCACACACATTCTCACTAAGGCTAGGATGCATCCTCCTGCTCAAAAGCTTCTGCAGAGAGTCCTAAATGCTGATTTTGGACCAGACCAATTGATTTTTGATACCCTCGTTGCCACTTACAAGGTCTGCAATTCCACCCCTGTGGTATTTGATCTGCTGATCAAGACCTCGGCACAGTCCGGCATGACTGAGATTGCAATCAAAATCTTTGGTTTGACAAGAAATTATGGATTCCTGCCTGCAGTAGAGACCTGCAATAGCCTCCTCAGTGCCCTGTTGAAGGCCAATGACATGGATACTCTTTGGGTGATTTACGCTGAAATGCTTCGGTGCAAGATCGTTTCCAATATATACACATTCAACATAATGATCAGTGCTCTGTGCAATGAAGGAAAACTCAGGAAAGCAAAGGAAGTTTTGGAGGACATGGAAGCCATGGGATATAGACCGAATGTCGTATCATATAATACTGTCATTGACGGGTTTTGCAAAAGAGGTAAGGTGGAAGATGGTTTTAAGCTGCTGGCTGCAATGGCTGAGAAGAATATTTCTCCCGATGTTTTTAGTTATAGTGCGATTATCAGTGGACTGTGTAAAGATGGAAGGGTTGAAGAGGCAACTCAGGTTTTGCCTGACATGTTGGAAAAGGGTTTGGCGCCGAATAATGTCGTTTACAATACATTGATAGATGGGTACTGCAACAAGGGTGACATGCAAAAAGCTTTTGAACTGAGAGACACAATTCTCCAAAAGGGATTACGGCCTAGTGTTTGCACCTATAATCCTCTTATTCATGGGCTTTTCATCCAGGGCAAAATTATGGAAGTCAGAGATCTTCTAAAAGAAATGTCAGAGATGGGGTTGGCTCCTGATGGTATCACTTACAACATATTGATTAATGGTTACTGTAAAGAAGGGAAGCTAGAGGAGGCATTCAAACTCCATGCCGAAATGCTCGGTAAAGATATCCTTCCCACTGCTGTCACATACACCTCTCTCATCTATGGACTTTGCAAGGAAGGTAAGATGGAGGATGCAGATTGGTTGTTCAAAAAAATGTCTGAAAAGTGTGTGACTCCTGATGTGGTTACATACAATACCATGATTGATGGCCATTGCAACAAAAGGAACCTGGAACGAGCCTTTAAGCTGCTACATGAGATGGACGAGAAAGATATTTTGGCTGACGGTGTTACCTACAACACGCTTATTCGTGGGCTTTGTCAGATTGGACTAGCGGAAGAGTCACGAGAGCTTCTACAAGAGATGCGTAAAAGGGGGATAGAACCTGATCATGTTACCTATAACACTCTTATTGCTGGTTACAGCAAAGGGGGTGATATGCAGAAGGCTTTCCGGGTACGAGAAGAAATGTCAACCAAAGGTCTCAATCCCACTGTTCTCACTTACAATGCCCTTGTACATGGGCTCTGCAAGAAAAAAGATGGAGAACAGGCAGCGGAACTCTTGAAAGAAATGGTTAAGAAAGGTTTGGCTCCAAATGACAATACTTACATCTCAATGATTCAGGGATTCTGTGAAGAGGGAAACTGTAATGAGGTTCTCAATAATAAAAGCTCGTAGAATATTGTACGATGAAGTTATACTTGCCAGCAGCGACTCCAGCTTTAAAGTCCATAATGCAAGCGATTTCAGCTGGGATGGATCTCAATAACAGTTTCACACGTCATTCATGATATAACACAACAACAGTGGAAGTGGAACTAATGGTACAATAAAATTTAAATCTCTTTCCATTCAAGATTAGCAATATGAAAATGTTAGAGTCACTATTAATATTTTATGTACGTCATAGATTCAGGATGAATTGACGGGGTCATTTTTTTCCTGAATCATTGGTCCCTCTGTAGTTTCTAACTAACACAAATTCCATTGTACATGGCCATTTAGCAAAAGATAAGGGTCCATTGGATCTTTTATAGTCATGTTATAGTTTAGTCAAAATTTCATCCGTAATGTATTGTATGTTGTGTTTAAATATTTAGCAGCAAATACACTTAAAACATATATCAAGCAAGGGATACCGGGAGTTTACACTAAAGAAATGCCCAAAGGGGAAATTCTATTCCTGTGCATGTTTCAATTGTACAATAGGTCCCTTTAAATTTTATATAGAATAGGTGACCACAACAATGTAAAATTTCCAAGTAGATTTAGCAGGAATTTAATGGATTATTGTTTTAGCAGGAATTTAATGGATTATTGTTTTTCTGATTGTGGTATTTTGTCAAGTAGTTTGTTATCTTTGTCTTCTAAATCACGTTGGGATTGATTTATAGAGTTTTTACAGCAAGTAAATGATGGTAATATAGCAACAATGGATACACAACCAGATACAAAAGAAATAACACAAAAAAATAGCCACAAATACCTCAGATTTACATTTTATTTAAATATATAGCTGACCTCAGTACAAGAGATGGACAGATCTGGAATAGAGATGGAAGAATAATGTGTGGCTGAGAATAGCTCCAAGATACAATAACAATAGAGAGAGATAAGCTCTCCTGAACTCCCAACAACTGCATGCAAGATCTTCAAGATCGATTTCTTTCCCTTCTGTTCTATAGTTGGCTGCTCTGGCTGAGCTGCACCCCTCTCTGGCTGGAAACTCTCCTAGGAATTTCGGCCCTACTAGATCTGGCCTCCAAACTCCTGAAAGTGCCTGCAAATCTGTAGATCTGAAGATGATAAACTCATAAGAAGTGATTCCTTGGCTGTAGCTGTAGATCTGACCCTCCAAAGCTCTATATCTCTAAGGACAAGTGCACCCTCCTTCAGAAATTCACCCAGCTTCAATAATAAATAATTATGAGGTGATAAACCCTCACAAACTGAAGAGAAAAGTCACCCTAGGGATGGAAAACCCTCCTGTGGTGAGATCTATTCCAGATCCATTGTCCTCTAGGAAAAACGAGCTTCTCTTTCCTTGGCCGTGCGCCCCAATCCTACAGAAATCCTCAAAATGGTGCCCTAACTCCACAAATGCTGCAAACTGATCTAAAACTGTGTAGAATGGTGAGGGTGGAATCTTTCACCACCTTGGCCAAGCTTGGATCAGGAACAGAGGAATATTTCACCTCCTTGCTGATATCTAGGGTTTGTTCACTCAAAACCCTCAAAACGCCCAAGTGGTAGATCTCAAAGATGCAAGTGAGAAATGATCAAGAATGAATTGAGCAAGTCGCCCTCCTTCCTTTTATCCCACCTTCTAATTCTCACTTAAATTATTATTTTGGCTTTCTAAGGTTATTTTCTCCAATTATTTCATAAAGCCAGTTTACATTTTTTCTTTTTAATCTTTGTCACATTTTGACAATAACTTTAATTATTCAGTGACCCCCTTTTGACCTTCTTAGTCCCTTTTTTCTTAATGAGACTATAGCCTAGAGGGAACAACTAGGCTACTAAGTGCCCCATGGTCAATATCACATGGAAGGAGACATTACAAACAATGTCATAATAAGATATTCAGTTCAACCATATACATAACTATCTCTCACAATTTCTCTATGAATCTCTCAACTGATTCCATGAAATCCTCATTCCTAACTTCTCTCATTGTCCTCGTCTTTCATTCGTACGTAGACATTATGTATGGTCTACATACATAATTTAGACATTATTAATCACAACTAGGAGTTAATCCTTCATACTCTTCCTTGAATATTGAAATTACAAGTATTTGTTAAGGGGGAGTATGTAGGTTTAACTCCTACTTGTGATTAATAACATCTAAATTATATGAAATAGACCATAGATAATGTCTACACATATGAATACAAAATGAGGTCAATGAGAGAATATAAGAATGAGGACGTCATAGAATCAATTGAGAAATTCAAGAGATTATGGGAGATAGTTATGCATATGGTTGAAAGACGGCTAACAATTTGATGCATGCTTATCTATGACGTGGTGCATGTGCTTGTATTAATGAAGCTATCTTGAAGATCACTCATTTAGATGAGTGCACTGTCCCAAATATTGGGAATTGATATGAGCAGCAATAAAATCATTCAGATAAATAAGCAAGGGTTGAAATCTCCGTGAGCAATCTCAATCGAGGGCGACAGAGATCAACAATTCAATTTGCACAAAACTGTAAATCACGGCAGTTCCTTCTCCCTTATGGTCCTAAAAAAAGGCTCATCCCTTTTAGACTTTTTCTCCCTGGCCTAAGATTAATTCTCGAAGTGACAAATCATTTTCTCACTACTAAGAGATTGCCTTGTGTGCATGTGGCTGCTCTCGTTCTGTTGGTTACATCTTTCAAAGGGGGCTTCTATGTGTTGAGATTTGGGTACCAAGGAAAGTGGTCCCCTTGTGTTTGTGAGTCTCTAAACACAAAGGGGGAGAGTATTACCCTCATGCTATTACTTTATGTTCTAATTTCACATTGACTTTATTCACTTAAGTCATAAAGTGGAATTAGTCACTTAAGTCTAAAGTGACATTTAATTCACTTGAGTAAAGTGAATTAATGAACATAAAGCAAACTATGGAAACTTAAGTCAAAGTGGGTTTCCAAATGAGATTTATGAGATGTAATCTCATTCATTGATTAAACTTGAGCTAGATCTAATCTAGGCTGTGGATCTTCTAGGTTTGCCCTAAGAGAGGTTAAAGGAAACAAAAGGGGTAAAGAGAGATTTATTGCCACTTGAGAGAGTTGAGTGAGTGAAGAAAAGAGAGCAAGTGAGGGTTTGGAGAAGAGAGGCACACTTGGAGAAAAAGGGCACAAGCTTCAAGGAGGGAGGCACACTAGTTCATGAGAGATTCATGGAGGAGGGTGCACATGCTTGAAGGGCGCATTAGTGAGAGGCTAATGGGGCAAATCAGCTTGGAGGCACTAGTTTGAGTGGAGGGGCACACTTGTGTTAGAGTGGGCACAAGAGAGCAAGCTAGGGGCACATTTCTTGAGGGAGGCGCACAAGAGAGGAGTAGGGGCGCAAGACTTTGTGAGGAAGGGTGCACTTGAGGCTAAGTGCGCACAAGCAAGGGAAAGAGGGCACTACTATTCATTGTGAGATTTCTACAAGTGGGCAAGTCAAAGCAAAGGCAAAGGAAAGGCATAGCAAGGTGAAGAGGGTGCACCAAGGAAAAGGGCACTTTGTTCAAAGGCTAGCAGGCACAAGTTTTGAGGAACTCCATTACAAGCTTGAGGATAAGCTTGGATTGTATCAGGTTCCTTGTGTATTTACTTGTTGTAGCATTTGCTTTCAGATCTCCATATATATATCTATCTCTCTTACTTGTTTTCCCCGTGGGGGTTTTTCCAGGGTCACGTTGACCAAAAACATCATGTGTTCATTTGTCATGTTTGCTTAGTATTTTCAGTTGTAGGTTGTTAAAGATCCTAGAGGGGTATTCTATGTTTTATGGAGTTTTATATGTGCTAACTGTGTACAGTAAATTCCCTATTAAACCCTCTAAAGCAGCAGCCATAAAAGAGCATTGAATCATTTCCTAGAAGGCAGTTTTCAGTGGGTAAAGATCAGACCTGTTGGCTGTTTTTGGACGCAAGTATACAGTCCTAAATAGTGAGTAAAAGCAGATTTGAAAGTGCCTAAAACTTAGTGCCCAACCAGGTCAAAGACAGACCTGTTGGGCAGCCTTAGGATCCTCAAATTTCTTCACTGTGCAGCTGTGCTCAAAGTAGTAGGGGTGAGGATTGATTTTGAAGTTCAGTGCACCACAGCTGTGCTTCTAAAATGGACCTGGAGAAATGAGCAAGCTGCTCCATAAATTATCGCATTTCAACGTGACCTCGTTCAGTGTTCGAGAGAGCAAATACAGCTGCAGGAAGAGGTGATAGAAGCCTTTGCTGAGAGTGGAATTAATTGCCTTGTGTTGTCTTTGTACCATATGAATTTGGATGAACTTCTGTTGTGCTTTTAATGCAGTGATTTCAATCATGGTGTTTTGATTTCAATCACACATAATTCGCCTTCCTCCTAGACATTGGATCAATGAAAGACAAACTCTGAATCATTGGGTCTTGATGGAAACATCACAATCTGAAATCTTTGAGAACAGTAGCTTAAATTTTGATCCACTCAAGCTCCACATCTGCAATCGCCGAGACTCTCTGATTGCGCCGAGAGGTGCATTCTACAGCTCAGTTACAGCCTCAGTATTAGGTCGATGTGTGATTATGTGTCTAAATTCAACGTGGAGCTGACATGTGTCACTCTTAAATAATAATAAAAAAAAATTAAGTAAATGAAAATTGTATATGTCAGCTCTAACCTTTTGCGAAATGAAACATATATATATATATATATATATATATATATATATTCAAATTAAATTAAACTAACCTCTTTACTCCGATTCTACTAAGCGCCTAGAGGGATCAAATTTCTTGAGGTCCAAACCCTTCCTTTTGCACTCCAAAACGGGTTAAGGAGGAAGGGTTTGCACCTCGAGAGATTTGATCCCTCTTGGCACTTCGTAGAACCGGAGTTAAGATGTGTTTATGCTGGTTATAATCACCTTTTCATCCCCTACATATTTAGGGTGCCATTTGAAACTTCTTCAAAGTTCAGATCACTTCCACATGACATGGTTTTAAGCCTGCTTAGATACCAAATGTTGGGTTTAAATATTTAGCAGCAAATACACTCCAATGTATATCAAGCAAGGGACACTGAAAGTTTATAGTGTACACTCAAGAAACCCCTGAAGGGGAAATTCTATTTAATCATTCATTACCCATGTACGTTTCAATTGTACAATAGGTCCCTTTATATAGAATTAGTGACCATAACAATATGTTATAATAAGATATTCAGTTCAACCATATGCATAACTATCTTCCATAATCTCTTTATGGATCTCTCAACTGATTCCATGAAATCTTCATTCCTAACTTCTGTCATTGTCCTCATCTTTTATTCATACGTAGACATTACGTGTGGTCTACTTCATATAATTTAGACATTATTAATCACAAGTAGGAGTTAATGTTCAATTGTAGATCCGTTTCTAAGTCTACACATTCAATGTATTAGCCTGGGATGAACATTCCTTATGCCAGGGATGATTGTGGATTAAAGAATCTTGTAAGCTTTGACTGTCTCAAGTGACTTATTACTATTAGTCCTTCATAATCACAAGTTAATCATAGGATTACATGTTTTAGTCCCGGGAGTATTGTCCCTAGGGAGGCAGATTGCTCATCTCATTTCTTCTAGTCAATGTGTTTGCTGGAGATGGAAGTTGTGCAAATATTTTTTTGAAGATACGAATTCCCTTCGATAATCACACAAGTAGCTTGATTTCAGGTTTAGTAAAACATATTATTTTGAAATTGATTGCTTTACTGTTCCCTTTTCAGCTGGTTTTTCTGTCTGGCATAATTTAATATCAGTAGAAAAATAGAGATATAATGCAATATTGGAATCCTGCTGTCCAATATGGTTTCAGATCAACCATAGTGCACTTCAACAAATATGAGTGATTTTGATGGAAATTTATAATATATGATCACATTTTCAGACATATATTATGTAACTACCTCCTTTACTATAAAACAAAAATAGAGCTGTGATTAACTATTGGAATTCCTACTGTCTGGATCAGGGAAAAACTTGAGTGCAAGAATAAAGCTTCACTCCAATGCGGCACAAATTGGCAACAACGGGTGAATATGGCAGTTCCTTTGTGCCAAATATTTACCAACAATCTTCTAAGCTTTAATATCAAGTAGATTCATAAATTAAGTGGCTGAACAGACACTTAATAAATGCTGTGATTCTCACTAGTTCCCTAAACATATATCCCCAAATCTTAAAACTTTTTTTTTCTTCTCTTTTTTTCCTAAACGCATCTCTTCTTGACAGTTATCTGGATAACAGTTAGTTGCTTAGAATGCTTTAGGATGTCAGCCAATGTTTTAAGCTACGTTAGCCTTATGGTTACCATGATTGAAACAGTGCAAGGTGGGTGGGGAGGTAGTGGTCGGTTGAAGATGCATTTGATTCCCAAATTTGAGTTCCCATGCCACACCTGCACCTAAATGTCTCCAGCAATACTCCACAGTTTGGAATTAAAGAACTTAGTTTTATACTCAGTAGAATCCCAACTAAAATCTGATAAAATCCCCAGAATGACAGACCAAGCCTTCCTTTTAGAGAGCAGAAGTAAAAGATCTACTGAATAACAAAATGCTTAGCAAATCTTCCAAAGCAGACCTAAAGGATAAGGCAAATGGGGAAATACTTTCCAATGTCCATCAACAATTCAAAGGCAATCCAAACAAGGCAGTTAGCATTGCATTGAGATATCAAGCCATCAAAATGATTGAGAAGACATTGATCATGCTTTACAAGTTTAGTGACCATGGAAAAGACAACTAGGAGGACCTGCTGCAGCAAAGCCAAGTTGCTTTGTCCCTTGGAATAAAGAAGATCTGAGGTAGTCTTGTAATGATGGAGGCTGCCAAAGAAAATCTAACCCAAGTGATCAGCTCCCGTTGTTAGAAACTCACCTATTATTGGTGGTTTATGGGCTCCGAATTGTCGATCTGGTAATCTAATAACAATATGCCGCTGCTACTAAAACATATCATGTTTTTACAAAATAGCTTGAGCAAGCTATTGACTGTAAGTTGATGGATACAAGAAGCAAGAGTAGAGCCTCAATGCTGTAGTTTAACCCTAGTGGAAAAACTCGGCAACGGAAAAAACTCGGCAAGGGTCCTGAAAACATCGGCTTGGCAAAAATCGGCGAAAAAATCGGCAAAAATCGGCAAAACTCGGAAAACATTAAAAAATACATAATTTATTTATTTTTTTTCAAAATTTTAAACATTTTTCAATATATAAAGCAACAACAACATCATATAAACAGATAGGCACATAAATACGGAGAAAGAACCGATATATATTATATAGTGGATGCCAAACAAAAACCGATACATCAAAGTCATTACTGAAAGTCTGAAATCAAKACARRATGACATCAATGATCACATATATAAATGTATATGTCCCAAAACTAGCAACTAGCTATATGGTATCAAATTATCAATGCCCTCTCCCCCTTTTACGGGATAAAATCAGGGGCTGTTTTCCAGGCCTTGAACTAGAGGCAGAAGGTCCTGGTCGGACATCAATGCTGGATGGAGTAGGACTAGCAACTCCAATATGTGTAGAATCAATAACAATCAATGCCACCAACATCGAGG
>JZKD02S1674143.1:219008-230932 GCA_000966675.3 Picea glauca | reverse complement strand
CGATTTTTTGACTGTCTAAAAAATCGCGCGTTTTTTTAAAGTAAAAATCGCCGGGCCCAAAAAAGCGCGATTTTGCCGATTTTTGGCGTTTAATCGCCGATTTCTTCTTCTAGGACTGTTTAACATCCAACCATGCAAGGATATCACTGGCAACTTATCTCATTCAGGATTAATTAGCAAATCACTCAGAAATTCCTCACAAAGACTTATTGTTTTTCTCTGAAGCTGTTGGGTTGTGTAACTCTTGAGATGCATCTGGATCCGTCACAGTGTTGGTTGTTCCATGGGGGACAAAAGGGAAAATTTGGTACTCTTTTTATAGCCTGTTCCAAACCCCCACTTCGCTTGATACTATTAATTCATTGCATTGTTCCTGGTGGTCATTGTACCTCAATTTTAATGTGGATGTTTTCATAGTATTATCCCATTAATTTGTATTAGAACGGAGTTGTATGTACTGTTTTAGAAAGGTGACATTTGCAGCTTTCAATCACCAGGTGAGTACATTCTGTGTATGCTTCAGCTGATCTGGGCTTGGCACAAAATGATTTATTAGCAAGTATAAGGTGGTGGTCACTGGTGAGGGATATGGTTTGCAGAACTGTAAAATTGGGCAGTGATATAGCCTAGAAGAGATCGATTTCCAAACTGAATGTCTGATGTGAATTCTTTCTCAGGAAAATATGGAAGACAGTTGAATTTGAACAAGAAGGAAGGCGCTGTAATCTGATTGGTGTATGGTTTATGTTAAAATTTCAGACCCCAACCAGTTTCAGTCTCGCTGATTTTTCAGCCAAAGTTAAATGCCAAAACCCAGTGTCAGCACAGTTTCAGCATATTAAAACTTAGCAGAAAATAAACTTCAGAATTGAAACATGAGGATTCTGAACATCGTTTTCAACGCAGAAATAAAATATCAACAGTATGCAAAACTCAGAAAATTTAGACACAAGAATTTTCGGTCTAACTTCGACCCTGGAAAAACCCACAAGGGGAAAACTAGTGAGAGAGGGCTTTTTATTATTATTGAGCTTCTGAGAAATTTCTTTTACAACAGTCTAATCTTCAGCAAAAATACAAACTTATCTCAGAAAATTTATGCTCGTCTTCTTCAGAAAAATTCCAGAATGCAGCTCCTCGAAATCTGTATAAGAAATTTGTACAACTGTACGGCTGCTACAGCAATAAATGCTGTACGGAACTCCTAAAAAATCGTGCCTCTTTTCTGTGTTTGCTGTACCCTCTTTTCTGTGCATTAAATGCCCCTCGAAAATTGTGCCACCTTGAAATGCATGCTGTACCTTGTTGTACGAACTGCTGTCCTTTTGCTGCTATACGGACTGTCAAATCCGTACTGTACGGCCTCCACAAAACTGCTGTTTCCTTTTCTCGAAATCTGTGCACAGAAATTTGTTGTACAGCCCTCAAGAAATCCGTACGGTACGGCCCTCACACTCAGCAATACCCTGCTCGATTTCTGTGCTACTTGGTTGTCTTGGGAATTGTGCCCTTACTCTGCAAATGTTGTCTTCTCAAGCTCGACCTCTCTCTCTCTTGCTCTCTCAACAAGAAAAATGGATGAACAACCCACAATGGGTGCGCCGTCTTGCCCTAATCAACCTCATGAGGGAAAGTGAGGGGTTTTCTAATCTAACGGTTGAGATTAGAATAGATGAGTGGCTGAGATTAGGTGTCTCTTCACTCACCCTCACTTTAGTCATAAAGTTATCTTTTAATTTACATCTCACAAATTAATTTGACTAGGACCCACATTAGGCACTTTCTCCCCCTTAGGTGCTTAGGGAAGAGAAACACTTGCCTTGGTACTTTATTTTAATTAAAAATTTAACAGTTTACACTCTGGTTGGAATTGTCATATATTTATCAGATTTGGGATACTGTTTTCTTTTCTCTAGAGGAACGGCTAATAAGAAGTATGCTTTCTTTCTGGCAATGGACACTATAACTGTCACTGTTATAGGCATCAAGCTTTACAATAAATCATCAAGAGTTTTGAAGTTTTCTTTTTAATTAGATCCCGAATCCTTAGTATGCATTTCCCAAACCAGTCAAGTGCAGTGCAGTGCTTGCCATGCTTCCATTGAGTTCTGATGATTGATGATTGCATCCCATCGATGTGACCTCAACATGAAGATCTGTCCTTGGATTCAGCTGCAGCCTGCCTGTGTAATTACTAATCATTGCATGGCCAATAGATATGTACAATGAATGTACCTCAATATAAATGTAAATGTAAACCAGCATACCCCTTATGGCAGAGCAGAGCAGTTAAATCCCTTTGCACTCACATTGACAGTGCTACTGCCAAAATCTCTATTACAAAGTACTATGTGAAGTGGCAGAAATGAAATGCATACCATTGTACCATGTATTATACAGCTACCAATATTGTTGGAGGTGGTCTTCATAAGTATGATTTGATGGTATTTGTCCTGGATATTTTTGAAGCCCTCATGTTTCAAATGGCCAGGATTATAAGAAGATGGCACGCCGATGCTTGAATAATTTTACTATGCCCTCCACCATGTGTGCTTCTAGGCTCTAGCCCATCCTAGAGTTATTTTCCGTGTGCCTGTAATGCATCCTTGGGACTCTTCTTGTGCCTTAGATGGTGTGCTTCTGATGTAAAGTTTCTTACAAATCGTGCAGTGCCTCGAGAGACAGGCAAGATTTGTCTCTACTCCTTTATTTTGCCTGCAGAGCGCGCCGGATGTTACTTATCCATCAAATGTGGGTGTGGGGTAGACAGTGTGACCAGCTTGAACTCTATCGAATGCTACTACCATGTCAATTTCTGTTGTATCATGCCTGTCAAAATGCTTCTGTAATAGGTTTGTGAGACACCAAAACCTTCTAAACAAAAACCTTTAACAAACACCTCCACTGTTTGGAGCCACTCTGTTATTGGACTTATTCAGTGGTATAAACCCACAGACCTGTCCATAGGCATTGTTCCAGATGGATCCCATTGACAAGGATATGGATGGTGGTGGCTAGTGGTTTAAGGGTGTGCTGAAAGCCCAGATGACCCAATCTTACTGCTTGGAGTGTCTGGTATCTCAAATTCACTGCCTCGTCTACCTGATGCCTGCAGTTTGTTGTATGCCCCCCACATGTTTCAAGCTATAACCTTGCTTTCCAGATGTCAGTTTACTACTATCTTGCCATTTTAGAAGTCCTTAAGCCACCACCCTTTACTTCAGATGCCCTAGAGCTAAACTTAATGCCAGCAATGAGATATTCAGCAGAAGAATATGGATCATGCTTAGTCCTGTAGAATAGGTCACGATCCCAATCAGATCTGAAAGAGAATGATTGTATTGTAGGGGAGAGGTACTGAAGGTATCAGCATGTTCAAGATAGGAGAGGAGATCCCATCTATAAAGAGGGTTAGCGCAGGCAAACAGAGAGAGAGAGAGAGTCAAGTTGAAGAACAGATCATCATCCCCTGAATGGGCTGTTGGTTAAGATACATACTACAACAGCCTGCAATTAGCTGCATTAGTAGAACTATCACCCATATAGGCTCACAAGGAGGATGTTGGGCAGTTGTGAATTCACTGTTATGAGCATATAATATGAGTATCAGAAGAGGGCCCGAAAGGAAGAACCAACATATTTTATTAGGGGCATTGAGGAATTCAACCTCACCAAGTAGGCATAAAAGAAATGAATGCCACAGAAAACAAGGTTTACTTGCTGTCAAAAAAAATATAACATAATTATGTGCATGGATGTTTGCCCCTCGAATCTGTAATGTGTCCAACCAACATAAGCTTTTTGTTGCAAAGCCTCTAAATCACCTGCAAATTACTTATTAGAAGAGCCACTACAACAAATATGTATATATCAAAGATGCAGCTAGAAGAAAAGTCAACCTCCTGTGTTTATGACACAGAAAAGTCAACCAATGAATGTCAGTGAACTCAGCCCAAGGGGAGTTAAAGGAAGAGAATATTGTGCACCAGCTGGTTGAGTACATGGAAATCAGAAATCAGAATTCTGTTCCATCAAATGTAGCCCTGGAAGAGGCCACCAATGGCCACATATTCTGCTAAGTTCTATGTTTTTTTTAGTTATTAGTATTTTAGGTGTTTTCTTCAGAATCTATAGATGTAGGAAGTTCTATGACATTTTGCCAATTGAAACATGTTAGCTCAATATTTTGTATGTAGGGATCTGTCTATCTAGCTTAAAATTTTGGACAAATAGTATGATGTAATTGCACTATCTAGCATAGCTATAGCTTTTGATAATATTGTTAGAATATAGAAGATGGTGTGCTCGTTTTACCATTGACGATACCTTCGTCACCCAACCATAGGCCGAAGCCTCCCTCCGAGCACCTTAACCTTGACTGAGAATTCCTCCAGAAGCAAACCCCAGGCTAGATAGCCAAACAAAGGGTAGCGCATCATTCCCTAAGGATAGCGCATCACAAAAAGTTGATCAAATAGTCCAAACCCTAGCCAAGAGATATTCAACCTAATACTGAAAACTTGTTGCTGCTGCAGCTGCACCTGCAACCCTCCTCTACATGTGCGCACCAACTAGGAAACTGCTGTGCAGAACTGGCTCTGTCTGCAACTGCTGAGATGCTACAAATGAGAACTGGCGCCCTGTATTTATAGTAATCCTGCCAGTTTGTTGGGGCCGACTTCTCTTCTGGGTATGTGTCTGTTCAGTATATTATTATTAATTCTGGCCGACTTCTTCTCTTGGAGGCTAATAGCCTAATATAAATTATCTTCTTGAGCCGACAAGGCTTCTAGGGTTATTAGCCAACTCATTAGGGTTTCTCTTGCTTCCCGGAGTCTTCTATTCTCGTCAGGTTCACACGTGGAGGTAAATACCTCCCGCAGCTACCATAATATTAACAAATATAAATTTCTCAATTTCTATTAAAAAAAAATTATGAAACCGGTTTTAATAAGAAAAATAATTATATTGCCATCATGATAAACGTATAACCCCTACAATTCAAAGCTCGAATCTAGGGTCGAATATTCAATTTTTGCCCTTTATCTCTATTTAAATGACTAACTACTTTTTTCTTGTTAGAGGCCACATATCATCTTCGATACTTTACAATAATTGTGTAGGGGAATCCTAATTCTAAATCCCCTTTCTAAGGATCATGTGAACTAATGGGATTCTCTTTTATCCTTTTTTTCTTCTTTATTTTGATCCAACTAGTAGATTGGTTGGAAATTGTTGTTGATTCTTAAAACGTTAATTTCTTTGCATCATTCAGTGAGATCAAAGGGACCAACTCCCTTTCCTAGATTTTGTTATTTGAGTGTTGCCTCCTCTTCCCCTTCTCAAAAGAGAATCTAAGCAAGTAAACTAGCAGTAGAGGGGTTGACTCCTACATCATAATCATATCAATCTCTATATCACAACCCTCAAAGGGTGTGGAAGGGTCATTGACAAAAGATGTAGGATTAGGTGCATTTGAAACCTTTTTGGCTACCACCCAATCATGTTTCAGTACTAGGTCCTTTCATCACAAGCGTTTGTTATTCTTCCACTTTTTAGCTTGAGGAGCCTTTTGCAATTAGAAAAGAAACTTCCACATGTCAATGTTGGAAATAGTACCCACAATAAAAAGATATATGTTCATAATCCAATAGTTTTGTCCTCCCGTGGTTTTTATTTTACAAAACAATTTTATTAATAATCCCTTTTATCAAATCGATGTAAATACCTCTTCAAGAACAACACATGGATCTCATCTCACTGGTCATCGTAATAAACTTACCCAATGTGTTACCATTGGCCAAAAGAGACCTAAAATTTTGGTATTCAAGAGGGAGGTTGGGCATTCTTACCCAAATAAGGACCTTTGATAATGACTCCAAAGTTGGCTTGAAATGTGACACCCATAGCTTCATAAAAAGGTTAGCTTTGTCCATAAACCAAGGGCCAAAAACAAGTTATTCACAACTTGATTTCTTATAACCCAGCACACAGAGGTTAATGCCAATAATCTACTAAACCAGAAATTTAAACTTCTTGTTATAAATTTCAGAGTTATGCATGCAAACTACAGTTGAGTTATTTAACCAGAAATTTGGGAGCAAAAACATACACAGAACCAAGCATAAAAATTGGACAAACACCTGATATACCTTGGAAACCCCAGTGTGGGAAAAACCAGCAAAGAGGGGGCTTTATTATGGGCTTTCAAGAGAATTTACAATAGCAGAAAAAATAGAAATTTCTTACATAAATTTCCAGCAACCTTCCTCTCCTCCCTCAACTAAAATCGGCCTAACAAATCTGATGTACGACCCAGTTACAACAGGCCTTGTACGACCCAACAAGTATTGCTTGTGTACAACCTGCACAATTTTGGCCCTGTACAGTCTGCACTTCAGTTGGATGGTACAACCTGTGTACGACCTAGCTAGTTGAGGTACTTTGGCCCAGATTCGACCTACTTCTCCCTGCAAAAAATGCCTAGAAATTGGCCTCCTAAAGGTTGTTGTCTTTGGCTTGAGTTCGACCTCCCTTTGTTGCACAAAATGGCCTTGAATTGACCTCCATTGGCTGCTCCAAACTAGCCCAGAACTCACCCTTTGCCTCAGTTGCTAGCTCACTCCTCTTGCCCAAGCGCCCCTCTTCCTCTCGCTTGCTCAACCTCACAAATGAGAATGTGTGTCCTCTCACCCTCAACCCCTTCCTTTATCTCATCTCCAACCACCTTTTTTGCTTTGATTTGTGTGCCAATTCAGGCTCCAAGGAGGTGCACCCCCCTTAGCAAGACCCCACAATCCACTCACCAACCCATGAGGTGCGCCACACTAGGTCTGGGCCCCACAATCCACTCACCAACCCATGAGGTGCGCCACACTAGGTATGGGCCCCACGATCCACTCAAAACAGAAAATTTGTTGATTGCCTAAGTCAGATTTAAGCTAAGATAACCGAGGTTGATCTGAGTATTTGGTGTGTCCATCTACATGCCTAGGACACTTAGGCCCATGCTGAGACACCTACCAAACTACAAAACTAACACTCCCTCTTAGCGTGGGAGGTGTCTCCCCCTGGATCAATCTTTGATCCCATCAAATCTATTGATGTTGTTGTAGCTTCTCCCTCTGAACTAGAAGACCCTCTTGCTACCTCTACTGCACTCTATTCTGATATTCTTCTCTGCCCATCCATCAATGTCATGTCATACCAGTTGACAGTCTCTGACACTGATCTCTGGTCCAAAATCCCCTTGGACCCAACTACAGGTTGTCCTAGTTCCTTGTACATCATACCCTCCCTGATGCCAAGCCTCATTGTTGCATCCAAGGTCGCTCCCTCTGAACGTATGAGCACATGTCCATCCTCGAACATCATTGCATACCCCATATCCTCCATAGCTAATACAGAGAGCAAATTGCCCTTCATCTCTAGTACAAACATCACCTCATCCACCTCTAGAGAACCACCTGACTCTAGCTGGAATCTAATACATCCGACCCCCTTTACTACATGCATGGTTCTTGCCCCACTACCCACATGCGAGTCTAAGCCTGTCTCTAAAACACTAAGAAACACCGACCTCATTCTTGTCATATGGCGAGATGATCCACTGTCCACGAACCATGCCCCACTATCCTCCAACTCAGCCAATCTGCTGCTGGTCGAAAAAGAGGCAACCAAAGAAAATTCCTCCTCAAATTTATTTGCAAACTCATCCATCTCAATAGATACCAAGGCTGCCATCTTTGCCTCCTCCTCCTCCTTCTTCTTCTTGGGACACTGGCTGGCATAGTGTCCAATCTTGTGACATGCAAATCATTTCACTTTGTCCATGTCTCTGGAACCTCCTGCTCCACTGCTCTTCTTCGCATGAAGAGCCACATTCTCTTCCTCTTCAGTCTTTGGCTGGCTAGCATGAGTGACATCAACTCTCAACTCCTCTTGGGTGAAGTCATCCCATAACCTCTCTCGATCAGGAAGTTTCTCCCGAGCGACCACTCCTCGAAAAAATACTTCCCACTGCTTGGTGAAGTCATTCAAGGTTGTCCTCACCAACTCAGTATCGTCCACAGCCTCTCCCACAACTGCCAGTTCATCTCTGATCTGAATGAACTTTGTGAGGTAAGTAACCAACGACACTCCCTTGGTCATCTTCGTGCTTCTCAGCTTCTTTCTGAGCAACATCTTCCTACTCTGGTTATCGAACTGGTACAATTTTAATAGGGCCTCCCACATCTCCTTTGTTGTCTTCTTGCCAGATAGATGAGGAAAAATGTGATCTTTGACTCCATCCACAATTATTCGCCTGGCCCTCACATCCTTCTTGAGATGGGTTGCTCATTGTGTTGGATCACTTAGGAGTACAACCTTGCCTTCAACAAACTCCCACAATCCATTCTCCTCTAACAGCAAACCCATTCACTCCCTCCAAGGACTGAAGTTTGAGTCACCCTCCAACATGTCTTCATACCTCAAGCCTACATTGGCCATTTGAATCAATTGCTTTGTTTCCCACACTCTTTCAGGTCACACATCCCACTTGTTGATTCACCCTTCCTGGTCTACACAACAACTCACTTGGCTCCTTTTGTACTCAGAGTTGAGCTCTAATACCGTGTTGATTTCTTATAACCCACAACACAAAGGTTAATGCCAATAATCTACTAAACCAGAAATTTAAACTTGTTATAAATTTCAGAATTATGCATGCAACCTGCAATTGAGTTATTTAACCAAAAATTGACAGCAGAAGCATACACATAGCCAAGCTTAAAAATTGGAAAAACACCAAATATACCATAGAAACCCTAGTGTTGGGAAAACCAACAAAGAGGGGGCTTTATTATTAGCTTTCAAGAGAATTTACAACAACAGAAAAAATAGAAATTTCCTACAAAAATTCCCAGCAACCTTCCTCTCCTCCCTTAGCTAAAATCAGCCCAACAAATATGTTGTACGACTCACTGTCTCCATAATGATCAAATGAAATATGAGTTTTAAAAGTTACATCATGACAAAACTGTTGATTTCTCTTTCCAACAATGATATTTTTGAAAGATGTGTCAAAACTAAAGAGATCTTTGTTGGAATTTTGAACAACAGACTCATAACTATCATCAACCATAACATGCATATATTGATGATCATATCTCTTTGCTGAAAAGTAGAACTAGAGGATATTCCATTATTCAACAAGCCTTTATAAACCTTAAATTCTTCCTCCTCGTCACTATATTTGTCAAATATTGTAACTAGATGTTATCGTTTAATTCTTCAAAATTAAACGAGGGAATCACCCTTAGTAGAGTCGCCAGGTAAGCTTAAAGAGTAAAGGATTTGAGGAAAGGATTACCGAAGATATGTCGTTCGAGGAAAATTGACTCGATGTTCCCCGGCAACGGCACAAAAAATGTTATCGCGCAATCTCTACTTGCCCAAATCCCAAGGCAAGTGAAACAATATTGGCGTAACAAGGGGGTGACCTATCACTGTCACCTTAATAGGAAACCCATTTTTGTTTCGGAGTAGGGTAAGACTACCCCAAGGGAGACATCCCTAGTGACCTAAAGTGATCCGGGATCTTTTCATCAAAGTGACTTATAAAGAATCGTATTAAATGAGCATAAATTAAAGTGCACCATTAAAGAAGGAAAAGCTCAATAATGAAGAGACATAAGCATCAAATTTGAACACAAAACTTTATAATGGAGTTCCTCCTTCGTGGACTACGTCTCCGGGTCTTGTTCTCAAATGGGTAGGCCTTTTTATAAAATCAGCAAAATAATTTGGCAAAATACATAAGTATACCTCATTTTGGAATTAAGTTGTGGAAGCTTTGCTCAGATCAGAAAACAGAAAGCACCATTGAATGCGTGGCGTCAAATTACCCAAAAATGACTGTCTCCACGCCTCAATCCGACTCTGGCACTCTCAGGCCCAAGAGAAACTTTGTCTCGGTTTTTGTGCCCTGCAACCTACAATTAATTCCCAAAAATTCCTCATTAACCGTGGACGACCGCACCATCACACACCTCCTCCCCGTGCACTGGCAGATTCAAAATTTAAATAAAATTTGTGGGCATTGTAAACAATGAGGCCGTTTGGCCTAGTGGTTGGTGGAGCTATAGTTAATGCGTATATAGTGGGGGAGGTTTCGGGGTCAAGCTTGCGGGCCTTCCCTTTTGGGTGTTTGTTATAACTTATATGCATATATATAAATGGTGATATTTTCATGGCATTATGTATTACCTTGTGCTTTGCGTGATAATAACATTTAAAAAGTAAACATTTAAGGGTTTTTTTTATGATTTTGTTTATAGTAATGATGAGTTCTTTTACCACATTATATAAATGTGTCATTTTCATATCCCAATTTTAAAATGGGTGCTACCGTTGGTAGCAGTACTTTTCAATTTGATGGTTGATTTTGAGGTTTTGGTTTTAATGGTACAAGTGATAAAAATACGATTTAAAATGATTTCAAAATTTAACGTTTTGAAAAGAAAAGAAAAAAATTCAAAAACATCTTATTTGTTTTTAGGTGTTGATTTTAAGGTTTTTCTGAGCTACTCTCTAAGTTTTGAAGCCCATGTTTGAAAAATGTTGTATTTTTTACCCCATTTTAAAAAATGGTGCTACCGGTAGCACCACTTTTTGATTTGGGGATTGATTTTGATGTTTTTTATGCAAAAATATGGGTTTTTTGAGCTAGAGTTCTCGTTTAGAGGTCACAGTTCTCATTAAGTTGGTAACTATGTTTATGTTGACTATGATAATTCTAACCAAAATCTATGTATTGGGCATACAAATCCAAACTGGAAATTCAATATTGATTCGAAAGCCATAATCAGAATTAGGTAGAGCACGTGAGATATGTGAAGAGAGGAAAGACTTGGACATGGGTAATGAGGAAAAGACGGCTCCAAACAATCACTCAAGTGCCCAACCATTGGAAATTCTATGAAAGAACTTGGAAATCGAAAGGTATTCAGACACAATAAAGTGTGTATTACTTCAATTTGTCTGTACCCTCAATGATATTGTCTTCCTTTGTGGGTCTGCAATTACCCGCATCACCATATGGCGCGAGATGTAAGAATGAAGGGGCGAGCCAAATTGTTTGCATTGTGACACAAGTTTTGTATGTAGAGAGAAAATGAGCAATTTGTAGAGGAAGGCATTGGTTTCTCATAAATCCTTATTTATAACGGCCTAAAACATCAATCAATTTTCTAATACATATAGTGAAAGAAGGAGTTTCCTTGATATTCATTTGAATCAAAGGAAAATTTTCAATACATATAGTGAAAGAAGGCTTGAAGTCATTACAACAATATACTTATTGTTGAAATAATGTAACTGCAAAGAGTATTCTTATTATTATTGATATATTATTCATAGGATCAATCCCCATTGTGGATTGATCATGTCGGTTATTATAATAGGACCAAATCCTCTTTTGCGGATTGGTCAAAAGACAATTGTAATAGGCAGAATAAGAAGTCAGCCCCATCAGTTATTAAAGAGACCCAGAAATATAATAAAGGTGGGTTTGCCCACTCAGTTTGAGAAGTCGGCCCTGCCAGTGAAGAGACACTTCACACGTGCCAGACTTGTATAAATAAAGGAGGCTAGCACCTCACTTAGACACAACTCACTTGCTCAGTTTGAAGGACAAGTTCTGATCTGTTACCGGCAAAGGAGAGAGAGAGTGGTGTATATCTAGGAGAGGACTTTATGTATTAGCATAAGAGATCTTTTGGCATTGTATTGGCTATCTATATTAAGGAAGTTTTGTTGGGTTTTCTTTCCCTAGAGGGTTTCCCAGGATAAATGTTCTGTCTCTTGTGATTGTGTATTTCTCAGTGATCTTGGATTATGCTATTGTTATCTAATGAAATGCAAACATCTATAATAATGGCTTA
>JZKD02S1674143.1:193931-212184 GCA_000966675.3 Picea glauca | reverse complement strand
GTCTTCGGTTGACTGATAATTGGTCATGCCTTGATCCAAAACTTCAACTTCGTCATTTCTTTCTTCTGAGAAAGTCAATAGGTGCGCTGAGTTAGGGCACATTTGAATATCTTCTCCTTGAGCAAGATGCTCCATCACAAGGTGTCGGATCTGAGAATTAGGGTTTTTGCAACTGCGGTTGCTAGTAATCCTAGCTACAGTTCTTTGGAAGCTGCTCCTGCTAGTGACTCTAGCGACAGTTCCTCAATGAGATCAATACCTAGCGGTTATGTTTCCTTCCAGCGTTTTAGGTTGACTGAAGGGGGTGTGGGCCCATAACCTGTTAGAATATAGAGGATTGTGCTCGTTTAACCATTGACGATATCCTCGTCACCCAACCACAGGCCGAAGCCACCCTCCGAGCACCTTGACCTTGACCGAGAAGAGAATCCTGGTAGCAATCAATAGCCAAGAGAGGCTAAATGCACCAAGCAAGAGAATAGAAACTAAATTGAACAAAGGATCCCACCCAGAAGCTAGCGCACCAAACTGTTGTTGCCTGCAACTGCCTGCGCAGACTTAGCTCTCACTGCAACTGCTGAGATATGAAATAATGAAACTGGCACCCTGTATTTATAGTGGACTGGCCAGTCTAACTGGGGCCGACTTCTCCTTCTGGGCATCAATAAATTCAATTTAAATATATTTGTTCAGCCGACAACTTGTCTAGGGTTTCCTTTAATTCTTTGCTTCCTTCCGGAGAATTCTAGTCTCGTCATAAGTCACAATAGAGGTTCATACCTCCCGAAGCTACCATAATATTAACAAGTACACGGTCGAAATTTTAAAGAGATTTGACATACTGGAATGCAAACCCATGAATACACCCATGGAAGCGAAGTTGAAGCTGTTGGTCGATACTTCGTCAGATTTGATTGATGCCACACTACACAGACAGATTATTGGATCGCTAATGTACCTGACGAACACCAGAGCAGACATTTGTTTTGTCGTGAACACCTTGAGTCAGTTTCTGGTAGAACCCAGACGTGTTCACCTAGTGGCTGCAAAACATGTGATGAGTTACCTTAAAGGTACAATAGAGTATGGTCTCAGCTATGATGGAGATCATGATTTCACATTGAGTGGATATACTGATGCAGATTGGGCAGGAAGTGTTTCTGACAAGAAAAACACTTCAGGATGTTGTTTCAGTTTGGGATTAGCCATGATTTCGTGGCAGAGTAGGAAGCAATCTAGCATTGCTCTCAGCACAGCGGAAGCAGAATACATTGCCACATGTTCTGCTAGCTGCGAAGCTATATGGTTTCGAAAGTTGTTGACCGACCTATTTGACTTAGAGATGAGAGCACCTTGATTCTATGTGACCGCCAGAGCTGCATAAAGATGACAGAGAATCATGTATTCTACGACAGGTCGAAGCACATAGAGATCCGCTATCATTACATCCGCGACATGGTACAAAGAGGAGCCTTGAAACTCCAGTACATTAGCACGGAGGAACAGGTTGTTGACGTGTTGACCAAGCCTCTATCTCGTGTAAAGATTGAGTACTTCCGAGATAAGCTTGGCATAGTCCGAAAGGACCTTCCTCGAAAGGGGGAGTACATGTGATGTTCCTTGCTTCTGACCTAGCTGTCAGACGTAAAGCAAGATGTGATGTGTTCCTTGCTTCTAACCTAGTTGTCAGACGTAAAGCAAGATGAGATGTGATGTTCCTTGCTTCTGACCTAGCTGTCAGACGTAAAGCAAGATGTGATGTGTTCCTTGCTTCTGACCTAGCTGTCAGACGTAAAGCAAGATGTGATGTGTTCTTTGCTTTTGACCTAGTTGTCAAACGTAAAGCAAGATGAGATGTGTTCTTTGCTTCTGACCCAGTTGTCAGACGTAAAGCAAGATGAGATGTTCCTTGCTTCTGACCCAGTTGTCAGACGTAAAGCAAGATGAGATGTGTTCCTTGCTTCTGACCCAGTTGTCAGACGTAAAGCAAGATGATATGATGAGACTAGCACTGAGCTTCCGTCTAGATAGTTGTGACGTAAAGCCAGTCTAGTATCCTGCTTCCAACATTATGGTTGTGACGTAAAGCAGGACGAGTATCTTGCTTCCAGTGTGAGTGCTGTGACATAAAGCAAGATGATGAGATGAGACAAATACTGAGCTTCCAGCTTGACAGTTGTGACGTAAAGCCAGTCTTTTATTATGATGAGCCAGCCTTGTGCTGTGATGATGATGATGTATCGGTTTTTATACTAATACATATTGATGCAAATGATGATGGCATTCCTTTGAGAATGATGATGCTGCCAATGAAGAAAACTTCCGATGATTTATAGATACGCCAGCCAAGATGATATTGATGATGCTATCCTCCCACTTGATGTTGTTGATGATGTTGTCCTCGCTCTCTCTCGCATGATGTTGCTGAAGAATACCTTTCTTGTTAAGGAGGAGTGTTGAAATAATGTAACTGCAAAGAGTATTCTTATTATTGTTGATATATTATTCATAGGATCAATCCCCATTGTGGATTGATCATGCCAGTTATTATAATAGGACCAAATCCCTTTTTGTGGATTGGTCAAAAGACAATTGTAATAGGCAGAATAAGAAGTCGGCCCCAGCAGTTATTAAAGAGACTCAGAAATATAATAAAGGTGGGTTTACCCAACCAGTTTGAGAAGTCGGCCCTGCCAGTGAAGTGACACTTCACACGTGCCAGACTTGTATAAATAAAGGAGGCTAGCGCCTCACTTAGACACAACTCACTTGCTCAGTCAAGTTTTGATCTGTTATCGGCAAAGGAGAGAGAGAGTGGCGCATATCTAGGAGAGGACTTTTTGTATTAGCATAAGAGATCTTTTGGCATTGTATTGGCTATCTATATTAAGGAAGTTTTGCTGGGTTTTCTTCCCCTAGAGGGTTTCCCAGGGTAAATGTTGTGTCTCTTGTGATCGTGTATTTCTCAGTGATCTTGGATTATGCTATTGTTATCTAATGAAATGCAAACATCTATAATAATGGCTTAAACATTAACACTTATTCATGTCATTTTTAAAGGAATTGAACCAGTGTGCGGAGGATAACAATCATTCATCTCACCATCCAAGCTATACCCAATTGACTCAACTTTTCCATCTATAATAAGAATAAGTTAGATCTCATATAACAAATCTTAAACTTTATATAATAGAGTTACAGCTTATTGTAATTATACCAATTATTCATAATATACAAGCTATACCCAATTGACTCGACTTTTTCATCTATAATAAGAATAAGTTAGATCTCATATAACAAATCTTGAACTTTATATAATAGAGTTGCAGCCTATTGTAATTGTACCAATTATTCATAATATCAAATGTGTAAAATTTGTGTGCATACGTGAATTCTTGATCTGGTTTCTTCTTCAATTCATTTACAGTGGTTTGCGTTTGTTCGTTTAATAGTTAGTTGGTTTGAGAGCCTAACATTGTTAAGGGATTGGAGAAGAGACCATGGTAGAAAAATTATGTGTTCTCACAGATTTACCGTCTTGGTATCAGAGCAAGAGAGCACCTTGGACTAATCCAGGTATGTTCTTCTCTTCATATCGATGAGTGTATGAAAGCATTAAAGGAGTCGAGTCGTCACCACAACTCCGCATACCAACCATCACGATTTAGGGAATCATCAAAGTCGAAATCGTAGCTATAGAAAAAGAATTCGATCTGCGATTTGTTGAGCTGCTAAAGTCGCCACTGTTTTTTTGTGCCGATTTGTCCATGAATCGAGCCTCAATTCTTGGTCTAGAGCATAGATGAAAAGGCTGCCATCTCAAAGGGATTCGTCGATTTGATTCAAATCTCATCTATTTCATTTGTATGAGCCACTGGCGAGTAATGTGAGAAAAGTGGCCAATGATGCGTTTTTGCAGAGTTTCATATATGTATTGATGGCGAAATAGAGACATAGTTCAAGCGACTACCAAATGTCGCTTGGTAAAGAACAGGCGACTGCCATGGCCATGGGGTATCCAAGAGCTTCCATACATGTCAGCCGCAAAGGGAGTTTATTTTTTCAGCAAAAGTTATCCCAATTCAAGTTTCCAAGGGGGTGGGTTGAACAAATAATAAATATTTCAAGTATGTTCTGTGCCTATTCATCTTCCCAGGATAGCTGGACTTTCTACAAAGTCACACAAATGAATATGAAGAGAAATATGAATTTTTTGAACTTTATACTGTTGGAGAAGGAGACTATCAATAATGGACTGAAGTTTGGGAGTTTTGTCAAAGATTTATGATGATGGGTCACACAGCATGTGCTCCTGGGTTTTACCAAAAAAATGTAGCTATCACTGAGGATTCACCGGATTCTTACAGTGATGATGCCTACAATATTGAAGAAAATAGATTTCAGCATTTTAAGAAGTTCACATCTTGAGGGCAATGATGGAAGCTAGATACTCATTCAAATAGTTTGGGATGTTGGAGGATCGAAGAAATTATATGTTATTGGGGTTATGAGATATGCATGTGTGGATTTCTATCTAATAGTTCAGGGGAGAACTGAAACTTGGAAGTTTTGTGTCACACTTTTGTAACGGCTATGAGACATTGCAAGTGTTAATGGTGTCCAATGGTGTTGAGAAATTTGGGTCACAGTTGGGAGACTATATCTTTCAGCAGAATAGGGAGTAGCTTGAAGGAATCTAACTGATCCAAGCACTCTTTTCAAAGATGAAGCTTTTGAAGAATGTTTCTTTCTTATTCTTATTGTGTGTGTTTGTTTTTATTGAATTTTGTTTTCAATAATGTAAGCCTTAAAGGGGGTGTTAGAATATAAGACTCACATATGTAATAAAGACATGTTATATAAGTAACTAGTTTAATAAATTTCATTAATAGATTATTAATAAGAGCTATTACAGGATAGTGAGATCTTCTTTGTCTATTAATAGATTATTAATAGTGAGAGCTATTAATAGATTATTAATAAGAGCTATTAATAGATTATTAATAGTGAGAGCTATTAATAGATTATTAATAAGAGCTATTAATAGATTATTAATAGTGAGAGCTATTAATAGATTATTAATAAGAGCTATTAATAGATATTCTCTCAACTTCTTTGTCTATAATGAGAATAAGTGAGATCTCATAACAAATCTTAAAGTCTATATAATAGAGTTGCAACTTATTGTAATTGTATCAATTATTCATAATATCAAGTGTGTGGAATTTGTGTGCATTGTGTTTCTTCATCAATTTATTTACAACTATATTTTGTTCAATAGTTAGTTGTTTTGAGAGTCTTACATTGTTAAGGGATTGGGGAAGAGACTAAAGTAGAAAAATTATAATAATAATCTAATTTTAAGGTCTCCAACAAGCCAGACGCCAAATTGATGTATGAGATCCCTTTCTTTGTTTCCTCTCAATTTAAATTTGTGGCTTCTTAGAAGGAAACACATTCTTAACCATTATGTATTCTTACATATTTTTCATCCATAAATAAGTTCATTTTCATTTATATTCACAATTCATCTCATATATGTAAGGCCTATATAAAGATTTGTATCTAAATGTTAATTTCGAATTAAGTTTTTCATTTCTTTTAATCTCATTATTAATTTAAAGTTAGGTTTTTTATTTTTATTTTTATCTCATTATCAATAAAATACTTATTAATGAATTCAAATAAAAAACTTATCAATAGAATCATTATTCATGAATTCACATTAAAAATGTGGTGATTTTTTTTATTTTTATAATATTAATTTAATGCTAAGATTATTACTTTGTTCTCATTATTCATTATTAATTGAAATGTTATTCGTGAATTCCAATAAAGAGGTAATATCTTCATGAATTTCTAATTTTCATAATATTAATTTAATGTTAAAAAAATATTAAATTAAAATAAATGATATATTCTTTACTTGTATGCACAAGAAGATAGCGAAGAAATCAACGAAGTTAGAAAAAAGTTTTAAGCCAATAATCTTTAGGTCCCAAATATAATATCCAAGAGGCAAAATTAATCTAAAGATTGAAAAAGCTTATAATAGAATCATTATTCATGAATTCACATTAAAAAAAAATAATGTGATGATTTTTTTTTTTATAATATTAATTTAATACTAAGATTATTACTTTGTTTTCATTATTCATTATTAATTGAAATGTTATTCGTGAATTCCAATAAAAAAGTAATATCTTCATGAATTTCTAATTTTCATAATATTAATTTAATGTTAAAAAACTATTAAATTGAAATAAATAATATATTCTTTACTTTATTATTCATTATTAATTGAAATGTTATTTGTGAATTCCAATAAAGAGGTAATATCTTCATGAATTTCTAATTTTCATAATATTAATTTAATGTTAAAAGACTATTAAATTGAAATAAATGATATATTCTTTACTTGTATGCATATCCAAGAAGATAGCGAAGAAATCAACTAAGTTAGAAAAAAGTTTCAAGCTAATAATCTTTAGGTCCCAAATATAATATTCAATAGGCAAAATTAATCTAAAGAATGCAAAGCTCATATTAGTTCATAAGAAGAAAATTGGTTGTATATACTTTTGTTGTTTCAAATATATTATTATCTTAGGGTGTTGTTTAATTGTTCTATGTTTTTTGTTTTTTGTTAAAATGTGGCTATATAAATGTGTACGAAATCATAATTTCCAGTTGTTTAAATTGCATTTTTTAATACAAAAATGTATTCAGTGTGCTGAAAAATCCTTGGGGCACTTGGATTATACAAAATTAACCACTCAAATCTGCAGATCCGACAGTTTCTCACCAAATTTCGGGTAAATGTCCACGGAAAGTATACCCGAAACATGGCAAAAACGTAGAACGTTTAGCCTACAACTTATCTTACACATTCAAAAAGTTATGTGGGAGAAAGAGAAAAAAAATGATGGGAGAAATTTCCATGAGAACAAAAGTTATCAAATATTAAATTTGAGTTCAAATCTTTGGTAAGGAAATAACAAATTGCAAAAATAATTAAAGGGTTCAAGGAAAAAAAGAATTAAAGGGTCAAGAAAGGGATTTGAAAGGTTAAAAGAACCCAATAACCTCTCTCATAAATAGAATTTATAATAGCTACGAAAGGTGGGTGGTGGGGCACTTTTGCTTGTAAAATTTTGGTAAATTTTTTTACATAAATTTGATAAGGATAAGTTATTGTTAGCCAAGCTATTTGGAGACAAATTTTGATTCTAGATTCTTGATACGTAGAACTTCTTCTACTATATTGTTGAGTTTTGGAATTGTTGTAAGGAAGCTCTTTTGCAATGCAGATTGTTCTCATTTATAAGTAATGTATCTTGCTCTTGTTTGTTTATCCAATTGTTTGTCTATAGCCATAAGTATAGTATTATAATCAACTAGTCATATTCAGACTTTTGTGGTATGCATTTGGTTACTTATGTTTATGTTCTTCTTTACACAATAATTTCTTGTTGAGGATAAAAGCAATGATATATATGGTGCTATGTTTATCTTTCTGGTTCTATTAGGGTAGCATGGGCATCATTCTGCATTTTGCACATAAAAGTAGTTGCATTTCCTTCATTGCATCTCGGGAAACCATAAATGGTGGACCAAGATGCAATCAATAAAACCCCAAAACAATAATGGTTGTTGAGTAAAAATCTAGTCGGTTTTTCCTATACCAAAAGATGAGGAATCTAATTGGAACTTTTCACCAAGGAGAACCCCTAAGGTTGTACAAGGTGAGTTCGTTTTGATAATGGTTTTAGTGCTAGAAGGAGGGTTGTGGCAAGTTGTCGTGTGTAGAGCCACATTTTCCTTCTATATGTTTCTTTTGTGGCTCTGCCCCAAATCCTTGCATGGGATTCTAACACTGCATTGGACCTATTATCGCGTAATCTGTACTTTCCCAAATCCCAAGGCAAGTGAAACAAGATTGGTGTAACAAGGGGGTGAACTATAACTGACACCTTAATCGGAAACCCCTTTCTGTTTAGGAGTAGGGTAGGACTACCCCAAGGGAGACGTCCCTAGTGACCTAAAGGGGTGGTGAAACTAAAGCAAGGATGCAAAGATAACCCCCCTCTCACTGATCACTCAAGTTAAAAGGTCTTGTTGATTTTATGTCTTAAGAGATTAAGCAAATGTAATGGATGAAGTGTACCTGCCCGGAACAAGATAACAAGCAAACATATGGTAGTTTTAAGTACAAAATCATATTAGTGCTTCAATAAGACAATAAACCAATGAAATATATGCTAGCTGATATAAAATTGCAGCGAAATGAAAGTTTACAACATCAAGAGGTATTTTGTAACAGTTGCAAGAAATATGCCTCAAAATTGCTTGAAAAGACAATGAAAAGATAGCATTTACTAGGTAGAATGATAATCAAATGTCATGAGCAAATTTAGAAGTGTTTAGGTAGCATTCAATGTAGACTATGCAGAAAATTTGTTGCTTTAAGATGGCTATAGCAGTGATTATAACAACAACAGGTTAAAAGTTAGTAGTTCTAGGCTAGGTTAGTGTTAGTTTTAGTTAGTAAAAGCTTGAGAGTTTAAGGTTCAAATCTTTGTTTGATCAACCAATCAAGGAGAGACGAGACTAGTGCCTTTAAGGGTTATGCAGTCAAAAGTTTCAGCACAAATTACTTGGAGAAACAAGAATGATTATATTTGTCTAAGAAGATAAAGTGGATCTTTGAGGAGTAGCACCTTAAGTCCTCTAAGAACCAAATTTTAGGGAGGTGAGCTAGAGAGTAGGCACTTCTAGGCCCTAGTGCCTTCCCCATCCTTAGACTATTGAAAGATATCAAGAGAAACAACAACTAGACAATAGTTTCTAAAGTGCTAGCACTTTATGGCTTTGGAAGTTTGTCTAGGTCAAATCACTTTAGTAAAGTTTAGCAAATGAAGAGCAAAGAAGTAGCACCTTAAGTCCTTTACTCCTAGGGTTTGTCAAGCAAGCAATTTCATAATATTTAACATGAAAAAGAAAATATAGCATAACCATTCAAAAAGAAATGACAATTGCAGATTTACTTACTTCACCAAGAATAATCAAGCAATAAAACCCTAGATTGCCAAGTAACTTCACAAAAAAATGGTCCAAGTTGCAAAATTTAGCCTCCAAAACGAGTGTGCCTCAAAATTTCAGCCAATAAACCCTAAAAGGGCGCCAATTCCAGTCCTCTCTCTCTCATGGGAGAGTTATGACAAAAATGAATGTCATTGTTGTGTATTTATACCAAAATCTGGCCTAAAATTAAATTTATTTTAAAATACAGGGTCGACCTCAACAATTTTTCCCTTAATTTACAAATTAAATAAATTTACATAAAATAACCATAAAAAAGGTGATGTCAGCCCTTCTAGGGTGACGTTAGGTCTCCYCAAGGGGACGTTAGGCTACAAGAACATGGTGCTAGGCCTCCAAAGGCTTCAATCTTTGTCCACACGTGCTACCATCATCTTCAAGGAACCATGTCGTCTTGGAATAGAAGGATGAYGTCTCAGCCTCCAAAGGGTAGTGTCATGGTGCATGGAGGGTGGAATCCCCCCCCCCAAAGGCCTACCAAAGTGCCTCCAAAGGAAACGACCTCTTCTTGCATCACGCAAGTTGGTCATCATTGTCATGCCCCAAGCCCAGGGTCTCAACGTCCATCTCTAGGCTTCAAGCCCTCGTGAAGGTATGAATTGGTCATATCCTCATGAATATCAGTCCATCGAGCAAGGTCCTGCAAAGACAAATAGGTATGCCCTCCAAGGTTCCATGAGTCACGAGTATCATAGCAAGTAAATCACATCCAATAATCAAACCACCCAAACATGTGCATCAAACCCCCCTAATCCAAACAAATGCTCAAAGACGTTATACAACTTGCCAAATTTAGATTTGGGAAGGATCTCAGGATGTCCTCTTGGGTTAATACCCCTCAATTCTAGGGTGTTTCCAAGATGGAGCCTAATCCAAGTCATGTAAGTGTATGAAGTGGCATGGGGTAGACCTTTGGGCATGGGGTGCATGTGATAATAGGGAAATGTAGAGTCTTACTTGTGGGTGCCTTTGTGGAGGGTGAGATACACCTTGTCATGAAAGAAATTGTTTCCTAACCCATTCATTTCCATTTATTCTTTCTTAGCTTTTTTTCTTTTGAAATTTTCTTTTGTGCTACAAGGGAATAGTTGAGGGCCATTGTCTTGGCTTGGTGACCAGAGGTGACAGTGTCATCCAAAAAAAATCACGGAAATGAGAAGGTTGGCTCGTTATGAAACCCCCTTTCTCTTGGCTATGCAACCAAGAGCCACTACCCTGGCTTGGTGACCAGATAGGTGGTAATGTCATACTGCTACATGTTCATGGTCATAATAGGTCGACTCGTGATGATACCTCCTATTCATCAACTAATACCTTGATTGTTCATGTTATCTTGTGGGTCCCCTTTTCTTACTAAGAAGTTTTTCATTGCTTTCTTGGGGATCCCTAGGCGAAGCATCTCGAAGGTTTCAAAATGGATTTTAACTCTTGCCAGCTAATTTTACCCTCTAGGCCTTTAGCCCCTTCTTCCCACAAGGTAAGGTACAACCCTTCCGAGTGTTGCCCATCCCAATGCCCAAAATATGGGGAGATGGAAAGAATAAAGATGGAAAGTGGTAAGTATGGAGGGAACAGGTGATAACTCTTCAAAGATCCACCCAGTAGCAACCCATCCTAAAGGGAAATCAACTTACTAGGGCACCGTGTCACCCTCCTAGGTTTAAACAAGGAAAAGAGCATAATTTCCAAGAAAACGTCATGAAATGAAGAAGGATTCAATACAACATGTTCAAGTGCTTAAAATATCGAAGTGATACATACCATGATACCTGGACTCATTACCTCATGGAGCAAGACCCACTACCACTTCAGGACCAGGCTAGTGTGATGGACGTTGTTGTTGGTGATATGTGGACTCTACTTGAAGAAAAGAGGAGCCCTCTAGGGCTATGCTTAGGTCGTCTGGCTCTTGGAACTCCATGTCTGGAACCTGTGGGCCTCAAGACATGATCTCCTTAGTTATCCTTAGGCTAGGGGATAACATCTAGCTCCAACTCAGGGACATGTGCTAACAGTATAGCGCATGAGAATCTCAGCATCTTTGGTATGACATCCTAAATCTCAACAAAAGATATTAGTTATATATAGGGTGGTGATATCACCCTTTGTCCATATGTGATAAAATCAAATGAAAAGTGAAAGTATCTCTAATCTAACATATGATCATGAGCATATATACAAATGAAGCAAAGCAAATATGTAAATGCAACTATGTTATGCTGACATGATATGCATGGTATATACAATGGATGAGAATGCCTACCTACCTACACTTACCTGTAATCACATGTGAATGCTAGGTATAATCATATAACCAGTGAAACCATTCTAGCAATATATCATAACACCTAACTATGTGCTTCATCATAAACCAAAACAATGACAAACTAAGCACAAAAATAATATGAGTTAGAACATTCATCATATCATAGGAAATTGTAAAATCTAACTGATGGAGGCGGGAGGGAGGGAGAAAATCATGCCAAGTCGGATATCCAAAAAAGTGCTCAATCCATCTCTAAAAAGGATCGTGAAAGGTTAAAAATGTTGTTTTTTTAATAAGCTAGGCTCATGCATGAAGTTCATTCCATTTTAGCATTTTACTTAAACCATAAAGAATTTTGTTACAGCAACCAAGATCACAAGAAGAAACACCATGCACAAGTACACAAGAAGTATCCTGGGAAACCCTTCTCAACAAGGGAAGAAAACCCAACCAATCCTTTGTTATATTCTTCAAGAGAAAGATCTTCACCACCAAAAAAACCTAGCACATAAAAGGGTGCTCATAATCCCTAGAAGACTAGCGCCCAAGAGAGGTGCGCACTTTTCCCAAGTAGATGTATTTGCTGAAATTTCCAAACTCACACAAAAGATATGATTCCTCAATGGAGAATTTACCTTTACTTATATTAGACTTGACCTGTCAACAAAAGTGTTTATTGGCACAATAGGGCCGACCTCTCCATCTCATAATATAATTAATATTAACCAAATTAATTATCTTTTACATTAATTATTAATTACATTAAGGTGGGGCCGACCTGTACCCTTTACATTACAATTAGGGTTACATGCAGGTCTGACTCTTGAACAATATAGTAAGGGATCTCATACACCCACTAGTGCTCATCCACTAGGGGCACATCCATGGGGATGTCCATATCTCTTGGCTCACTACATTACACAGAAGAACCACTTCTTCACTAGTGCTCAACCACTAGGATCACGTTCACCTGTGCTCGTCCACATGCACGTCCACTCAACAGATCTTCTTTCTCACTGCATTAGACAAGAGAGTCATCTGAAGTTTCTCATAAACTCTCTGCTCAGAGGAAGCTAATACATCATCTTCATCTCTATCTCATGATGATGCACCCAACACGTTGGGATTTCCAACGTTCACCTTGTGCTCAGCACAGGCACGTCCAACTCTGCAGATGTCCTTTCTCACTACGTTACACAGGAAAATCATCTGGAATTATTCTCAACTCTCTGTAAGGAGGAGGCCATCTCTACGTTCCATTTGTATCTCAAACAGGAACCACACACCCCTCTAAGGGGATCTCTCTCAAGTTTGGGTCTTGGAGAATGTCTCACATAGCTACAATCATCGACAAAAAACTCGAGAGGTTGACTCAAAGAGTCTGAAAATTGACTACCTTGGACCTCGTCACTCCCCGAGGTCTGAGAAGGGACTAATAATAATCTAGAGGGTGACTGACAACTTCTTAGGGAAAATTTGAAAGACTGAGATAATAAACTTCTTCTTAAGGCATTCAACCTACCCTTAAATTGTAAAAGAAAGCTTTTCCTTAGAGAAAACTTGAGACAAGGGACTTGTTTCCCAATTGTATCCTTAGTGACATAGCGAGATAAAGGAAACGAAGGGAGCTGGAAAACCTCATCACAAGTATCCTGCTTCAGGAAAACCATGTCCTCACCCTTATCAAAATCTAATCACAATGACGGTTGAAAATATTCTTCATAGAATAAATTTGAGTGCTCAAAATAATATTCGTCATACTCCTCAAGGTATGACTGGAAATCATCATGAGAACATTGCATTAAGTCCTCCTTGGGTGTCTGGAATATATTTGTAATTATATCATCTCCTTGTTTCCAAATGTCAAAATTAGTAGCAATCTCATATGATAGTTGTAAAGGCAACAATTGAAAATGACCTTCCATATCATAAATGGGATCTTCATCATGACCAACCACATCCCATTTACGTCTTCCAACATGTATGAACTCATCAATATTATCAACCATGTCATTATTTTTATCATAACATGAAGGGTTTATCACATTCAATGGTTCCTCTAACACGTCTTTACTTTCCAAATCATGAAACAAAATATTGTCACAATCCTGGAAAGGGAAATGACTTACCATATTCTCTTCTTGTTGTGCAAGAGCGACAGAGGCTTGGATGACTTCATCAGACGGAGGAGAAAATATCAGTACTTCATCCTCATGACTCACCTCTTCAATCATATCATTTCTTTCATCACAACATGAAGGGTCTAGCTCGTCCAAGGACTCCTTTGCTCCTTCACCTTCTAAATCATAGAATAGGGCATTATCAAAAATATGAAAAGTAAAATGATTAACCTCATTCTCTTTGTATTGTGTAGGAGGAATAGGATCTTTGATGGATTCATCAGAGGGAGGAGCACATATCAACATCTCATGCTTATGATTGACTTCTTCAGTCTCTTCCTTCCAACAATCACAGTATTCTAGGCCTTCGTCCCAAGAATGGTCAGCATTCAAAGCTTATTGGTTAACAATTTGAGCCTCCCTAAGTTCTTCTACAATCTCAGTGGTGAACCCTTCATCATCCAGGACCATCGTGATCTCTTGAATAACTTCTTCATACGTTTGATAACTAGGGTGCCAATACTCAATAAATCTGCTAGCGATACCTATGAAAGAAAATATCCCCTTTGGTTCACAACAATCCTTGATCCAATTTCGTGCTTCCGGGGGAAAACAATATATGAATAATGTTATTTGCACATTTTCATGAGGTGCTCCTATTTCACATAGCTACTCAAGAAACCTTGAAATATGAAGGGCATGAGAACCCCCTTTGAATTTTGGATAGTCGTCCAACCATTTTTTGTCTATTTTGAACTCATTTAGATACCCATGTATACTTTCAAACTCAATGGACGGACAAACTTGCTCCCAAGGTGTTATGATCTCATCGTCCCTAGGTTTTGGGAGGGGTTGGGGTGCATACTTAGCATATGCTTGAGATTCTGCGAGATCCTCCCTTGAGTCCTTAATTATTTGGTACAAGCACTTAATCCTAGCCTTTCCTATGGCTTGACCCTTTCTTTCTTGGGGTTTCTTAGGTGTGATATCAGGGTACTCTTGGGGAAACACAGTATAGATGGAATTCATGTGATTGGGACCCTCCTAAGTAGCCCCAGGGTACTCATGTTCAAGATGAGATTTTATGTGTGGTAATGACCTAGGGGCATGTTGATCCATCCAATCTCCATTCATCAAAGATTGAGAGTGAATCTCAACATCATTCATATTTGAGAATCATGTGCTCCATTTTCTTTTTCTAGGTATTTTGCAAGGTAAATCTTCCTCAACACTCATAACTAGTTGCTTCGTGGGAGGTTCCCCTTCTTTCATGATATCAATCTTATTGATGAGGACATCCTGAGCATTGGCTAGGTCTGTAACTTCGTCCTGAAGGGAAATTATTTGGGAGAAATCATTAGGATCGCACGACTTTAGGTTATCCTCGAGTTGGCAAGCAATGTCTTCTGCTTTCCTAAGATTCTCAGGTGACCTGTCCCTTAAGAGAAATTAGAAATCCCCCTTGAAAGAGCATATATATTGGCCTAAGAGACTAGTCTATGGCATTGAATTAGGGGGAATCTGATTGAGTAATGTATTGAAACTGTCATTGAATTCCCTCACAGACTCTTCTTCATGCTTCTATATCTCTTGGTATTTGGAAAAAAGGTAAGTCGGGTCCTTCTCTTCTACCCATTTTTTCCTGAAGGCGTTCTCAAAGTCCCCCCAAGATTTGATGTTCTTTTTTGGAAGGTTATTATACCATATTATGGTGTCTCTTGTCAATGAAGCAGAGAAGAGTTTCATAATAACACCAGGTTGTTCATTCTTGGCTTCATGGAGTTCGAGACTATCATAAAACTTCATCGGATGGAGGTTTCTCGAGGTATGGCTTTGACTGGAAAATTCAGCCAACCATGACCTAGCCTTGCTAGGCAGTGGGAAGGCTACGTGAACCACCTCGGATTTTACTCATATCCAAGGGTCCAAATATCTCATTAGGAGACCATTTCGGAGGAGCCATGGAACAATAGGGCGTGTATTGATGCCCACTCTGAGTTGTCATCAATGGAGTCACCAAATAATCCCTCAAGGATCATCAAAATTAAACGAGGGAATCACCCTCAGGGGAGTCGCCAGGTAAGCTTAAAGGGTAAAGTATTTGAGGAAAGGATTACCGAAGATATGTCGTTCGAGGAAAATTGACTCGATGTTCCTTGGCAACGGCAAAAAAAATGTTTATCGTGCAATCTCTACTTGCCCAAATCCCAAGGCAAGTGAAACAATATTGGCATAACAAGGGGGTGACCTATCATTGTCACCTTAATAGAAAACCCATTTTTGTTTTGGAGTAGGTTAAGACTACCCCAAGGGAGACATCCCTAGTGACCTAAAGTGATCTGGGATCTTTTCATCGAAGTGACTTATAAAGAATCGTATTAAATGAGCATAAATTAAAGTGCACCATTAAAGAAGGAAAATCTCAATAATGAAGAGACATAAGCATCAAATCTGAACACAAAAATTTATAACGGAGTTCCTCCTTCGTGGACTATGTCTCCGGGTCTTGTTCTCAAATGGGTAGGCCTTTTTATAAAATCAACAAAATAATTTGGCAAAATACATAAGTATACCTCATTTTGGAATTAAGTTGCAGAAGCTTTGCTCAGATCAGAAAACAGAAAGCACCATTGAATGTGTGGCGTCAAATTACCCAAAAATGACTGTCTCCATGCCTCAATCCGACTCTAGCACTCCCAGGCCCAAGAGAAGCTTTGTCTCGATTTTTGTGCCCTACAACCTACAATTAATTCCCAAAAATTCCTCGTAAATCGTGGACGACCACACCATCATGTGCCTCCTCCCCGTGCACTGGTAGATTTAAAATTTAAATAAAATTTGTGGGCATTGTAAACAATGAGGTCGTTTGGCCTAGTGGTTGGCGGAGCTATAGTTAATACGTATATAGTGGGGGAGGTTATGGGGTCAAGCTTGCGGGCCTCCCCTTTTGGGTGTTTGTTATAACTTATATGCATATATAAAAATGGTGGTTCCTCCAACTTTTAGCAATGGTTTAGATATATCCGTTGGGCGCTAGATTTAGAGGACTCCGCCAAATTTGGCGGACCCGCTTTCCCTTTTTTTAATTTTTTAATTTCGGTTCTTGGGCCCTCATTGGGCATTTTCCCACTGCCACGTGGCATCCCATGATTGGGCCACGTGGCACCCAACCATTGGGCCACACCAACCACCTGTACAATCACCTGCCATGTCAACATACGGTCTACCACATCAACCTGCCATGTCATCGTACAGTGTACCACATGGTTGTACAAACTGCCATGTGGCACATTTTCATTGGTCCTTAGATCGACCCAAAAAACCCAAAAACAAGTGACACGTGGCAGCCTCTAGTGTTGCCACATCACCATGTTGACGTCAGCATGACACGTGTTGCCTCCTACGTGTGCCCCGTACATTGTATGGATGTTGACGTCATTTGTACTGATGTTGATGTCAGTAGTATGGATGTTGACTCATCCCCTGTTGACTTGGCTAGGTTGACCAAATTTTGACCACGAATATATTTCGATCCGTAAATCTGTTTGGCGAGTTGTTTACGTCATTGGAAAGCTTGTGGCACGCTCTTCGTGATGATGCCACTTTCACTTAGTTTTGAGGACTTTGAATTTTTGCCCTTTCTCTCTCTGTTGAGGCCATTCTGAGCTTCCAGAGTTGTTTCTGCGAATTCTAAGTTGTCCTTAGTATTCTCTGGATCCTTTTTGGATCACGCCTTCCACTAAGAGATTTTTGGATCACCAAAAGATTTCATTAATCAACAGATAAGTGAGGGAAGATTTCCCTCACCTTGTCCTTCTCAATCAACTTTGCTTTGCTTGGATGTGTGCCCTTTAAGCCTACTAGAAGATAATCAACATCACCCCTGCGTGGGGTCCTTGTCCTTCTGTCCAGGATGATATCTTCCTTTAACTCATCCAAGTACTCAAGAGCAAACTCATCAACTAAAGGTATTGAAACTTCCTCATCCTAATCCATGATCATGGGAGGCTTAAAAAGTTTCAAGTTCTCTACATTTACAATTAGGTATATATGCATATAAGGTGGAATATCCAGACGAAAATCGTTGGTACCACTTTTCTCCAAAATAGCGAAGGGTCCATAACGAATGGGCTTGAGTTTCTTTCCTACACCCTTCAATCTCTCCTTGTTGATGTGAAGCCATACCTGGTCTCCAACCTGGAACTGATGATCAACCCTGTGTTTGTCATGTCGAGCTTTTTATTGTACTTTACTTTTCTCCAACTATTCCCTGACTACTTGGTGTACCTGTTGGATCCTTTGGATGGACTTGCGGGCTCTGTCTTCATTTCTTTCTTCATTTGAATCGACATCTCTCCCATACATCAAGTCCAAAGAAACTTTAGGTAGGTACCCAAAACATGTCTCAAAATGTGAACACTGAGTAGAGGAATGTAAGGCTCGGTTGTAAGCATGATGTACATAGGGTATATGTTCATCCCATACTTTGGGATGCTTGTTGCAGTAGCCTCGAAGCAAAAGTACCATTGTTCGGTTAACAACCTTTGTATGTTCATCGGTCTATGGATGGAAAGTAGTGATCCTCTTCAACTTTGTGTCCATCACTCTCCACTAGTTTTTTCCAAAAATCCCCAAGGAATCGAGTATCTTGATCCGAGATAATAGATGTGGGTAACCCAAAGTGAACCCAAACATACTAAAAGAAGAGATTAGTAGTCTGCTCAGCAGTGATCTTCTTTTTACATAGCATTAAGATACACATCTT
>JZKD02S1674143.1:167656-181805 GCA_000966675.3 Picea glauca | reverse complement strand
AACTTCCTTAATATAGATAGCCAATACAATGCCAAGAGAATAAACCAAACACTACAGAAAGTCCTCTCCAAGTAATGTGCCTCTCTCTCTCTTCCTTCTTCTCCAATTGCAGCTCAAAACTTGCGCTCTGATGAACAACTGAGTGAGTGAACAAATGAGGCGCTAGCATCCTTTATTTATACAATCTGGCAGGTGTTGAAAGGACGTGTCTTTTCACTGGCAGGGCCGATTTCTCCTTCTGGGTGGTTATAACCACTTTAATTAATTCTAGGGGCCGACTTCTCATTATGCATATTACAATTAGGGTTTGACCAATCCGCAAAAGGGAATTTGGTCATTTACAATGCCCAACATGATCAATCCACAAAAGGGGATTGATTTAATGAATAATACATCAATAATAAAATAGAATACTCTTTGCAGTTACAATATTTCAACACTCCCCCTTAACAAGAAGGGTATTCTACAACAGCATCATGCGAGAGAGAGGACAGCATCATCAACAGCATCTTGGAACACTAACTGGCGTATCTATAAATCATCGAAAGTTTTTCTCATCATCAATAGCAGCAACAACATAGCACAAAGGTTGGAGCATCATCAACATCAGCACTAGGTTGAGAGTCTTCAACACGAGGTTGGCATCACAGCATGAAGTTGGCTACACAATATCATCAGCACGAAGCTGGCATCACGGTACAAGACTGGCAACACAATATCATCAACACGAAGTTGGCATCATAGTACGAGATTGGCAACACAACATCATCAGCACAAAGCTGGAATCACAGCACGAAGCTGGAATCACAGCACGAAGCTGGAATCATAGCACGAGGCCGGCAACATATCATCACAGCACGAGGCTGGCAACACCATCACGGCACGAGGCTAGCACATCATCACAGCACAAGGTTGGCACATCATCAGCACAAGGCTAGCATCACAACACTAGGTTGGCACATCATCAGCACAAGGTTGGCATCACAGCACTAGGCTGGCACATCATCAGCACAAGGTTGGCATCACAACACTACTCCCCCTTTCGAGGGAGGTCCTTACGGACTACACCAAGCTTATCTCGAAAGTGCTCAAACTTTACATGAGATAGAGGCTTGGTCAACACATCAGCAACCTGTTCATCTATGCTAACATATTGGAGCTTTATGGCTCCTCTATGCACCATGTCACAGATGTAATGATATCGGATCTCTATGTGTTTTGACTTGTCATGGAACACAGGGTTCTCGGTCATATTTATACAGCTCTGGCTATCACATAGGATCAAGGTTGCTTCCATCTCTAGGTCGAATATACTTGTCAACAACTTACGAAGCCATATGGCTTCACAACTGGCAAAACACGCAGCAATGTATTTTGCTTCTGCCGTGTTGAGAGCAATTCTTGATTGCTTCTTACTCTGGCATGAGATCATGGCTGACCCCAGACTAAAACAACATCATGAAGTGCTCTTTCTGTTAGAGACACTTCCAGCCCAATCTGAATCAGTATATCCACTTAGTCTGAAGTCATGATCTCCTTCATAATTGATACCACAATCTAATGTACCCTTAAGGTACCTCATCACATGTTTTGCAGCAACTAGATGAACATGTCTAGGTTCTACCAGAAACTTACTCAAGGTATTCATAGCAAGACAGATATTTGGCATGGTGCTCGTCAAGTACATCAACAATCCAATGATCTGTCTATATAGCGTAGCATCAATCAATTCTGACGAAGAGTCAACCAGGAATTTCAACTTTGTTTCCATGGGTGTTGTTGGCGTTGGAAGTCACTCCTGGATTGCAGCAGGAGCAGAGCCCGACGCCCATCAGTTTATGTCACGATTTTGTTTTAAATGGGGTGATCGGATGTGAGTGAACTCAGAACAGTATCACTTAACTCAGAAAACTAGGCCAGAAATGCACAGGGAAGTGAGGGCCATAACTAACTTCAGTCAGGAATTTGAGTTAAAGCAAGAGTAGAGGGAAGACTAGGGAGAAAAGAGGGGAGACTGCTCTGGGCATCAAGCCTTCCAGCAACTCGGGAAAGAAAAATGAGACACTAAAATGTGCCTAAATGACAYAGTGATAACTGCAYAYTGATCAAACCTATCATACTATGCAGCCACGACCATTCGRCTRGATCCTCCAATTCCGAAWCATTCAGTGTAAGATGAAAAAGACAACGTGGGAGACTGCTTAAGACTGGTGCAGAGATTGCAGTGACCAACCATACGTCATCCTACAATGTGCGACCCTCGACTGGATCCTCCAATGTCGAGTGTTTTAAACAGCTAACAAACAAAATAAAAGGAAAGAGAAGCTTACTTCCATTAATTTGACAGTCTCAAATCAAAATACATAACCAGAGCTTCCTCAGAAACTTTACAGTTGAGAGCCAAGCTCAACCATCTATCTCTACAAAAATGGCAAAAATGCCTACATATACTCCTCCACCTTCGCCYARCAGAGGCGTCTCGGGACTTTCAAGGTGTGGCRTCTCCTTAATCAAATCTGGCTTGAACTCCTTTGTCAGACGTCACCTTAATTTTGCATGGCCTTTGCAGGGGAGGTAGCTGAAACATTAAAGGCTAAAATAGCGTGTGCAGACTCCTCTAGTCAGACGAGAACTCGGCAAGACTTCTTTGGAGAAAACCAGCATACAGGACCATCTCGGGCAGACTACCTGCCGGAACATCCATGCTTTGAATTTAATGAGTGAGCCGAGGTTTCAACTACCTCCATCCACCTTCATTTATTTTTAGCGAGGACCAAGATCGAGGTCGAGCTGAACTGGTCTCTGGAGAACGCGATGATCCCTTCTGCAGCTAAACCCGGTGCTTCGGCCCTTTGCGCAGTTCTTTCTATCGCCCCCAAGTGACCACGGGCTTTGACCCTGTGCCTAACTCCAAAGGCGCTTTCGGCATTTCCCGTTTCGTGGATGGGAGGAGGTTGCTCCTTGTGCTTCAAAGTTACGAAAGGCAAGGTGGCAACATAGCCTAATCGCACGCCACGTACCCCTCCTTGATCGGGCGGCCTGGATCATTTCGGCGAGACTGTGGGCCCGGGTCCTGGACGCCTTTGGCACTTCGCGTCTTGCGGCTGGGAGGAGGCTGGTCCTTGTTCTTCAAAGTCGCGATGTGCGAAGAGGCGATAGAGCCTAATCGTTCGCCACGCGTCGCTCTGGATGGACAGTCCTGATCATCTCGGCAATATTGTGGGTCCAAATCCTGGACGCCTTCGGCACTTCGCATCTCGTGGATGGGAGGGAGTTGATCCTTGCTCTTCAAAGTCGCGATGCAAGATGAGGCGATAGAGCCTAATCGCGCACCACGTGTCCCTCCCATGCGCTAAAACTTGTGCAACTCTGTGGCTCTGGCTTACCCGATGACCGACGATCTGCTCCATCGATCGATCCTCGTCGTTGAATCCCGGATCGCCGATCTGCTAACACTTAAGTCTGAAATGGACTTCTTTTGTGTGTTGCGCTTGGCGCTCATTCCTGCGGCCTTTGAATAAAATGCATTTGATGTGTTTTTTAAGCCCCATTTCTTCGCATTTACGCCACGGGCTTGAATCCTAGAGAGAAAACGCCCCCTTGCAAGAATTTGCACTAATAGGTGTATTCATGGAATTGCACTCCAACATATCAAATCTCTTCAGTATTTCAAGTGCATACTTCCCTTGGTTAAGGAAGATCCTCTCTTGGCTCTGCCAGACCTTAAGACCTAAGAAATAGTGCATTAGGGCAAGGTCTTTCATCTCAAATTATGCAGCGAGCTTCTTCTTACATTCAGTGATGAGATTTTCTTCTCCAGTTAATAATAAGTCATCCACATACAGCAGCAATATAACAAGCTCATCATTCATAACCTTGAAGTAAAGGTTAGAATCAACTTTATTCTTGGTAAAGCCCAAGCTTGTCAGAAAACTATCAATCCTTCCATTCCAAGCTCTAGGAGCTTGCTTCAATCCGTACAGAGACTTCTTTAACTTGCACACGAGTCTTCATGTCTTCAACTTCAAATCCTTGAGGTTGTTCTATATACACTTCTTCTTCGATGACACCATTCAAGAACGCAGTTTTCATGTCCATCTGGTGTAACTTCCACTTCATCTTAGCTGGAAGTGCTATGATGGTTCTGATCGAAGTGTATCTGGCTACAGGAGCAAATGTCTCTTCATAGTCAATGCCTTCCTTTTGGGAAAAGCCACGAGCAACGAACCTTACTTTATATTTCTCAATACTTCCATCAACAACATGTTTTATTTTGAAAATCCATTTGGAAGATACCACGTCTTTGCTCTTCGGTCTGGGAACTATTTCCCATACACCATTCTTTATAATGGATTGGTATTCTTCTGTCATGGCATCTGCCCATTCTTTCTTCTGAATGGCTTCTTCAAAGCAGGTAGGCTACTTCTCTAAGAGATCACACATAGAAGCCATATAACTGGAGAATGGCTTAGGTTTCTTCACTTGTCTCATGGTTCCTTCGCAGACACCATACTTCTCTCCATCTTGAATGGGTTCCCTTGCCCAGGTTGGCTTTCTCTTGTGGGAGATCGTCATCTGGGGAGGTTCTTGAGATTCTACTATGCCATGATCTTGTAGAATCTCCTCATAAGGGGAAGTTATGACTTCCCTCACTGGTTCTGCAACTCTGGGAGCCACAAGTTCCTCTTCATATACTTCTTCAAGATGGCATCTTCTTGATTTCTTGAGTGTTGCATCTTCATCAAAGGTTACATCCCTGCTAATCTCAATATGATGGTAACCTGGTATATAAACTCTGAAGGCTTTGGAGACCTCACATTATCCAACAAATATTCCCTTCTTTCCTGAAGGGTCCAGCTTGGTTCTCTTCTCTTTTGGAATATGTACAAATATTGGGCAGCCAAATATTTTGAGATGGCTTACTTCTGGCTTCTTTCTGGAGAACATCTCTTCAGGGGTCTTGAACCCAAGTGCACTATGGGACAATCTGTTTTGTACATATACTGTTTTTTTTGTTGCTTCTGCCCATAAGCACATTGGAAGATCTTGGTCATGGATCATGGTATTCACTGCTTCCATTATAGTTTTGTTCTTTCTTTTTGCTACACCATTTTGTTGAGGATTGTAGGGAGTGGTGAACTCCCTCTTGATCTCGACATCTTTGCAAAAGTTTACAAACTCTTTTGAGGTGTATTCTCCTCCATTATCTTACCTGAGTATCTTGATCTTTCTTTCAGAAAGATTCTCTATCAAGGCTTTGAATTCCTTTAACTTACTGAACACTTCATCTTTTGATTTCAAAAATTAAACCCAAGTTTTACGAGTATAGTCATCAATAAAATATACATAGTATACATACCCACTAATGGAGGATGATGGCATTGGGCCACACACATCTGAGTGAATGAGTTCTAGGACTCCTGCTTTATTCTCTCTTCGAAAAAGGGTTCTTGATGTTCTTCCCTTGTGCACATCCATTGCACACACCTTCATGGTCAACCTTGAGTTCTAGTAGACCTGTGACTGCCTTGCTTACATAAGGTAATGCCTTGTAGTTGATGTGGGCTAATCTTCTATGCCAAAGTTCACATGGATTTTCAATGGAGTGGGTCATGGCTGCTTCTAAGTGACCCTTTAGCTTATACAAGCCACCTTCTTCTTTTAAAATTACAATTGCTTCTTCCATGGTTTTTCCTTTGGCCCACATAAGAACTTCTCCATCTATAAAGGCAACTCTGAAGCCTTTCTTTTCTAAAGTTGCTATGGAGAGTAAGTTCTTTGTCAAACCCGGTACATATAGTACATCTTTCATCTTCATTGGAGTCCTAGAATTAAGCTTGTAATTTGATTCTCCTACTCCCTTGATAGGGTATTGATAATCATCTCCAAGTGTAACTTTCTAAGAAAACTTCTTTTATGAAAGGCAAGAGAGAATGTCTCTTTGACCTGTCATGTGCTTGGAAGAACCATTATCAATGAGCCACGTGTCCTCACCTGGTGATATTGATCCTGAGAGGGTCGAGATTAAGACATAGTCTTCAATTCGTTCTTTTATCATCTTTGTGGGTGGCTCTTCATCTTCAACTGCATGGGCATGATACCTCTTGTTTTTCTTCTTGTATTCTTCTCATCTAGCTGGACAATGTTTCGCAATATGTCCCATCTTGTCACAATGGTAACATTGGTAGGATGAGAAATATTTTCCTTTTCTTTGTCCTTTCTGAAACTTCTAGAATCTCCTTGGTTGAGATTCTTTATGTATGAATTTGTTTTGGGGGTGAGACTCCTTATGAGTTTCTTTCTGGAAGTAAGAMTTCTTTCTTCCTCCTTTAGTGTGAGTAGCTAGGGCTTGATCTTCATCTCTYRATAGCAAAGYTTCTCGGTTAGCTACCCTTGATTCTTCTTGAATACATTCTTCCCAAGGACTGTCAAATTGTAGTTTCTCCTTTCTGGCACAAATAGTTTGGATGAATGCATCCCAAGGTCTTGTGAGACCATTAAGGGTTGTCATTATGAGTTCATCGTCGTCTATAGTATCTCCAATTGCTTCTAGTTGTTCTTTGAATTCTGATATTCTGGAGAAATATTCCTCGATTGATTCTCCTTTCTGCATCCTTATATTCTTGAGTTGAGTTCTTATATTCATCTTCCAATTTATGTTCTTTCCTTCATATAATATGGTTAGGGCATCAAACATTTCCTTTGGAGTCTTCTTTGAAGACACTTGAGGAATCAAGTGATCTTTGATAGAATCTGTAATGATTATTTTGGCCCTAATTGTGTCATTTTGATGTTTTGCTTTAGCTGCAGCATCGGCGGGTTCTGGTACATCTTCTTTAACAAATCTTGCTAGGTCATTCTCTTTAAGAATGAGTCTGATCCTATACTTCCAGGCACAGAAGTTTTCCACACCTTCTAGCTTGTCAACAAGCTTAGTGCTTGGAGACATCTTTTACCTAGAGCTAGGAAAATGACCAAAAAATGAAAGTGCTCAAAATTGAATTTTGAACTTACCAGGAGGTGCGCTTGGCTGCGGGGAGTAGCCTGGTGTGTTTAGATTTCAGAAAATCCAACTTTTACCCCTTCAAACTTGACCAGCGGATTTCTAGACTGGTGCTTCTGGTTTTCTGGTACTTTTGGTACTGGTGAAAACTAGGGTTTCACTCTTCGGGAGATCTAGCCACTGAAAAGTTGTGTTGAAGGTCCAAAGAGTTTCTTGAGGTAGGGCGCACTTTTCTAGATGGCTCTTGAGCTAAAATTCTTCTTCAATAAAAATCCCTAAATTTCATGTACGACAAAAGTGACGTTTTTCTTCTTCTTGTGAAAGATGCTCTCTTCATCTTAACTCTGATACCATGTTAGATTTTAATCAATTATTAGGTTTCTTTTCAATTCACTAGGTAACCATAACATAGATAGGATCACTGATAAATACACAATCACAAGAGACACATTATTTATCCTGGGAAACCCTCATGGGGGAGAAAACCCAACAAAAACTTCCTTAATATAGATAGCCAATACAATGCCAAGAGAATAAACCAAACACTACAGAAAGTCCTCTCCAAGTAATGCGCCTCTCTCTCTCTTCCTTCTTCTCCAACTGCAACTCCAAACTTGCGCTCTGATGAACAACTGAGTGAGTGAATAAATGATGCGCTAGCCTCCTTTATTTATACAATCTGGCAGGTGTTGAAAGGACGTGACTTTTCACTGGCAGGGCCGAATTCTCCTTGTTGAAAAGAAATAGAGATAATAGAGTTTGCGTGGGAGGATGCAGAATCTAAATCAACAGAAGAAGAACCTCATACTCCAGTTTTAAGGAGATTAGTTCAGGAAATAAGGGAACCAGAAAGGTATACTCCACCTTCTTTTTGTTCTAGTTTTTCTTTATCTATGAGGTCCTGGATTCAAACGATAGTAAACTCTAGAAGAAATCCATGGTTAAATAAATGGTTTCCCTGGATAAGAATGAGGCTTGAAATCTAGTTGAGTTGTCAACTGGAAGAAAACTTGTTTTTAGAAAATGGGTGTTTAATGAGAAATTGAACGTGAAACGTAAAGTGGAGAAGTACAAAGTTCACCTAGTAGCAAAGGGATATTCCAAGGTGGAAGGAATTGATTTTGGTGAAAAAATTTCTCCTGTTGCTAAGTTATCTTCTATAAAAAAAAATCCTATTGTTGTTTCTTTTGATTTTGAACTAGAGAATATGGATGTGAAGATAGCATTCCTACATGGGATCTTGAAGAACAAATCTACATGAAGTAGCCAAAAGGTTTTGCAGTGAAGGGAAAGAAAGAGTTGGTTTGCAAGCTGAAAAAGTCCCTATATGGATTGAAACAATCTCCAAGAATGTGGTATCAAAATTTTGATACTTACATATTGGGACTTCGTTTCTTGAGAACAAAAGTTGATCATTGTGTGTATTGTGAGCTAGTTGGTGATCATTTTATTTGTGTGGTCTTATATGTTGATGATTTGTTGTTGATTGAAAATAACAAGGAAATCATCAAGGATATCAAAACTCAATTGTCTTTTGAATTTGATATGAAAGATCTTAGTGTTGCAAATTTTATTCTAGGCGTGGAAATTAAAAGAGATTGGGTAAACAGGAAAATCTAGGGGAATCAAAGGAAATGTGTTGAGACAGTATTCCAGAGGTTTTAACATGCAGAAATATAAATCGTTCAAGGTCCATATTCCTGAAATTTATCTACACATTAATGTTTTGAGACGTAGGAAGAAGAAGAGGACATGTCCCATGTTCCATATGCTACTGTTGTTGGAAGTTTAATGTATGCAATGGTCTGTACTAGACCAAACATTGCCCATGTTGTAGGATTTTTGAGCAGGTATATGTCAAAACTAGGGAAGGAGCATTAAACAGATGTAAAGAGGGTTTTCAGGTATTCGTGTGCCACTACAAATTATGCACTCTGCTACCAAGGAAGAACTAAACTAGACAAAGTGTTGGACGTACATGGCTTTGTTGACGCAGACTGAGCTGGAGATCTAGATCGCAAAATATCTACAAGTGGTTATGTGTTTAACCTATTTGGAGGAGCAATCAGTTAGATGAGCAGGAGACAGACTGTAGTTGCACTCTCAACTACAAAAGTTGAATACATGGCATCCATCCATGCAAGTAAGGAATTTATATGGTTACAAAGATTGTGTCCAGGTATTGGGACTGTATAGCAAGTTGTAAGGTTAGATTGTGACAGTCATAGTGCAATATTTCTAGCAAAGAACCTTGCTTATCATTCTAAAATGAAGCATAATGATGTTCAATACCACTTTGTGAGAGTTGTGGTTGAAAACAAGAAGGCCATTGCTATTGAGGGTTAACACTTGGAAGAATATTGCAGACTCGTTGACAAATATTGTTAGTACTGAAAAGTTTTCTTGGTGTAGAGAAGCAATGGGCATTGCTTCCCTAAATTGCTAATCTTATAAAACCCAGGCCACAAGTATGCAAAGAAAACAACAAGCGAGAGAATGTTGGGAATGTTTTATATTCTTTGCATGGTTATCTCCACGTGCAATTCGTATGCATCGGGTGTGTCAGGGGGGTCGTAGGGGGAGGGGGAGGGGGGGGGGCAAGCCCCCCTTTACCTAAGGGCTCAGGGATGAAGTCTATGAGGAAATATTTTTGGGTTGGTTTTCACCAATGGTTTTTGGCATTTCCCTAATGTTTTTCAGCCAATGGTTTTTCGATCCATTGTAATCTAATATCAGTTAAGGGATTGGGGTTGTAATTTAATTCGAGTTAACGGATTAGGTTTTAAGACGCTACAAAATACCTAAATATTGTATCATGTATAGTCAAGTTAATACAATGAAAAAAATAGAGGTGTGGCTCTAAGGTTTTTTGGTTTTTCTGGTTAAGGGCTTCGAGGGTAAATATTTGTGTATTATGTGTATGCCATTGTTTTTTTTCTATTTTTCTTACGAATCTGTGTGCATTTTTTCACTATAAAGCTTTAAAACTTACAACAAACCACTAATGAAACTGTGCAAGAATAATTTTAAAATTCCTCAAAAACCACTACTTGCATTCCTTTTACAAAGATGAGTTATTTCAATGCATAATTATTCGAATTGTTGCCTTTACATTTGAATTTTAACCGTTCGGTTTTGTTAGCAGATTTTATGCAATACTAGATGAATTTTACTTTGATTTTTAATACTTTTCACCTTGCTAATAACTTGCCTATATACATGGAATTGACAGTGACTTTTGAGTTTTGTTCATGCTTAAAATATTATTTCTTTCAAACTTTGAAATTTAGTTTCCTAAATAATTCCAAACCAATTCAGTTTTAGGTCTTAGTTTGAAGTTTTTCTTTTCCTAAAGCATGGTTTGTTTTTTTGATTAATGGGACTTTGATTTTGTAATTGAAGATGATGATTTTATACTCTGGCCTTTCTATTGCAATACCAACAAAATACACAAAGTATAAGCTTGAAGAATTATGTGTGCTAATTCTTGATTATGAGCCTGGAGAAAAGAGGACCCAATTGAATATAATAGGTATAGAGAGATAGACTATTGTAAGTGCTCGAAGCATGAACATTTTGAATGATGGGTCATGATCATCCTTGCTCTCTACTTTGATGAATGAATTAATTGTGTTGTAAGACCCATTCACACATATTAAAAGAGTTAAACATGACAAGGGTGAAAAGTTGAAATTCTATGGGCTAAAAAATCAAGGTTATGGTCCACAGTAAGTGTGTAAAGGCCATTGTTTCGCCATCCATGTTTTCTAAAGCATATTTTAAAATTGAAAAGAAAGGATTGGGTAAGGAAGTTCAATTTAGAAATGGAACATGCAAATAAATCCGTAGAGGCTATGGACACTTTCCAGCAACGGAGAAATATCTTTGATGCCATAATGACTCCATTGTGGTTATGGATATTCATCGGCAATGAAGCAACAACTGAGGGATAACATATTGGCACCTGGTGAAAATCATTTTAATCCCACATCTATCATGTCCTATAACCAAGACTTCAACATGGATCATTCTTCATGCTTTATGGAAATCAACCTCATTATATTTTTCTCCCTTCATATAGAAGATCAAGTTTTCTAAACTAGTGTGCAAGTATGATCATTCACTCCCGCAAAAGGAAAGGTTCATAGGGTCTCACCGCATATATAATGCTTAAACAACTTGAATAGACAAAAAATATATTCTCTGCACTTCAAGCTCCTAACATAACAAAATGCAAAAGATATTATGACCTCACACTAGTGTATCGCCATTTTTTGAGGTCTCAATAGCCCCCAAATCAACCATCTTGAAGCCTCACTTTTAAATTTTACCAAGTCTTGTTATGCAAGTTTCATTGCCCCTTTGCCTTGTTTTTTCAATTTAACTTGACGACGATAAGTTTTTGATTGCAATTGTTTTGAATGAATGCTTCTTTGACTATTACTCTATTATCTTGCTTAGTTACAGACTCTGTTGTCTTACGCAGTTACACTCTGATCTACATCACGCAGACAACTCTGCGCTACATAGTTGCAAAGACCGCGCAGTGAAAATATTCGTCGCTAAACTCTCGGGACTTACCGCGTAGTGACCAGACTGCTCAAAATATTGTGCTCTGTGATAAAACACTTAATAAAGTAATTTCTTCACATTGTGTTAATATTTAACACATGAACTCAGAAATACACACAAATTTGTCAACACACAAAATACTTGATATATATTAAGAACTTCGACGTTGCGCGCTAATACATAATACAATATTGTGTCGAGCTTCAGCTCCAACAACTTCTGAACTATTTATGCAACTTGCAAAACACACACATAGCTTGTGCTCTCAAACTTCTTCGACTACCTTCAGTTGTTGTTGTTCTTCCTATCGATTGTTCTCTTTGTTCTATGTCTACACTCTATCTATCGACTTTCTACAGACTCGGACATATATAGATAAGAATGAGACTTCTTGTAGAAGTAAAATTGACTCAAACATTTAAGAAAACAATAAATTCGACTTACTTCTATCTATTTAACTAGACTCAAAAAAGATTAAGATCGGCTTCATTAAATAAGACCCATGCTTGCCGACTGACAAAATTGAGTTTGAGTAAACTTGTGAATTTGTATTTGTAGACTGACTGACAAATTGGCAGAGACATAAAGTTCATTGACTTGTAATCACTATTTCCAACACTCCCCCTTAATTACAAGTAGGTGGAATTAAAAAAAAATTACATCAAAAATTTGAATTGACATATATTGTCAAACATTTGTTACTGCGCAGACTCTCAGACTACTACACAAATGTTGAAATGCATCTCTTGCCAAAGATTTTGTAAATATGTATGCAACTTGTTCTTTAGACCTGCAAAACCCTAAACAGTTCTCTTTGTTATTCACCAATTCTCTGATAAAATGATACCTTGTATCAATGTGTTTTGTTTTCTTGTGAAACACATGATTCTTTGATAACGTGATGGCTAAATTGTTGTCACAAAATATTTTTGTTGGTTCCTATTGTTCCTGTAACAAATCTTTTAACATTCTTCTCATCCAAACTACTTGACAAGTTGTGCTTGTAGTTGTGACATACTTTGCTTATGTTGAAGAAATAGTCACTATGGGATGCTTCCTTGATGCCCATGACACTATACTTATTCCAAAATTAAATGTATACCCATAGGTACCTTTCATGTCATCTATGTTGCCTCCACAATCATTTTCAGTGTATCCATTAAGTCTGAAATCTTTTGAAGTAGAATACAAAATTTCAAAATCTTTTGTTCCATTCACATATCTCGGAATTCTTTCCTTCCTTCCAATGTGATTCTTTTGGAGTTTCCATGAACCTTGAAATCAGGCTCACTCCATACATAATATCAGGTCTCGTTGTTGTTAAATACATAATAATGCCTACCATTCTTTTAAACAGTGTGGGATCCACCTTAGACCCTCATCTTGTTTGTTTAATTTCAATCCTATTATGACAAGTGTTGGGTCTACTTTGGAATTTATCATGTTGAATCTTTTCAGAATTTCATGTGCATACTTAGATTGTGAGATAAGTATACCAGCTTTGGACTTGTGAACTTCAATACCCAAAAAATATCTCATAAGCCCCAAATCATTCATTTCAAATTCATCCTTCATCACTGAATTAAATTCTTCTATGCCAAAATCACCTGTAAAAATCAAATCATCTACATATAAGCAAACAATTAACATGTTACCTTGTTGATTTGCTTTGATGTACAGTGTTGGCTCGTGTTCACTTCTTTGAAATCCATTATGTGTAAGATAAGAATCTATGCGACTGTACCAAGCTCTGCGAGCTTTCTTTAACCCATACAGTGCCTTCTTTAACATGTTTACTTTGTTCTCTTGTCCTGGAATCTCATAGCCTTGTGGTTGTTCCACATACACTTATTCCTCTAAATGTCCATTCAAAAATGATGACTTTACATCCATTTGATAAACAGGCATTTGTTCTGCACAGCAATGGCTAACACAGTTCTAACTATGTCCATGCACGCAACTGGTGCAAATGTTTCATTGAAATCAATTCCAGATTGTTGTGTAAAACCTCTTGCAACTAGCCTTACTTTATGCTTCTGCACATTTCCTTCTGCATCTTGCTTCATTTTATAAATCCATTTGACACTTATCACATCCTTGTCTTCAGGTACATCTACCAACTTTCGTGTATGATTGTTCTCTATGCATCTGATTTATTCATCCATGGCTTGTGCCCATACATCATCTTTGGCAACTTCTTCAAAAGTTAATGGATCATCTATTTGTGAAAACAGAGAAAAAATTGAAAAAGAATCTGTTGTGTCATCGTTATAGATGTCGCGCATACTTCTTGTCTTCCTTGGTAACAGACTTGCTAATGTTGGATCTGTGGATGTAGAACTACTTGGACTGCTTGTTGGAATTTGTTGTGCTCTCGGTGTGGACTGTGCACCTGTAGATCTCACTGTAGTAGTTTGTGTTGGGATTTGTGTCGCAGTTGTAGAAGGAACTGTGCACTGACTTGTACATTCACTTTATAAAAGCACTTTATTTAAAAAGTCACTTTACAAATAAAACATGTCTAGGAATTATGACTTTATGTCCTCCCCATGACAAAACACAAAAACATGAATG
>JZKD02S1674143.1:150011-167646 GCA_000966675.3 Picea glauca | reverse complement strand
CTCTCTCTCTCTCTCTCTCTCTCTCTCTCTCTCTCTCTCTCTCTCTCTTCTCCAACTGCAACTCTGAAACTTGCTCCTCAAATCAACAAGTGAGTGTGTGTCTAAATGAGGCGCTAGCCTCCTTATTTATACAACTCTGGCATGTGGGGACGGAGGTGTCTCTTCACTGGCAGGGCCGACTTCTTCTTCAGGGTGGTTATAACCACCTTTAATATATTATGGGGCCCCTTTAATATATTCTGGGGCCGACTTCTTATGTTGCCTATTACAATTATGTTTTGACCAACCTGCAAAAGGGGATTTGGTCTTTTACAATAGTCGACATGATCAATCTGCAATAGGGGATTGATCTAATGAATAATACAACAATAATAATTAGAATACACTTTGCAGTTACATTATTTCAACATCTTCGTGGCGCACCCACCCAACCGACTCTTCGATCAAGTCACCATCCTCCGTTGCAAGTCCCTATTGGTGAAGTCATGCTTGGCATGGCGTCGTGCGCCCAAGTAACCCAACTTCACTCATGAGATAACCGAACATTAGTTGACTCGTCCGAATCGCAAGTCTTAGCTCATGGAGGGAGCCCGGGTGCTCCAATCTAAGCCTGGGTTATGACAGCATCACTCCTAACGAAACCTAGACTTTCAATAAAAAAATGCATTTACGCAAGGTTTAAGGTCCGAGTCGAATTATCATTTTGACTTTCAGAAGAGACTGCATATAGGGGTTTTCGGAATTTTAAACCCATCACAACTCTGAGAAACTGAATTCCAAAGTCTGTAAGTATGAAAATGCATGGTTACAATGAAAGGGGTTGTGAGACAACTTGTTTGATAGATGGTTGACACTTCATGAATGGTCTAACCTCATTTGCGTGGAATGGTACAGAAGACAAAACTCAAAATTTAATTTTCCCAAAAGGAAAAGTTGATGAAATATATATATTATGTAGCCAAGGTTTATTTCATAGGAAGCTAACTTGACTCTTAGCATGAACAGACCAAACCTGAGGTACCAATGATCCTCTGTCTCATTGATTGATTAAACGTTATGTGCTTGCAAATTCATCATTTAGTTACCTACAGTTATGGTTTGAACCATAGACAGGCAACTAAAGGCAGGTCTAATATTTTAGGCTAAAAAGTAGTGAAATATTAGGTTGTAAATGATTCTATGAAACTCTCGAGCTGCTATTGGCCAGGGACCATAGGTTTTAAATCGATAAATGGGATGTTGACTATGATAATTCTGACTAGAATCTGTATAGTGGGGATACAAATCCAAACTGGAAATTCAAGTATGGTTCCAAAGCCGATCAAATAGTGACTTGACACCAATGTTATGAAGTTGAACGTTGCCAAATAGACAGTTAATAACAAGACTGAAGTCACCAAAGACCTATAGTGAATCAATTTTGGTTTGAGGCCATGAGTAAATTTTAGTAATAAGAAGAGAATCAATTTTGGTTTGAGGCCATGAGTAAATTTAAAGCAAATCAAATAGTAACTTGAGACCAATGACGCTATATGACAATGGTCTCAAGTCAACTTGCCACCCTAATCTTGATCTGCACTATGTCGGTGTTGCCATGGGATTAGTTCTCTAGCTAGATGTCTTCATGTAGTGATAGTAGGCCTCCATGCACCTATTGATCGGTTTCCTTTCTGGTTCCATGTTGGTGCATAAGTGTGTTAATGCACACGCCCTTGCCCTGATGACCATTGTTTCTCTATATGATGTGGATGGCGATATACAACAACTGTAGGAATCTGCTCTTTTTTCTTCAAATATGCAACACTTTGTGCCTTTGAGTCAATGACCTTCTTAGCTTCTTGACTGTGTCCTTTCTGTGGTTGTGCTTCATCTCCTTCTGTAGACTCTACCTTTGATTCAACTTCGGACTCGACAATAACTGTTTTGATGGTCTATGTGGGCCCATCTACAAATAAACTTCAAAAATAAACCAATAATAAACACCAAACCATTTACCAAATATTGAACACAAGAAATAGAGAAAACCCTTGAGGTAGGATAACACCATATATTAATCATTAAAGAATGATAACACTCCTCAAGCAATCCTTGATACATTCACAATACTCTTCACTATGCCCCATTACATTGCTTACACTTCTTTATATAGCTCTATCTATCTCGTAGGAACCTTCTAGAGAGTCTTCCCACATTTATTACATTTAACTACCATAGTGGGCATTTATCCATATAATGGACCTAGTCCACCTTACATTGAATTACCACATTCTTATATATTAAATGACTTCCACTAATAATACATAACCACATTCCCATTGGGTACCTCCCTAGGTACCCCATATTACCTCCCTAAGTATACTACAGAGTTAGACAAACAAACAACTAGCGAAGCTACCGATAATATGAATTTGGCTAAGTTTACATGCATTTTAAGATTATCAAGTTATTAGGCTACTCATTGTAGAATTTACACTATTAGGTTTTTTTTTTTAATTTTGTACTTGACATTGTTTGTAATGGATAGTTATAAGTTAAATCTATGTTTTATTTGGGACTGTGGAATTCTAATAAGAACGCTCTTTTGATGTAACCTTGCTACAAGCATTTGCTACAACCTTTACTTAATATCTACCAATTATTGTTAAAAATAAAAATAAAAAACATATTCACAATTAAAGCTAAAATTTTATTTCACATCGCTAAGACCCCTTGCCCCAACTTTCCCATGTCACCTTTTTTTTAAACCCAAATGAGAAAATATCATATTACTTGGCATCACTATTTAATATTTGATGCAGTGTGATGTGGATGAACTCTATTGTGTATATGTGGAATAGTCACATCACAAGGATCACTCCAAAACACCATCATATGTTAAGTACTTATAATTAAAGAAGTTATGTAGTCATGAAGACCATAGACACATTGCCAAAGCACATAAACCCAATCAACCCATGTTAATTTGGAGAGATAAAAATCCAAGTGTATTAAATTTTAGGTCATTCAATACATAGAAGTATTTATATTAAAGTTCACAGGGGTATAGCCAAAACAAATTTAGAGTGGGAAAGTATCCATGCCATCTTGCATATTAGTATATTATTAAAGCTTTGATACAAGCCACTTAATTTGGTAATTAAAGCAAAGTTGAATCACGATCTTTAAAATGGTTGAAGTAATTAATTACTAGTGAATTTGGTATCAAAACGTCTTTCTAAGGACACATCCTTATTGACCTTGGATTGTTCATTATGACCTTACAATATTTGAAAAAATTTCCTTGACATCTTTGTAGCATAAGGGTTATCATCCACTTGAAGGAAGTTGACATTTTCTCTCTTTGGATTTTGCAGCATTGTTCTATCTTGTTTATGGACCTCTTCATTTTATTTTTTGTTTTGTTATCTTTACTTTGTAATAGAAATCCTCCAATGTACATGTCAAATCTTTTGAGCTCCTCGTAAATTAATTTAACCAATCCATGAATGACTTAATACAAGCTTCAGCGTGTTTCTCACACAAACAGATACACTTTGGCATTTTTTGACGAGGCATCCACTGCAGGGGGGACAAGGTGTGGAGCAGGGGGATCTAGAGGCTGAAAGGAAGGCCACTAACAGCCTTAACAAAACTGTCCAAAAATATAGAATTTCTACAGCAGTAGACAGAAATAACAAGGCAGATTTAGGGTTGCTACAGCAAACCTTGATTAGGTTACTAACAACTATAAAATAGGTTGCATACACAGGTCACAAAGGGAGGACAGTGGCAGCAACAAAACGCACCAGCAACTAAACAAGATCAGCATACAAGTGGCACCAATAAGGAGACAGCGGCAGCAAGTAGGTGGCACCAGTACTGAAATAGTGGTGATGGCACCAGCAAGAAGATTAGCGGTGGGCAGGAAGAAAAGACCCTAGGGGTCCGCGGCAGCTAAACCCAGCAAGAGGGACTGATCCAAGGAGGGTCGCACCTTATACCCAGCAAGGAAGTTGATCCAAGGAGGTCGAACCACAAAACAGCAAGAGAAGATTGATCCAAGGAGGCCGCACCACAAAACTCAGCAAGAGAAACGGATCCTAGGAGGGTCGCACCACAAACCAACAAGTGAATTGAACCAAGGAGAGGGCCGCACCACTTATACCAGCAAGAGAACTGAATAAGAAGAGATTTGCACCACTATACCAGCAAGAGAAACAAATTCAAGGAGGATCGCAGCAAGAGAATCAGATTCAAAGAGGGCCGCATCACAAACTAACCAGAACAAAGCGAGCCACAGCAAAAACTCAGACCAAGACTTGGCTTGGAGGAAGAAGAATGAGTGTAAGAGTGAGAGGAGAGGTCTCTACTTTTTATAGTTTAGGTAGGTAGATTAGGGTTAGATAAATTAGCCCTATCTTTAGGGTTAGATTAAACCCTAATAATTTAAAAAATAAACAATTAATATTTTAATCATAAAATATTAATTAGAATAATCAACAAGTCAAAGCGGCTAGCAAAGAACCAAAACACATAAACATTAAGGAGGACGAGCTCAAGCAAATAAGACAAGGTCAAGGGGGGGTTCTTTAATGGCAGAATGTCCACATGAGTCTCATGATATAGCTTATAAGTTTTTATCATCCCAGCATAAGAGGAAGGTCAATGATGTGATCATGTCCTTCTTCTTAATTGCTCATAGGTCTCATGGACCATCCCGGGAGGGAAGAAGATCGCACATCATCTCAGCGTGGTACTTAACCAAGAAATTGCTTGGTCCCAGATCAAGATACCCCAAAACACAGCTGGGGGCCCTAGATCACAACTAGGGTCTTACCCACCAAGGTACACAACCAAGGGGATCAATCCAAGCGTTGAGCAAGGATTCCCTAGAATACATCCAGGGGCCCTAGAACACATCTAAAGGACTTATCCACCAAGGTACACAACCAAGGATCAATCCAACCATCGGGCAAGGATTCCCTGAAACACATCCAGGGGCCCTAGAACACATCTAGGGACTTATATCATCAAACTATTTGGTCCCTGACCAAGAACCCCAGCAATACACTGGGGGCCCTCACTAGGGTCTTTTGTCATGGCTCTAGCTGCTTGATCCCAGACCAAAAACCCCAGGAGTGTATTGGGGGCCCTAGATCTCAGCTAGGGTCTTTGCCATCCTCTCGAAGAATGGCTCTTGCAGCTGCATTAATTTTAACACTCCCTCTCAGCAAGAGAGGCATTCTCAGCAACACCAAGCTTGTCTCGAAAGTACACAAACTTTGTCAACGACAAAGGCTTGGTCAAAATATCTGCAATTTGTTCCGTCCTCGAGACATACTGAATACTGAGAATGTTCTTATGCGCCATGTCCTGAACATAGTGATATCTCATCAAATGTGTTTCGATCTGTCATGAAACACAGAATTCTCGAAGAGCTTTATATAGCTCTGGTTATCACAATGAATTATTGTGGGTTCCAGCTCAGCACTAAACAAATCTGAGAGTAGTTTTCTGAGCCATATTGTTTCTCTACTAGCACCACTTGCAGCAATGTATTCTGTCTCTGCAGTGCTTTGGGCTATGGAGCTTTGCTTCCTATTGGACCAAGAGATCATAGCTAAACCCAAACTGAAACAATATCTGGAAGTGTTATTCTGGTCCATTGTACTGCCCATCCAATATGAATCTGTATAGCCATGAAGCATTACACCTCCACTGGAAGTGTACCTGAGCCCATAGGCTATAGTCCCTCGGACATCTCTGAGAATATGCTTAGCGACAACCATATGAATGTGTTTCGGTTCACACATAAACTGGCTAAGGGCATTCACTGTGTAACAAATGTACGGTCTGATGTGTATTAGAAACATCAAGGACCCAATAATCTAACGATATACGGTAGGGTCTTGTGGATCTAAACCTGTAGCTTGATCATGTAACTTCTTCAGGTTAGAAATCATAGGTGTGGTCATGGACTTACAATCCAACATCCCAAATTTGTGAAGCACATCAACTACATACCTGCTTTGTGAGAGAAAGATCTCACCAGGTTTCTGCCACACCTCTAAGTCAAGAAATTAATGCATAAGACCTAAGTCCTTCATTTCAAACTCTGTTGATACCTCCCTCTTAGTTTGGGCTAGCAGATGTTCCTTTCCAGTAAGGAACAAATCATCCACATATAAAACGAAGATAACAAGATGATTCTTCACAATCTTTATATAATTAACAGCAACCATATGAATGTGTTTTGGTTCACACATGAACTGGCTTTGGGCATTCACTGCATAACAAATGTTTGATCTAATGTGTACTAGATACAGCAAGGACCCAATAATCTAACGATATACGGTAGGGTCTTCTAGATCTGAACCTGTACCTTGATCATGTAACTTCATCAGGTTAGAAATCATAGGTGTGGTCATGGACTTACAATCCAACATCCCAAATCTACGAAGCACATCAACTGCATACCTGATTTGTGAGAGAAAGATCTCACCAGGTTTCTGCCACACCTTCGAGTCAAGAAATTAATGCATAAGACCTAAGTCCTTCATTTCAAACTTTGTTAATAGCTCCCTCTTAGTTTGAGCTATCAAATGTTCCTTTCCAGTAAGGAACAAATCATCCACATATAAAACCAAGATAACAAGATGATTCTTCACAATCTTTATATAAAGATTAGGGTCTGCTATACTCTTAGTGAACCCAAGACTCTAAAGAAAACTGTCAATTCTTCCATACCAAGCTCTCGGTGCTTGTTTCAATCCATACAAGGCTTTCTTGAGTTTGCAAACATGGGATTATTTCCCATGGATCACGAAACCCTCAGGCTGCTTGATATAAACCTCTTGTTCAACTTCACCATTAAGAAAGTCAGTCTTAACATTCATTTGGTGAAGTTTCCAATTAAAACACTAAAGCAAGAGATATGATGATTATGATAGAGGTATACCTGGCAACATGACCAAAAATCTCATCATAATCAATTCCTTCTTTCCGAGAGAAGCCACAAATCTAGCTTTGTATTTTTTTTTCACACTGCCATCTGCTGCATGCTTTATTTTGTAAATCCATTTAGAGGTTACTATTGATTTCCCTTAAGGTCTTGGGACCACTTCCCGTACATCATTCTTCAATATTGACTTGTATTCTTCTATTATGGCTTCCTTCCACACTTTATGTTTGGCAGCCTTATCAAAAGTGGAAGGTTCTAAGTCAATCACAAGATTCAACTGGACTATCAAACATGAGTATTTATATGGCTTCTTGCTTTCTCTGAAAGTACCTTTAGGTGTTGCATGCTTTTCAGCTTCCTTTTAAAATTTCACGGCACCATGCTGGATTTCTTTTGACAGGAGGTTGACCGGCCCAAACCTGCTACCCCCTTTTTCTTCAGAACATACCTCATCCCATCTCCCCCAACCTCTATTTTCTTTAGATGCTTTCTTGCTTTGTCATCGGGGAATATATTGCAAGTTTTCAAGGATAAGTGTCTCTGCAGCCTTGGAATTTGATCGCTGAAAGGTTGTGCAGGTGGTATCTCTGCATCCAGATCAAAGTTATGTGTGCCACATAACTATTGATTACTTTGGACAAAAACATTCCATTTCCATCCGCATAAAGAGATCCATTTACTGTTTGCAAATTCATGGATGCAATCCTCCTCCCGAGAAAGAGGCAACCCATCAACTATTACAGCCTCAAACTGTACCATAAATTTCTTATGGGGCTCAAATAAAATGCCCCGTATTTTAAGGTCAAATATTCTTGTGGTGATCTGTTCTAGTGCTCTATCCTCACCACCACCAGGAAAATCACTAAAAAGTAACTGTGGAAATTTGTTCTTGTACCGACCAGCACACTGACTCACAAACGTACCACTGTTGTGTGCACCAGTAGTCTCTTTATCTTCAACAGAACCCTTGTCTATGGCAGCCAAACAAATCATGTCCGCTCTCCCAACTATTAACACAGAATCCGAATTCCGTATTTGCATTTGATTGGCAGAATTAGGTTTAAAAAATAGTAAAACAAGGAACATTCTTACAATCACGCGCTCCACTAGCCTACACTTCGTTGTGAGACTTTTCCAAAAAAAAATGTTCTTCCACCTGTGCTTTACAAGGCAAGTCTATCGTAGTGACAAGGTTCCTTTCAAGCTGATTGACCGAAGTACAGTTTGGTATACAATCTTCATCATTAAATTTGATGGCCCATTAAAACAAGCTTACTGATGATCTGCAAAACAAACCCTGATGTGTGGATCTATGCAGGCTCAAAAGTCTGCCACAATTGAGCTCTTTTCACGCCCTAAGCTTTGATACCATGTTAGAATTTTAAGGGCAAACTAGAAACAGAAATATCATTTTTTATTTTGTTTACTACTGTAGTTTTGGATCAGCAATATATTCACAAATTCATTTGTCAAACCAATAACAGAAATAATACAATGGATCTGAATATTACCTTAACAAAAACAAAGATCAGATTTACCTGCTGTGCTTGTTGTTGTACTCTTTTCTGTATGCTCAGAAAATTATTTAGGTGTCATGGATCAAACCCTCAGGGGTAGATCTCATCATGAACTTGTGAACAATTTTGCCAAGGACTTTAGGGAAATATCAAAAAACCAATCAGCATACCAATCATCAAGGGGCTAAAACAAAAGACACCATTGTTCTATCTAGAGGTTGAAAGGAAGGCCGCTAACAGCGTTAACAAAATTGTCCAAGAATATAGAATTTCTACCACAGTATACAAAAATAACAAGGCAGATTTAGGGCTGCTACAACAAACCCTGATTAGGTTACTAACAGTTGTAAAATAGGTTGCATACACAGGTCACAAAGGGAGGACAGTGGCAGCAACTAAACAGGATCAGCATACAGGTGGCACCAATAAGGAGACAGCGGCAGCAATTAGGTGGCCAGTACTGAAATAGTGGTGATGGCACTAGCAAGAAGATTAGCGGCAGGCTGGAAGAAAAGACCCTAGGGGTCTGCGGCTGCTAAAACCAACAAGAGGGATTGATCCAAGGAGGGCCGCACCTTATACCCAGCAAGGAAGTTGATCCAAGGAGGCCGCACCACAAAACAACAAGAGAAGATTGATCCAAGGAGGCCGCACCACAAAACTTAGCAAAAGAAACGGATCCTAGGAGGGTCACACCACAAACCAACAAGTGATCTGAACCAAGGAGAGGGTCACACCACAAACCAACAAGTGATCTGAACCAAGGAGAGGGTCACACCACTTATACCAGCAAGAAAATTGAACAAGAAGAGAGTCGCACCACTATACCAGCAAGAGAAACAAATTCAAGGAGGGTCGCAGCAAGAGAATCAGATTCAAGGAGGGTCGCAGCACAAACTAACCAGAACAAAGGGAGTCGCAGCAAAAACTCAAACCAAGACTTGGCTTGGAGGAAGAAGAATGAGTGTAAGAGTGAGAGAAGAGGTCTCTCCTTTTTATAGTTTAGGTAGGTAGATAAATTAAGGTTAGATAAATTAGCCCTATCTTTAGGGTTAGATTAAACCCTAATAATTTAAATAATAAACAATTAATATTTTAATCATAAAATATTAATTAGAATAGTCAACAAGTCAAAGCGGCTAGCAAAGAACCAAAACACATAAACATTAAGGAGGACGAGCTCAAGCAAATAAGACAAGGTCAAGGGGGGGTTCTTCTTTAATGGAAGAATGTCCACATGAGTCTCATGATATAGCTCATAAGCTTTTATCATCCCAGCATAAGAGGAAGATCACTGATGTGATCATGTCCTTCTTAACTGCTCCTAGGTCTCATGGACCATCCCAGGAGAAAATAAGATCACACATCATCTTGGCTTGGTACTTAACCAAGAAACTGTCAGGTCTCGGACCAGGATACCCCAAAACGCAGTTAGGGGCCCTAGATCACAACTAGGGTCTTATCCACCAAGGTACACAACCAAGGATCAATCCAAGCGTTGAGAAAGGATTCCCTGGAACATATCCAGGGGCCCTAGAACACATCTAAGGGACTTATCCACCAAGGTACATAACCAAGGATCAATCCAAGCACCGAGCAAGGATTCCCTAGAACACATCTAGGGACTTATATCATCAAACTGCTTGGTCCCTGACCAAGAACCCCAACAATACACTGGAGGCCCTCACTAGGGTCTTTTGCCATGGCTCTAACTACTTGGTCCCAGACCAAGAACCCCAGAAGTGTACTGGGGGCCCTAGATCTCAGCTAGGGCCTTTGCCATCCTCCCGGAGAATGGCTCTTGCAGCTGCATTAATTTTAACAATGGTTCAGAAGGCTTCCTATTGGCTTGATGCATGTACAACACTTGTCTATGGGGTTGTTGTTTCTCACAATACCCTTCTTCAACTCTTTGATTTTGCAACGGCTTATTGCAGGTCTCCTGAGATTCAGATATTGCTGGTCTACTGAGATCCAGAATGCCTCTTGGAACACCCCGTTATCCCCAAACTGTGACCTCAACACAGCAAAACTTAACGATGAATTAGTGATGTAGCAACAAAACCATTTGAGCTAGTTGTATCTCCCCTTTTCTCTTGCAGATAGAGATTTTTGTTACTCAACAAACTCTATTATGTCATTTGAGCACTCCCTGCTGCTAAGGTCGAAAACAAATAAATTTGATCCATTGTAAACACAACTAAAACAAAAATACTCATAGCACTCCAATTGGTGGAACTGATTTTGTCAGACATGTCCATGGTGGGAAAACTCAAAGGAAAAAACAATGAAGTTGTTGTACGCGGAGAAGAAAAAAATCTCACAGCATACAGAGAAACTCTGCTTTGAAAAAAAAAATTGATGAAGCCAGCACTGCATCAGTTGACTTCTGTGAGTGCTGTTATACATTGGATAATTTTACAGCGCATTTAAATAGTGATTACCGTGTAGATTGTAAATTTACTTGAAGAGACGCCGAAATATCAAAAAGTTTATAAGCCAAAGTAAAGGTTAGACTTTCAATAAGCAAACATGTGGAAACTGCATCCATGAATGGGTCCTTGCAAAGATTAGACCTCATAAACAGGTAATTAGATGGAATTTACATATTACCAGTAGCAGCCACTATTATCTGACATCAAGTTCTACATATACCAATAAATTCCAATGGTGTCCCTTCAGGGAAACAATTCAATCGCAAGAGCATCTTAGACAAAAGTGACAAACCCATTAGATTTTAGTTATCATGGCATTTCAACAAATTGGTGAAACTACTTCTATAAGCCTCCGATAGTAGTTGAACCCATGCCCTCCCATATTTCTGTAGAGCCAACTTCATCACTATCAACTCCAACCATGTCTGTGTCCCACCAACCACCGCCATCAGCATCTGAAACCACAGTGAAATTATCATGGAGTCGGCCTTTAGTTGGCTTGCATTGAAGGATTCGACGTAGGATGAAAATTCACTACTTGTGATTTGGAAAGTCAAGATGGTGCATAACAAGAGTGTGGGAAAGAAATATACTTACAGTGATTGAAGATAGTACGCGGTATTTCATCCATCCCCCTTTGCACGTTTAGCTTCCTTTTCGGCTTGGGATCGTCACCAAGAACAAGAAGGGAGGAAGAGGAAGAGGATATCTGGATATCATCTGAAAAATACAGAAAAGAGATTCACAAAAAGCTGAGTTCCTAAGGTGAAGTTGTCTCAAGAAGCATTTTCAGTTATTGTAATTGATCATTATTCTTTAAGCTTGTCATCATTGAATTCCAATAAATAATTTACCAATATTAGAGTGTATGAATAGGATCTACAGTTATCATCCATTGCAAGTCAGTAGCACAATCCTCTACACGTTTCATCTGTAAGTTCTCATACAAGGAAACCCATTAGAATTGCGTCACTTTTAGGAGGAATTTTGAGGGGGTGGTAGGAGGAAAAGAATGATTGAATTGAAGACACTGTTGAAATTGCAGTAGGGTTGTATTTGTATGAAATACAGCCTCAGAGTTGTAAGTAAAGACTCGCTGGAAAAAATTACATGGCATAGCAGGAAGACAGAAATCATATGTAAGCTAAAATGGTAAAGCTGGTTATGCCTTAATATATTCTTGCCAATTGTATACAAGCATACTCTGTGGTGTAGTATGTTTTGCTCTCATTGTCTACGGTTAGCTGAAAGGCAGACAATATTTTCCACACTTAACAAGCCCTTTGGATAGCAATAGGATTATAGAAAACATTGTGCAACATTCCATTAATAGCAAACATAAGTTGATGTCCAAACTCTTCAAGATGGTGACCTCACTGTTTTCCCTTGAAAAGCCAATTCTGTGTGAGAGAACTGAAGTGGGAAGAGAAAAGGTCGGTGGTGGATCAATCCTGTATTTGGCTTCATCTTAATTACCATGTAACAACGTCCTTGGGAATGCTACTTTTAATCCATTCTCAGGCGTCATTGACTTACAGCCAATATGGCCTTTGTTGCAAGAGCAGAATTCCCATATGCTTTGCTCTAAATAGCTTGGAAACACTTAAAAAATCTGTTATTAGACATCTCACTTATGTAATCATTGTCTTGAGACATCTACGCAAACCAGGTAACAAAAAACCAAGGCAAGTTTCCACAAAAGTACAAGATGAGTAGGGCAAACTCTTCTTAGTGTTCCATCACAGCGATCTATCTGCACTGTGATAGGATACCAGAAAGCTTGTTCTATCGGGTCAGAACGTATATAGCATAGATTTCTGCTTATAAGACATTTCACATCCAGTATCATACCAAGGGATTGTTCTCCTTCACCTTTGACCAGAAGTATTGTAGCCTTCCCAGACTCCTGCTGGGCAATGCCACATGAAATTTTTTCCGAACTATGATACCGTTTAAGTAACTGATATACTTCAGATTAATGCAGAATAATAACAACTATATACAAATACAGCATATACAAAAAACCCATAAGAATAAATGAATAAATATTAACATAACACATAATTTAACACATAGTAGACACTTATCTTTAGTAAAAAGAACACCAACTGCGTGCAGACCTTCCACGTTCCTCCCAGCCTTAGGCCACACCGCTCATACTCTCAGCAGTGGGTCACCCCCGAGCTGGGGCTAAAACTCCACCTAGGTAAAGGATTTCTAACCAGGCTAAGGTCTCATTAACAACATACAAACTCAGACACAAGTGCCAACTCAAACTAACAGCCTACAGTCCCTCATTCCCCACATGCTTGTTCCACCCCAAGAAGTGTGCCCTTTCTCTACTCAAGAGTCTTTCGGCTGCCCCACTTCCCTTCCGGGACTTCAACAAAAGGTCGGACAGGAAATCTCAGAGCCTTGTAACTGCAATTTGGAACCTTGGGAAATCAATTCCCAACAGTTTTCTCACCTGGGGAAAATGCTCATGGGCCTGACAACCCGCTTCTTCGGTCCAACTCCAAATCTAACCATGGTCCTAGTACAGGTACGAGTACGGGTACTAGCAACATGAAGGTACAGATGACAGTAGCATGGATGCCAATCTTCATGGGAAGATGGTCAAATGAACTAAATTCCCCCAATTCTATTTGCATGTTCCCAACCTGACACTTGTCATGTGGGAACATGCTTGGGTCCACATGGATTCCCTCACAAGGTGATATGTTCCTCAACATAAAGACTTAGGATATATTTAAATATCCATACTTTATACTTCATACAATTTTGGGAATATTAATAAAATATTCCTTTGGGCTTAAGCCCCCTGGCTCATCCCCTTTTCCCCAGAGTCTTAGGCCCCCTTTCCCATTCTAGTGGTGTTTAGCCCCCCATACTCTTTTACATGGTTGGTCTTCAGCAGTGATGTGTTTTCATTAAAACTGAGTGTGATTTCATTTTACAAAAATAGGCATGTTGGCCTTTCAGCTTCTGGCTCACCAACCCAATATAGCATACAGGCACTCTGGTCTCAAAATACATACATACAAAGGCACTCTAGCCCAAAGTATCCAGGCTCATCAGCCTATATGTACAATTACATTTATATTTACAATGGGGTTCGACCCAGGGGTATTACATTCCCCTCCCCCTTATTTATGCATTGTCCTCGGTGCAGTAGATACACATATATAGTCAAAAATTCAAAAGTCCTCAAACAGATGTGGATGCTCTGTCTACATAGCATCCTCATGCTCCCAAGTTGCATCCTTAGGACTGTACCAGGTCCAATGGACCTTTACCAGTCCTATTGCTCGATTCCAGAGCAACTTGACTTTTTGATCCAATATGCACACTGGTTGAACTCGGAAGACTCCTTCTTGCTCCACCTGAATCACATTCCAATCAATGACATGATTTCTAAGGTACCAGATCTATTATAATAGCCGAAAACAGAAAGATTGCAGAGAATAACAACGGAACAACACAATAGATGAAACCACAACACCAGAATAATACCTTTATTGATAGGAAACAATGTTCACTTGCCTCTTCGAGGGGGCATCCTCCAGCAGATCAACGCTCTATTACAATAATTATCAAGACAAAACTTCTCATGCCCTCAACTCCTATTTATACTAAATTTATCTACCCAAACGAACATTCTAGAGGAAGATCTTCTAGAAGCGAAAGCTTCTATTAGTTCTTCTTACATTTGACTTATTCTTCCTTATTACTAGGCCTTATTAATATTGACCTTTATTACATGGAAAATATATTATTCTACCTACGTAAGGGGTTAGGGAGGTTAGGTCCCTAACATGCCCTCCCCCTTCAATACAGCCTTGTCCTCAAGGCTGGAGATGAGGAAATTGTTGCAGAATGGAAGCTAGCTCCCAGTTGGCATCTGTTGGAGTTGTATCTTTCCCCTAGACTAACACTTCCTTGATGTTGCACTGACGAAGACGACGCTCATGCTGGTCCAAAACTGTTTGTGGATGCAACCAGATGGAGCCTTCTTCATCCAACTCGGGAAGGCTTGTTTGAGTTTGGCACTTAGTTCCAATCACCTTCTTTAAGCAGGAGACATGAAAAACAGAATGGAGCTTAGAATGACTAGGTAAAGCTAACTGATAGGCCACCTGTCCCACGCGCTTGAGAACTATATAAGGACCATAAAATTAGGGCGCCAGTTTCTGACAATGGTCGGCCTTGAGTGAACTTTGCTTATAAGGTTGTAGTCGAAGAAACACCTAGTCTCCTTCAACAAATTGACGTTCGGAGCGACCTTGATTTGCTTGTTGCTTCATGCAATTCTAAGCCATGACCAAATTCTTTTTGAGGGTACGGAGAATAGCCTCTCGAACTGTAAGAGTTTGGTCAACCGCCTGGACCTTCAAGACACCTGGCATGTATGAGAGAATTGAAGGTGGCTTTTGTCCATATAATGCTTCAAAAAGAGTCATGCGAGTAGTTGTATGGCAAGAAGTGTTGTACCACCATTCAGCTAGTGGTAACCACTGAGCCCACTGATTTTGCCTTTCAAATGCAAAACACCTCAAATATGTTTCCAAACACTTGTTGACAACTTCAGTTTGACCATCAGTCTGGGGATGATAGGTTGTGCTGAGATGCAATTTGTTAAGTTTTTACTGTTGTTATTAGGTTATTTCCAAATTTCATGAGCATTCAATGCATTTCCAAAACAACAGTATAAAGAGGATCACTGAAAGAAACACAATCACAAGGTACGTAGCATTTTATCTTGGGAAACCCTCATGGGGAAGAAAACCCAGCAAAACTTCCTCAATAATAGATTGCCAATACAATGCTAAGACTAAGACCTGTTATAGCGCAAGTTGTAGGTTGGGCAAAGACTAACCCAACTACAAAACAAGTGCTACAATTTGGGAATCCTACACCCAATGTCACCTCGATGTAGGTCCCGCACTTCAAGGGTGACTAGGTAACTCTAGGGAAGCGATCTCGGTGACCCTAGGGGGATGGAGATGGAGATGGAGATAAGAGGAAGTGAAGCCCCTAGAGGTCAAATCTAACTGGGATGAAAGGTGGGAAAAAATGCCTTGTAAGTGAAGTAACTGTTGCCCCACAAGTATAGTACTTCCTCTGATGATTGTACCTGCCCAAGACACAAGAAGAGACACTTTGCAATGATATATGTTAGTTGGATCAGCAAGTTAAGCTTGTTGTCCCTAATTTGCAGCAGTAGATGATAGTTTATATCAGCAAATAAAACATCTAAATCAGCATACAAAGATCTAAACTAGTTAAGTAAATCAACATCAAGATTAACAATGAATATAGGCTAAAAAATGGCACTTAAGAAGCAAAAGAAGATAGTTGTTGTAAATATGTATTTTCTAGAGAAAATTGCAGCCTTATGGCTGTAGCATTCAATGGCATGCAGCAGAAAAATCAACCACACAAAAGTGCCAAGAACTAGCCCAAAATATGCACCCTAGTTAGTAGAGTGAGAAAAATTAGAGAGTTAGTCTAGCGTTAGTTTAGGAGTCATGAGAGTGTTAGTAGCTAGGGTTATGCAACCCCTAAGGGCTGTAGGTTAAAGTTTATAAAAGCAATTAGAATATTGGGAGAGAGGGCACGCCCTAGTGGGGGAAGACTCCTCTCAATAAGGCAAATCAACTTCAAGCAAGAAAACTTTCAAAAGGTCAAAAATTACGTTTCCCAAGGCAATGATTTTATATCTCCAATGCAAAAAAGAGTATGACTAGTGCCCTTACTATTGGCTTAATGGAGTCAAATAAACAAGAGCTAGAGAAGCTACCTCCTTGGGGGTGTAAGCCCTTTTACTTCCCAAGGTAAGTTTCTCTAGCTAGGGTTTAAGCTAAGAGGGTGTATGCCCTTATACTTCCCACCTAGCTCCTAGCATGACAATACTTGACTTGAAAAAATGATAGCATAATAGTAAAGACCATACCAAGATCAAGAGAAATGCCAAGATAATCCACCATATGAGCTAGAAAACATCATCCAAAGCTAGCGCTAGACCTCCTCCATCAACCATTCATAAATATAGCCATAAACAAGGGCAAAAGAGATAAAAGAGCCAAGATAGCCGAAAATTTCAGACCAAGTCCTCTCACAATGAGGGAGAGTTATCTTTAAAATGAGATCTTATGATCTCTATTTATACAAAATGTAGCTAACATAGTTTGTCCATAAATTAAGGAGTAAACCACAAGATTAGGGGTCAACAACCCTAATCTTGCCCCCTTAACAAAATAATATTAAACAATTCACTTAAAATTTCACTTTTTTGCACAAATAAAATCCTAATTTAGGAGGACGTCACCCCTTTAGGGGACGTTTTGCCACTTTGAGAAAGTCATTGGTGTTGGAGAAGCATGGGTAAGCCTCCAAAGGCCACATGTCAAGCATCTAAGCACTCTCATCATGGTGAAGACCCTCTTCTCCTCAAAACGTCCATGTGTCAGAAGAGTGGCACCTCACCACCATGCCCTAGCCCCAAAAGCATGACATCAAGCTCAAAATAGGAAGTTTTGCCCCTTCTAGGCAAATCGTTTGGCAAGTGAGGGTTGGGCTAGGTCGTCCAAGTCATCATCAAGGCCTTCCAAGTCTAATCTCTCTCATCCAACATGTGAGCCCCTGGCATCCAACCTATGGGCTTGTAGCCCCTTGGAAGCCCAAGCTAGACTTGTTCTCCCAAAATTGTCCACCAACTAGGTCCTGCAAAGACAAGTAAGCAC
>JZKD02S1674143.1:124651-144073 GCA_000966675.3 Picea glauca | reverse complement strand
AGGTGGTCTTTTTAGACCGGCTGAATTTCTGAACTTCTGAATTTTGAACAATAATGTTCAATCTTTGGCGGCTCAGCGGAAATTCACCATAGTGCAACTTTGGTGGATAACAGTTCCTACGTGTATGCTTCCCCGACCGCGGATTTATGCGTTGAACGACAGATCTCTATAGCTTTAAGACGTCGGAATACGCCTCTACCCTAAAAAAAATTAACCCACAATTTTCTTCCAAGGAAAGTGCTCTGATACCACTTGTAAGGTATCCAATCTATTATAATAGCCGAAAACAAAAATATTGCAGAGAATAACAACGGAACAACACAATAGATGAAACCACAACACCAGAATAATACCTTTATTGATAAGAAACAATGTTCACTTGCCTCTTCTTCGAGGGGGCAACCTCCAGCAGAGTAGCGCTCTATTACAATAATTCTCAAGACAAAACTTCTCATGCCTTCGACTCCTATTTATACTAAATCTATCTACCCAAAAGAACATTCTAGAGGAAGATCTTCTAGAAGCGGAAGCTTCTATTAGGTCTTCTTACATTTGACTTATTCTTCCTTATTACTAGGCCTTATTAATATTGGCCTTTATTACATGCAAAATATATTATTCTACCTACGTGAGGGGTTAGGGAGGTTAGGTCCCTAACATGATTAGCATCAAGTACATACTTTTTTAGCAATGAGACATGGAATACATTATGAATACACATTGATGCAGATAAGGCAAGCATGTATGCTACACGACAAATCCTCTCTAGGATTTCAAACGGCCCACAATAACGAGCTATCAGTTTTGAACAATTTCCCAACTTCAAGGAACTTCTCTTGGCTTTTACTTTTAAAAACACAGGGTCACCCACTTTGAACTCTTTGTGAGTTCTTCCCTTATCAGCATAACTTTTCTACCTATCCTGGGCAGCCTTTAAATTCTATTTTATTCTCACCATCTGCTCTTCCATTTCCCTGAGTAATTCTGGTCCAACCACTGCTTTGTCTGCTGGGTTGTCCCAGTTCACTGGTGTGTTGCACTTTCTACCATAAAATGCCTCAAATGGGCTCATATTTAGAGATGCTTGATACCCATTGTTATAAGCAAACTCCACCAAATGCAAATAATCCTCCCATTTAAATAGTTTATCCATCACATACATCCTCAAAATATCTTCAATCACTTGATTCACCCTCTTTGTTTGCCCATCTGACTCTGGATGATAGGTTGTGCTAAAGTTCAGATTGGTCCCAAATCCTTTGAATAATCCTTTTCAAAAATTTGATGTAAATTTTGGATCTCTGTCAGACACAATTGTCTTGGGTATACCATGTAGTCGAGCAATTTCTCTCATATAAATATCAACAATGTTGGTTGCCTTGTGAGTGAGCTTTACTGGAATAAAGTGGGCAGCTTTAGTAAGCTTATCCACCACCACCATGATGGAATCATGTTGCTTGGTTGTTCTAGGCAGCTTGGTGATGAAATCCATTGTTACAACTTCCCATTTTCACTCAAGAATGGGTAATGGTCGTAGCAAACCAGCTAGGTGTTTGTGCTCAGCCTTGACTTTTTGATATTCCAAACACTTGGCAATAACATCAGCAACCTCTTTCTTCATATCGGGCCAATAATATTGGCTCTTGACAGCTTTAATAGTCTTCTGGTAACCTGGGTGTCCAACATAAGGAACCTTATGCATTTCTTTTAATATCAGATTTTTCAATTCTTGAGAATTTGGCACATAAATTCTACCTTTGTACAAAAGAATTCCATCCTCTTTTAAATCAAAATTCTCAATTTTCTACTGCAAAATACCTTGTTGTAATTTTGTCTTTATTTCCATGTACTTAGATCTGATTTTGCAGCCTCTAAAATTCTGTCTTTCAAATCTGATCTATACATGCTAATGGTTGTAGCATACATCTCATGCACTCTCCTGCTGAGTGCATCAGCCACCTTGTTCTCTTTACCCTTGATATGTTTTAAACTTTTATATCGAAGTCATACTCATTGAGGAATTCTAACCACCTGCTTTGCCTAGCATTTAGAGTTGGCTATCCAAATAAATATTCCAGACCACTATGGTTTGTCCTCAACTCAAATCTTTTTCCCACGAGGTAGTGCCTCCACATCTTCAAGGCATGCACTATGGATGTCAATTCCAAATCATGAGTAGCATAGTGTCTTTCATGTTCCTTTAATTTTCTTGATTCGTAGCACACCACATGTCCATTCTGACTAAGAACTCCACCAAGTCCTTCTTTACATGCATCTGTGCATACAATAAAGTCTTCATTTGGATCAGCAATCCTCAATATTGGAGCACTAGTCAACAAATATTTCAAATGTTGGAAACTTCTTTCACAATCTGATGTCCACTCAAACTTCACACCCTTCTTTTGCAAGGAAGTGATTGGGTGTGCAATCTTTGAGAAACCTTCAATAAATCTTCTGTAGTAACCTGCAAGTCTCGTGAATGATCTCACCTCAGAGACATTCCTTGGTGTTGGTCGTCCTTCAATGGCTTTTCTCTTCTCTGGGTCCACTGCTATCCCTTTCTCTGAAATAATATGCCCCAAGTAATGTATTTGTCTCTGGTCAAATGAGCACTTGCTCAACTTTGCAAATAGTTGATGTTCTCTCAATATACTGTAGCACCATCCTCAAGTGTTGCTCATGTTCTTCTTCAGATTTTGAGTAAATAAGTATGTCATCCAAAAATACAATAACAAACTTATCCAAGTATTCTCTGAAAATACCATTCATTAAACACATGAAGACAATCGGTGCATTTGATAACCCAAATGGCACCACTATGAACTCATAATGGCCATATCTTGTTGTGAAGGCAGTTTTGCTAATGTCTTCTTCCTTAACTCTTACATGGTGATAACCTAACTTGAGATCAATCTTAAAGAATATCTTAGCATCTTTAAGTTGATCAAAGAGATCATCTATCCTTGGCAAAGGATACTTGTTCTTCACAATTACCTTGTTCAACTCCCTGAAGTCAATGCAAAGTCTCAAGGTTCCATCATTTTTCTTCACAAATAATATTGGGGCACCCGAAGGTGACACACTTGGGCATATATACCCCTTCTTTAGAAGTTCCTCCAATTGCATTTGCAACTCCTTCAACTCTGGTGTACTCATCCTATAAGGAGTCTTGGATACCGGGGCTACTCCAAGCATCAGATTTATGGAGAAATCAATATCTCTCTTGAGTGGAAGCCCCGGTATTTCTTTAAATACATCTTCAAACTCTTTTAGGACTGCATAATCTTCAATACTTGGTACTTTATCCTTAGGTGCCTCCTCCATATGTGTTGCAAATACTTGACATCCTTTCCGGAAGTTTTCTTCAGCTGCAAGGCTGAAACTTCTATGAAGGTTACTGCTCTTGGAATACCCTAAATTGTCCTCAGGTTCCCTTCTTCATCCAAGCAGGTAAAAGCCTTATTATAACAATCTAGAACAGCACAATGTTGGTCCAACCAATCCATACCGATTAGGCAGTCATATGAGCCCAAAGGTATGATATTCAAAACTATCCTTGTGCTTAATCCATTCATGTCTATTGGGCATGCCTTAACCATCTCATTAATCTTCCTTTAGCTCCTGTAGCTAGCTACACCATCCAAGGTTTACCAAGTTTGCTTCTTGGAAAATGAAATCTTTCCACCATCTTAGAATCTAGATCACTATGACTAGCTCCTGAATCAATCAAAATAACAATGGGTTGGTTGTTGATCTTACCTTCCACTTCAATCATATGTGACTAAAACTCAGCTTGCTTGTTATCCAGAGTTGCGTAGATCCTAGGTACATTTTTGCCCATGTCCTCCATTGTTTCAGCTTGCTGTACAGTGTGAATAGTCCTCACTTTTTCACCTCTGTGAGGGCAATCTTTGTACATATGATCTCCCCCACAACCCCAACATTAAATAGGTGGTTGCCTTGGTCTTTTCCCCATTGTCTCAATCATCTTGGGTTCCTTAGGAGCTAGTTGTCCTTGAGAATTATTTCGAAAGAATGGTGGCTTTGTCCCCTTCCTCCTCCGTTCCATCTTGCTCTTCTTCTTGTCTTCTCGTGCCTTTTGGAAAGTTGGTCTTCCTCTATGTTGATCATAAAAGCATTTAGCTCTCCTTATGGTTTCCTCTGGTGTCTTGGGATCATCATATTGTATCTTGTCGCTAATAAATGATGGCAACCCACTCAGGTACCTATGAATCTTAACTTGTCCATCCTTGATGAAAGAAACATATTTTAGCAGCTCTAAGAACCTCCTCATCTATGGTCATACTCCCAAGCTTGAGTTCAAAGAACTCCTTTATCTTCTTATCATAGTATCGATTGGTTAAGTACTTCTTTTGAAAATACCTTTTGAATTCTCTCCAAGTAACCTTTTTCTCATCAATGTGATGCACTTGCACAAACTGATCCCACCACATTGATGCTTTTCCTTTGAGTTGATATATAGCAATTCCTCCTTCTGCCTGTGAAGAGTAATTATGCAACTGAGAATACTTTATCATACCCAACAGCCAGGTCTCAGCATCCTCATCCTTCTTGTGTTCACCATCAAATGCATGTGGTTTAATTTTATTCATTTCTCCCTGTAGCTCATCCACCCCAGACTTCTTCTTATGCTTCCTAACAAGGGATGGACTTGAACTACTGTATGTTCTCCTAGTCGAATGTCTTGGGGAGTGATGGTGATGCCTACCAACATTTATGGTTCTTCTCTTCTCATCGTGAAACCGATGACTCCCTGAATTGCTTCACTCAGTCTCCTTATCCATCTCCTTCTCTATTCATTCCAAGCTCTGCATTAACTTGATGTTAAAGCCTTCTTGCTACTCCTTTGCTTTCATAAGCTTCTCGTTATCAGCTTTATAACTTTGGACATCCTTTTGCAAACTTTTTATGGTCTCCACCGAGTTCATGCTCTCTTCCCTTCCGTCTTCTCCATGCCCATTGGATTCTGTTACTACAGCATCCACGTCCATACCAAATATTCTGCCTTCATCTTCATAATTGTAAGTTCCTTGGGCATCATCCATGTCTTGGTTTACTAATCTTCCTGCTGAATTTTGCTTACGTCGAATTATGTTCTTGGTTCTACAAAATGTGTATGCAACAAGATTTGTAAAGCTACAAGAATTTAACATATCCATCATTTTATACAACATTTTGTTCTTCATAATTTTATCAAAAATAATTTATTTTTGTTTTCTTGTGAATTCTTAATATATAATTTTTTTACACATTCTGAGTGAATACATGGACTCCGCTGTCCACGAATCCTCATGACTAATTCTCGTGTCTCCCTTCAAAAAATTTGAGCAGGAAGACTATTAATGGTATTACAGGGAATAGAATTTCGCTAGCTTGAACATCCTAGCTTCAATGCTCAGCCACTGTCTGATTATCTTTGAATTAGATCTTAACCATTAAAATATTTCACTGCGGGTTTAAGGTCTTCATTTCTTCCCTTCAAACTTCCATGACCTCCAAAATACACTCCCGCATTCTGCCGCCCTTAACTTGCTCCCATACTTAGAAGTTTTTCTTATTTCATTCATGTTATAACTTTCGCCTCCTCCAAAAGGCACCATGGTGTTTCACTGTATCCATTATACACCTATACTTAGTCATTTCCTCTAAGATCTCACCACGAGTTCGCGGTCATTTTCTTATGCTTCATCACCTCCACAATATCCTTCACACCTGTGAAGTCTTGACACTTAGTCAAATTTCGAAATTTCACTACGAGTTCCAGTGATCCTATATTTCTTTTACTCTTAGAACTACATCCACCCGTCCGCCCGACAAATCCTTAGGACTTAGTCGATTTTCCACTTCCTACCACAGGTTTGCAAGTTCGCGGGGATACCATACCTCTTTCCATACCCCCAATTCTCTCTGTGCTCCGCAATAGCTTAACACTTAGACAAATTCCAAGATCTTACCGCGTTTTCGTGGGACTGACAATTGGCCTGCCACATGGCTCCACATCACCTGTCAATTGTCATTCCATCCACATGTACCTGCCACCGTGGCAATACACGTCTTTCTTCTACCATATCAGCTGACACGTGGCCTCCATGTCATGCCGACGTCATTGTACGAAAAAATACCCAAATTTTTCCGATTTTGCTTACTTCAAAAATCACCCAAATTCGAAATTTTCTCTTGGATTGCCATCAAAATTTGGAGATTTTAATTCTTGGTTCATTTCTTGCATTACTCATGAATTCTCCAAGAATTTCCACCGCAGAATTGGGGACTTTTGCCCAATTTTTATCATGGGTATTCTGCAATTACTTTTGTGCCCACCATTAGAGCTTGTAATTAAGCTCGATACAGCCAAATTGGGGTCCGTACATACGAATTTGACCCCTTACTCTTCAAAGTTGCCTCTTGTGCATTGAATTCGTCTTGAATTACTTTGCGAAAATTGGGGCTTTTGCCCAATTTCACCTCAATTTTGTCATGGGCACTCTATAACTTCAACTTTCAGCCATCTACAAGCCCAAATCTACGTTCTTCCAAATTATTTGCAAAATTCCTTTAATTTCACTGCAATGATTCTATTGAATAGTTTACAAACATCTTCTGACATTCAGTGAAACAACTTGCATGTATAGTCTGTGTTTTCACTTCTGTGTTCTAATAAATGGCTCATGCAGGCTCAGTGTTAAAAACTGGGCTCTGATACCACATTTTAGCCTCCCCAGACTCTTGTTGGGAAATGCCACACAAAAAAAATTTCGAACTCTAATACCATTTAAGACTTAAGTAACTGATATACTTCTGCAAATGCTCAGATTAATGCAAAATAATAACAACTATATACAAATACAGCATATACAGAAAACCCATAAGAATAAATGAATAAATATTAACATAACACATAATTTAACAGATAGTAAACACTTATCTTTAGTAAAAAGAACACCAATTGCGTGCAAACCTTCCATGTTCCTCCCAGCCTTAGACCACACCGCTCATACTCTAAGCAGTGGGTCACCCCCGAGCTGGGGCTAAAACTTCACCCGGGTAAAGGATTTCTAACCAAGCTAAGGTCTCTTTAACAACATACAAACTCAGACACAAGTGCCAATTCAAACTAACAGCCTACAGTCCTTCATTCCCCACATGTTTGTTCCACCCTAGGAAGTGTGCCCCTTCTCTGTTGAACAGTCCTTCGGATGACCCACTTCCCTTCTAGGGCTTTAGCAACAGGCCGGACAAGAAGTCTCAGAGCCTTGTAGTTGCAGTTTGGCACCTTGGGAAATCAATTCTCAGCAGTTCTCTCCACTGGAGAGAATGCTCACAGGCCTAACAAATCACTTCTTCAATGTCCTACGGGCCTAACAACCCGCTTCTTCAATGTCCTACGGGCCTGACAACCCGCTTCTTCAATCCACCTCCAAATCTAACCATGGTCCTCGTACAGGTATAGGTACAGGTACTAGCAACATGAAGGTACAAATGACAATAGCATGGAGGTAGTCAGCTGCCAATCCTCATGGGAAGATGGTCAAATGAACTAAATTCCCTCAATTCTATTTGCATGTTCCCAACTTGACACTTGTCATGTGGGAACATGCTTGGGTCCACATGGATTCCCTCACAAGGTGATATGTTCCTCAACATAAGGACTTAGGATATATTTAAATATCCATACTTTATACTTTATACATTTTGGGGAATATTAATAAAATATTATTTTGGGCTTAAGCCCCCTAGCTTAGCCCCTTTTCCCCAGACTCTTAGCCCCCCTTTCCCATTCTGGTGGAGTTTAGCCCCCCATACTCTTTTACATGGTTGGTCTGCAGCAGTGATGTGTTTTCATTAAAACCGAGTATGATTGCATTTTACAAAAATAGGCTTGCTGGCCTTTCAGCTTCTGGCTCACCAATCCAATATAGCATACAAGCACTCTGGCCTCAAAATACATACATACAAAGGCACTCTGGCCCCAAAGTATCCTAGCTCATCAGCCTATATGTACAATTAGATTTATATTTACAATGGGGTTCGACCTAGGGGTATTACAATTATTGATCTGTAAACGAGGGACTTATAGCCCACTCGCTTCACCAACATGGATCTTTGCAGAATTAAAGTCCTGGTCTCTGTTCTCTCAGTCTTGTAAAGAGAGCTTTGTTTTCAGAAATGTGACTAGGCCTCTATCCTCTACCCTATTCAAGGATCTCTGCTCCTCCTGGCTGCAAGGCCTATTCTTGGGTGTAACCTGCACACATCCAACAACTAGCAATAGCAATAACAATCAGGCCACTAAAATCAAGGCTCTGCAACCAATATGTGCCTGAAAACTCTGTGTAGCATGTTGTCCAATATGCCAAACAAGTCTCTGTGTTTTAGCTTCTATGCTCAATCCAATTCTAAGTGCAACTCTGAATGCAAACCTTATCATCTCCTTCTAAACATTTGCCCTACAGTGGATCAATTTACCAGCACCTTCTTGGCACACGAAGGCTCAATCAATCCTTAATAAACCCGGGGGCTCTACTTCTAGCATTCATGTGGCTCCTCTCTTTGAATGGTGGCCTGATACCAATGCCATGGGAGTCCTCTGTTTTCAAAGAGTTCACAATATTTATGTTCTCAATTCAAAATTGAAAACAAAATCAAATTAAATAGTTTACTAACACTACTACATCCCCGTGAGTAGTTGTTGAGCTAGAAGACAAGGCATCAGAGGTAACCAGGTGATGAAGTGGAGTCTTGAACAATGTTAAACCCCAAGCACTCTTTTGACTTAAATGTAATTCTAACAGTCACTTGAAGAATAGTCTTGTCGAGCATTCTTTTACAACAACAATATGATCACATATTCCATGTGAACGTAGTGAAATCAGAGTATTGACTGTTAACGTTGTTCCAAAAATAGGGACTAACAGCAAGAACAATAGTGATAAATTCAAGCAGAGAACGAATGTATATTGAATATTCAAGAATACTAGTTAGAAGAGTTGTCCGAACAATCATTTCAATGGTTAAAGGAAAGGTTAAGTTTGACACTAAAGACTTAATTGCATTCCACTGTCCGACCACCATTGCCAACTTTTGTCACACTAATTCGATGTGAAGAGCTTGGAATCTGGATTCCTGTTTGAATGACCAGCAACATATTCATCAACGGTGTATATACTAACCATGTAATGAATCCAATGCAAGTCGGAACAGCAGCCCTTCAATTCCTCGCATATTTCAAGGCGATATTAAACACCCTATCTTGGTTGGCCAGCAAACAAAACCACTACCAAACTAGTTTAAATACCCAGGGATCAACAGAATGCCCAACAGCTAGTTTAAATGCCCAGGGAGAGAGAAATTGACATGTACATGATGTGTGCGGTCTGTACGACCACCATACGGCCTGTAGGTGAAGGGAAAACGACCCAGGGAGGATCAATTCACCCCAAGCATTGAAATTGCAGTCTGGGAAAGGTAGAATTCACCCAAGCAATGAGAAATTACCAAGCAATGTTTAAAAACGCCCAAGCATGCAAGAATTCAACCCAGGGAATATGAAATCCGTCCAGCAATGTTTAAGAACACCCAAGCAAAGAGAAAATCAAAAAGTGCAATTCAACTGAAACAAGGACGAATTGGCCCAGAGGAGCATGTACAGTCTGAGGGAGGGAAATAAAAATGATTAGCTAATTACCCAACAATCTGAGCAGAGAAAGAGCAATTTCATGAAAGGAAACTTGGCTAAAAAATTGCAACAACTCTTTTCTAATAGTCAGATTTTGAAAGGAATTGGACAGTGGACAGTCTGGAGCTGTTGGCATCCATACCATATACGGAAGAAAACGTTTTTTAATCATGAGCTAACAAATGCAATCTGAAATTCATCATGCTGACATATTAGCAGTGCTCAAGCAGCTCATTAAACATAGGTAAGAGCATCAACAGTCTCACACACACAATTTGCACAACAATGAAATCAAATACAATCAATCGCCATGAACTCAAAATTTTTACCTCGAAAATCCAAATGGGAAAACCAACTTCTAATGGGGCTCACTTTTTTTTCATCTTGACAATATCTGGTACAGTGCTCTCATGGATTTCTATGCATGTTCCTCCTTGGCCAAAAAGACCCTTTGGGAGCGAAAATACAAGAGGAAATAGGGAGAGCTGGGGCAAAGGGAAGGCCGACAAGCTGAACTTTTGTTTTCCATTCCTCAGTCTTCTCTCCTATTTCACTTATTTCTTTGGTTTTTTTTCTCACACATTTGTTTTATTCAACTTTACATTTGCATTGTTTTACAATGTTTGGAGAACCTTCATAAATTTCCAGATTAAACTTACAAGTACTGAGTCTTACACCCATTCATTGGTCCGGATCCATTTCAGATCAAGTATACAAGTTTGTGAACATTAAGTTTGAAGTAGAGAATTGATGAATGATACTCAAACCTAGTTCGATCTGCAAGTACAGATGGGAAGTGGTCCCTAAAATGTCCAAATCCAAGTTTCCTTCTATATGCCTAGCATACTCGTGAGTCAAGATGCACCCTTCTGGCTGCTGATAATTTCATTGTTATGGGATTAATGCAATGAAAAAACTGCAAGGAAAAATGTTAGGAACGTTTAGCTTTTGGATGATGTGAAAATTCCAATCTTAAGATGGGCCCATTTCTTCTGAAACTTTCTAGTCATGGATTTGGCTGGAAAAAGCAATATCCACCAGATAGCCTAGCAAGCATTAATTTTATTTTGTTTGCACAGTTCAGAGAGCATAGCAAGCAGTAACTTTATTTTGTTCACGCAGATGAACTTTAAACTTACATTCAGCATCTTGGAAATCTGATCATCCAAAATTTTATTTTGTGATTCTCCCAATTATATCAAATACCCAGTATTATTTAGAGGGGTCCAGATAATTCAAAAGATCTAAGAGTTGCATAATGAACCCTTCATTGACAAGGATTGTAAAAAATCACGCCATGTATGTAAGTAAATTACATCTTAGGATCTATGGCTTTGTCTAAATCAAAATGAAACCACTTATTCTCTGACTGGCAAACTCTGCACTGGCAAAGGTTTTGGCATTGTAGAATGTTTTGGTATTGGAGTTGTCATACTCTGACTATTTTCCACCGATGGCATAAAATCTTTCCGGTAAGAAAACACTCGTATCCAATCCCACGAAGGTGGAATCCCCCGGTTGGCTCATACCATTTGGACTATCTAGAGGGGTGTGTCAAGAAGAGCCTTTATTTTTCATGATCTAAGATCACTGTGTGGGAGGTGATTCTTTATGTCATCCACTTTTTCTCAGTAAAGGCTAGATTTTTTCTATTTAATGAATTATCTTTTCGTGAAAATATAATAAAACACTTAGCTTCACGTCTTCTCCAATTTAACTCATTGCTGGAAGCATGACAACACACAAGACTTTGTGAGCTCACTCTACCTTTGGAAGGGCCTATTGTCACAAATGGAGGTAAGCAAATCAGTTACCAAAACAGTTTCATTCAATGCAAAACACTGTGACTTACATAGATTCAATGATCGTGATACACCACATGAGACTAAGAATATTTACCGATGAAAATAAGAGGGTTCTCTCCTATAGAAGTATAAATAATGATAAACATTGGGTAGCAGGTTGATGAGGGGGTGAAAGATGTAGAAATGCCCTTTGTATGGCTTAGTTTGATTTTCCTTCAGCGGGCAGGTTACACTGAAACTTGATTTGGTCACCATGCATACTTGACAATCTAGATTTATAGGATAGGTTCGAGAGTGCTGTTGGAGGTGGCAACACATACATTTAGATCAAAGTTTCGAACCATAAAGGGTGCCCATCATGAAGGGGCATGTAGCTCAATGGTCGATCAAGGGTAGGTCGTGGGTTTGACTCCTAGCCTGTCTAGTTTTCAACATGGTATCAAAGCCAAGTAGGTCAAGGCAGCTAGAAAGCCTGAGCCAAAGCGTAGCTTGAGGGGAAGGGTGCAGAGCGATGTTGTAGGTGGCAATCCAGACCTTTTAAATCAAACCGTTAAAGCTGTGCATCATGAAGTGGCATGTCACTTACTGATACAACAGTTTGTCAATCAAGGGTAGTTCTTGGGTTTGAATTCGTAGCTTACTCACTGGCTCAGTTTTCAACATGGTATCAGACCCGAGGAAGCTGATGTGGCTGGAAGGCCTTTGCCAAATTGTGGATTAAGAGGGATGTTGGAGCCTGGAGGTAGCAATCCGCGCCTTCAGATCAAACTCTTAAGGGTGCCCATAATGAAGAGGCGTGTAGGTCAATGACAAGGTAGCCCATCAGCCAAAAGTACGTCTTGGGTCTGATTCCTGGCTTGTCTACTTTTCAACATGGCATCTAGACCAAGCAGGTTGGGGTGGCTGGAAGGCCGCAGCCAAAGTGAGGCTTTGGGGGGTGTTGGAGTTAGCAATCCACACCTCTAGATCAAACTGTTAAGGGTACCTGGCATGAAGGGGCATGTAGCTCCACGATAAAGCAGTCCCTCGGCTAAGAATAGGTCCCGGGATTGTTTCCTAGCCTGTCCACTTTCAAATATGATATCAGAACCAAGTTGATGTAGATACTTTCAAATATGATATCAGAACCAAGTAGATGTAGATGGCTATAAGGTTTGAGGGGATACTGGGACAGGGGAGGTAGCTCAGTGGTAGGATGGCCAGTTGGTCGGGGATAGGTTTTGGATTTTGTTAGCGTAAGTATGTCATTATAAGTATGTCATCGTACTAGTTAAGCTCATTTAGGAAAATAATCTCATCGGCCAACTACTTGCCAACTACCTGCATTTCATAAATGCAGGACCCCTACCAATTGAAAATAGACACCAACTTAACTTCCGGAAGGCTAAAATAGACACCAACTTAACTTCCGGAAGGCTAGAATGAAGCATTTGCAATAGCGCCATACCTGTCGATGAAAAGCTCTTCCTCTTTAGTGAAGTTTTGTTGATTGGGACATCTGGAGGATTTGTGGGTGGATTTGAGCCTCCCTGTTGTTGCTTCAGCTCTTTGGGCACAGGCTTCAACTGTTGGAATACTGAATTTGCAATACCAGTATTGGGCTGAAAATCAGATTTCCCTCCCCCTAAAACCCTGGGAATGGGACTAGCAATGGCACTAGAGGGCTTGTAGTCCGTGCTTCCCTACACATATCAAAAATCTGATAATCTCAGAACCTCTATCTAATACCAGTGAATAGAGGGCTTGCAAGTCTATCTAATACCAGTGTATAGCGAGCTTTGTGATTAATAAAAAGGAACAAAACAAGCAAGCATACACACATATATCTACATTTTATCATACCTGAAGAGTTTTTTCAGACCTCTTTTCTAATCTTTTGTCAAGAAAGTCGAGCAGAGAGACCGAAGAAGACGAAGCTTTGCTGGTTTTCTTCTCCCTGAGTTCATAAAATTATAAGGATGAATGCATTGGATGAGACTCACACCAGACCCACATACAATACAAAACTGAATTCAACTCACACGAATTGGGGATCGAAAATTGACGAAATGGATCGCTGCCCGAACTGCCTGATTGAGGAAGATGATGCAACAGATTGCTTGGGCTTCATCGTGCTCATGCTGCTGCCCCGATGCCAGTGGCGGGAAGAAAACATGAATGTTTCGAACTTGAATTCGATACTGATGGCAATCTATACATATAGAATGCAGGTATTCAAATATGTGAAACTTAAATGACTTTATGGCACTTGGGGTAGCGGGACGAGCAAGGTTTTTGGGATTGCCTATTGGTTGGGTGGAGTGTGGTGTTATACAATTTGGAAAGAAGAGTTGATTGATTATAATGATTTAAAATTTGGAAATGGTTATTGTTAATTTTTTAAATTAAAAATATAGTAATTTACTAACATACATGGCAAGTGAGGTTTTTTTTGAGTAATGAAATCAAATTAGAAATTATGTTTATTAAAGTGAGGAAATATACACATAGACTACTCGGTTGTTGGTTTACTCACACTTTAGCTAGAGACTCTAGCTAGCCTTATACAGTAATTCTACTAAGAAAAGTAAATATTTTCTAAGGAGTTCAAAATTTCTTTCATAGTGAAAACTAGTGAGGAGAGAGCCCACCTACCCTCTCATGGATTCTTGATTATGAGGCTTTGGAGAGTTGTTTTGTTGAACCTCCTCTTAGTGGTCTTGAGCCTCCATACGAGCACGTATGTCCTGAAGTTGTTGACGCACCTCTGTCAGTTGCTCCAGAATTTCCCACTTCTCCTCTTCACTACCCAACAGCATTTTGCCCAGGAAGGTTTTAATATACCAGTAGAGATCGGCGGTTTTCAGGTACTTTGTCTCTCTTGCCCTTGAACTTCCCATGTCAAGAACAAATTGCCAATTTCAGCATCTATCTCCTAGTCGTGAACAGTGGCGCGCTCATAGCAAAATGCATCTTCCACCATGGTGAGTGCACCCTCAATTTGCGAGGGAATTTGATCTCGAAACTCATTGGTAGCTTCATGTGCAGATTGTACCACTCTTGGACTGGAGGGTTCAGGGCTTATATTGTTGGAGGACAAGGGATCGAGAGGGCCTCTACACCCCCGTCGATATCCCCTGGAGTATCCACAAGCGGATGGCATTAAGACCGCCTAGATAACAAGCACAAGAGCGAGCGGATGGAGAAGATAAACCCACAAGCAGTGAGTGGTCTCCCAAAAACTTGATGCTTCGCATCCAAAAAGATCGATGCCCTCTGCGTTTAAACTATTAACCAAAGTTCATACACCACCACAACTTAAAACTATGATGCCTTGAGAGCGAGAATACCAATTGCAATTATGATGTCGCCTCATGGGAAGAGCTCTCATCATACTCGAGTAGTGTGAATTAATGTTGTTCATTTCCATCATAGAGCCATAGTATAGTAAGGCAAGATTTATAGTACCTACCAGCTTCTTGTATAATGTTCCACACATACTTCCTTTAATTCCCATATACATCGTGATCTCTACCATCCATGTGGTAAGACTCTGTGTCGTCATCAGTCCTCGTCGTCTCGTGTCTCGAAGGGGTAGTACCATCCTCATGTTGCATCCCTATCACCCCATCCAGGGTACATGACAAATGAGTTTTAAATTTGGTGAAATGCATGTAATTATTTCACTTTATTTTTTACCAATTAAAAATTAATATCATTTTTATATAGATAATATTTGGTTCTTATAATTTTTATAATTTAATATTAAAGAATAATTTGATTGGGTTTACCTATCCTCTGTACCCGGGTTCAATTCTCGCAAGTGATATGTTGAGCTCTTAACTAGTATATTGTTTTAATGACTTCTAGCTCTATTATTAATCGAGTTTACCCTGGGTACCATCCTCTAAATGAGGAGGAGTACTCGGGGTTTTCCCCGGGCAGTGTAACCTAGGAAATAATTAATATTAAAGAAAGTACATCTAAATTTCAAATTTGAGAAGGGTGGGGAATTTAACACATAGCTTTTATAAGGTATATTATCAATTGTCGTTTTATTTATTTTGATTTTTTTTAGGGAGAAGTTAAAAGTTTAATTTCTTCATGACAAATTTGTATAGATAAAGGGGATAGAATATTACGAGAAGAGATATGTGAAGAATTTAATCTTTACTAACTCGAAATTAAGATGTTGGATGAATTGCGGGCCTAGAGAAAATAGACTTTCCTTTTTCCTCCTTTTCCTTTGTAATTTGTTCTCATTCATCTAAAAGGCCTATTGCAAGGTCTTCGGCTAGATGGGCGCGGAGACCCTCGCCCAAGTCCTCAAGGAGACAGAACTTGGGGTTGCTCTGGCACCTAAGTGGGGCAAGTGGACACCTTGGGCATGTGAACGCGTCAAGGGGCTTGCCCAAGTATGAAGCAACCAAGATATTGGGGCGCACTGGCATAAGGGGTGCAGCTGTCCCAAGGGGCACGATAGTTGATGAGTGCATGGGTTTGTTTGGGCGACTACGTCTGAGAAGGCACGATGCTTTGTTTGGGCGATCGAGTCCATGAAGGGGCGCGATGATTCATTTGGAAACATGGATTCACGAAGGGGCGCGACACCCCCAAATGACACGATAGTTCGCGATGGTGACCTTTGGAGTCCCTATAAGAGAACAAGGGTGCACAACCAAGGGATACAAATTTGGAAGACAAGGAGAGCCAGAGGAGCTCTACAGTTATGAGGCAGACAAAGAGGGGCGATGATCCAAGGGATCAAAAAATGCTCAAAAATCAAAGTGTTCAAAATTGCTTGAAAATGGTTTCATTGTGTAGATCTCATTCCCACGATCCCAACGCAACTTGAACAAGATCAAACGGAGTCCGTATGGTGAAGATATGGTGTTTTGTCCGTTTTCCCAAACACACAAATTTTGTTGACTGTGTAGTTTGTACAGTCTGTATAGGCTGACGTGGCAGTTGAATGTACAGTCTATACAACTGTACAAGTGACGTGGCAAGGTGACTAGGTTGTTGACGTGGCAAGGTGACTAGGTTGTTGACGTGGCATGGTGACTGGGCAGGTGATGTGACAGGTGCTGACGTGGACCAATCGGTGGTCGACACGTGGCAGAGGCTTAGGTGGGCTAATGGAAGGGCGCCACGTGGCCCACTTAGGGGCTGTCATGTGGCACCCCACCGACCTGCAAAATATTGGTTTGGGCTCCGCGGGATTCAAACCAACGACCTCTAGGTGGATGGACGAGCACATAGGCCAGGCAACCAACCCGCCTACCATGTGTTGCTTACCCTATAGTGGCACAATTTATATTTAAGTTTGAAGTGATGGTTTATTTGGCGAAAAAAGGGTCGGGGCTTAGCCCCAGTCCGTGGACATGAACTACACCAACACCAAGCCACATGGCCATGGTTCTAGGCACAACCAACAACCAACGTGGATCCAGGAGGTGGAACTAGGAGTCGGCTGACAGGTGCGGGCGGTTAGCCCTAGGGCGCGGCCACATGGACCATGCGACCCCAACCTTCGCGCTAGGTGCCAAAAGATCCGCTAACCGCGCGCCAAAATAGCCCACAATCTAAAAACACACTCATAGCTAGGTTTTGGAGCGCTTGAGATGGGTTTGGTCACTGTAGGTGTGTTTTGGAGGGCAGAGACAACAGCGTTGGGGAAAATCTTCCCGAAAGAGTATTTTTCTCATTTTTTTACCAAACCAGGTGTAGAAAGAGCCTAGACAGGAGTTTTTGGACATTTTGGATCCATTAGAGCCATCTATTTTGATTTTTGAGCATTGTAAAGCATTGTATTAACACATTTGAGCATACAATGAAAATGATCCATTGGAAGTTGGACTAGGAGATGTAGCCCATGAACTCCTTTATCAATTTGTTGTGTTATGTGCTTATTTTGATGGTTGTTCATTACTGGTTTTGTTGTTAATTTTATGTAAAAACTCAATAATTTCATGTGCTTGTAATTTGATCCAATTGCCCAAGACACATACATTTTCCACCTGCAATTTTTATACTCAAACCTTTTCATTTTCAAATCAGTTGGTATCAGAGCAAAGGTTTTTGAAGGTTTGACTTGTTTGCAAGTGTTTTGTTTTATGATTCTTACAAGGTTGAAGCTCACAAGAGGAGAAGAACAACTTGTGGAGCCAAGTTCTCAACTTTCAAGAAGGAGAACAATTCAATCACCTCGAGTTTCAAGGAGACATTCACCAAGTATGGCTCATGAGGAGAGTCATGAAATTCCTTCAGAAGAGGAAACTTTCAGAAAATCCTTTTATGATATGACGGAAATGGTGAAAGTTTTGTATGAAGAGAGGAATGAAAGGTTGCAAGGAGAAAGCTCAAATCCTCCAAAAGGTAATGAAGGTAATGGTGATAAAACTCCAAAAGGAAATGGAGGAAATGGTGACACTCCACCTCCTTCCCCTCCATCTTCCACATCTTCTATCATTTCACAACCATCTCCAAAATCTCCAAAAGAACATGGTAAAACTCCTCCACAAACTCCTTTGCTTAAGCTTGATATTAAGTTTGAATTGCATATGTACAATGGAGAGGTAAATGTTTGGAAATTGGATAATTGGATTCGTCAAATTGAAGTGTATTGTAGGATACAAAGAATCCATGATGATGAAACTAAGATTCAGCTTGCTTCTCTTAGATTGGAAGGTGCAACACTCATTTGGTGGGAAGCCAAAACTCAAGAGAACATGAAGAAACATGGTAAAGTTTTATCCTCTTGGATTGATTTTATTGTTGCAATTAAAAGGCAATTTTATCCATTAGCATACATGCAGAAAGTTATCATGGATTGGCAAAAATTTAGGCAAGCTAAAGGGAAAAAAGTTCAAAGCTACACTCAAGAATTTAGGAGAAGAGCTTTGATTTTGGGTATAAATTTATCTTGTCAAGAAACTTTACTCAAATACATTGGAGGATTTCATAGCTAGTTGAGACACACAATTCTTATGTTTAACCCAACAAATCTAGATGAAGTTTGTGTACAATCAACTCATTTAGAAGCAAGAGGAAAGAATGCTCCTCAAGAGGGCAACAAGAAGTCATTTTATAATGGAGAGAAAGGAAAGGGGAAATTTAGAGGAAAAGGAAGGAAGAATGCTACAGTCAAGAAAGAGGGAGAAAAACTCTCATGTAAACATTGTTTAAAACATGGCCATGATGAAGACCATTGTTGGAAACTTCATCCTTAAATGAGATCCAAAAAGTTCAATGACCAAGGGAAACCAGAGATTGTTGCAACTACACAACATGATTTAGGATCTGATTATGGAGATGGAACAAAAATCACAGCCATGGGTTTTCAAGGTAAGGATTCTATTGCCAGTACTAGTTCTTCAAGTAGTAGCCTCAATGAAACTCAACATGAAAAAGAAAGAATAGAGATTTTCCACATAAGGGTTATTTCAAAACATACCAAGATAGATACTCTATTTGATATTGAATCGCAAGCAAACCTCATTTATGAAGACATCGTCAAGAAGCTAAAATTGGAAACTACTCCTCATTCTAAACCATGTCCTTTAGGTTGGATATGTGACAATGCGAAATTGCATGTGACTGAGAGATGTAAATTAAGATTTGCCATCACTGCAAACTTTATAGACGAGGTAGAGCTTGATGTTATTCCATTGGATATATGTGGTATTGTTTTGGGAAGCCCATATTTATATGATAGGAGAGCATCTTTCATCGTCATGAGAACAAATATCATTTGTTTATAAATGGAGTTGAGTACATTGTTAGTGCACATACAAAGAAGTTGAATTTGTCACTTGTAAATGCTGGACAAATGAAGAGGTTAGTCAATGCTAGTAAGAACTTTGTACTCTTGATGATCAAACCCAAAGACAATGTTGAAAAAGAAGCTTTCCAAGGATGTGATGCAAAGTTAAAATCTGA
>JZKD02S1674143.1:105985-124601 GCA_000966675.3 Picea glauca | reverse complement strand
AACCAACCCGCCTACCATGTGTTGCTTACCCTATAGTGGCACAATTTATATTTAAGTTTGAAGTGACGGTTTATTTGGCGAAAAAAGGGTCGCGGCTTAGCCCCAGTCCGTGGACATGAACTACACCAACACCAAGCCACATGGCCATGGTTCTAGGCACGACCAACAACCAACGTGGATCCAGGAGGTGGAACTAGGAGTCGGCTGATAGGTGTGGGCGGTTAGCCCTAGGGCGCGGCCACATGGACCATGCGACCCCAACCTTCGCGCTAGGTGCCAAAAGATCCGCTAACCGCGCGCCAAAATAGCCCACGATCTAAAAACACACTCATAGCTAGGTTTTGGAGCGCTTGAGATGGGTTTGGTCACTGTAGGTGTGTTTTGGAGGGCAGAGACAACATCGTTGGGGAAAATCTTCCCGGAAGAGTATTTTTCTCATTTTTTGACCAAACCAGGTGTAGAAAGAGCCTAGACATGAGTTTTTGGACATTTTGGATCCATTAGAGCCATCTATTTTGATTTTTGAGCATTGTAAAGCATTGTATTAACACATTTGAGCATATAATGAAAATGATCCATTGGAAGTTGGACTAGGAGATGTAGCCCATGAACTCCTTTATCAATTTGTTGTGTTATGTGCTTATTTTGATGGTTGTTCATTACTGGTTTTGTTGTTAATTTTATGTAAAAACTCAATAATTTCATGTGCTTGTAATTTGATCCAATTGCCCAAGACACATACATTTTCCACCTGCAATTTTTATACTCAAACCTTTTCATTTTCAAATCAGTTGGTATCAGAGCAAAGGTTTTTGAAGGTTTGACTTGTTTGCAAGTGTTTTGTTTTATGATTCTTACAAGGTTGAAGCTCACAAGAGGAGAAGAACAACTTGTGGAGCCAAGTTCTCAACTTTCAAGAAGGAGAACAATTCAATCACCTCGAGTTTCAAGGAGACATTCACCAAGTATGGCTCATGAGGAGAGTCATGAAATTCCTTCAGAAGAGGAAACTTTCAGAAAATCCTTTTATGATATGACGGAAATGGTGAAAGTTTTGTATGAAGAGAGGAATGAAAGGTTGCAAGGAGAAAGCTCAAATCCTCCAAAAGGTAATGAAGGTAATGGTGATAAAACTCCAAAAGGAAATGGAGGAAATGGTGACACTCCACCTCCTTCCCCTCCATCTTCCACATCTTCTATCATTTCACAACCATCTCCAAAATCTCCAAAAGAACATGGTAAAACTCCTCCACAAACTCCTTTGCTTAAGCTTGATATTAAGTTTGAATTGCATATGTACAATGGAGAGGTAAATGTTTGGAAATTGGATAATTGGATTCGTCAAATTGAAGTGTATTGTAGGATACAAAGAATCCATGATGATGAAACTAAGATTCAGCTTGCTTCTCTTAGATTGGAAGGTGCAACACTCATTTGGTGGGAAGCCAAAACTCAAGAGAACATGAAGAAACATGGTAAAGTTTTATCCTCTTGGATTGATTTTATTGTTGCAATTAAAAGGCAATTTTATCCATTAGCATACATGCAGAAAGTTATCATGGATTGGCAAAAATTTAGGCAAGCTAAAGGGAAAAAAGTTCAAAGCTACACTCAAGAATTTAGGAGAAGAGCTTTGATTTTGGGTATAAATTTATCTTGTCAAGAAACTTTACTCAAATACATTGGAGGATTTCATAGCTAGTTGAGACACACAATTCTTATGTTTAACCCAACAAATCTAGATGAAGTTTGTGTACAATCAACTCATTTAGAAGCAAGAGGAAAGAATGCTCCTCAAGAGGGCAACAAGAAGTCATTTTATAATGGAGAGAAAGGAAAGGGGAAATTTAGAGGAAAAGGAAGGAAGAATGCTACAGTCAAGAAAGAGGGAGAAAAACTCTCATGTAAACATTGTTTAAAACATGGCCATGATGAAGACCATTGTTGGAAACTTCATCCTTAAATGAGATCCAAAAAGTTCAATGACCAAGGGAAACCAGAGATTGTTGCAACTACACAACATGATTTAGGATCTGATTATGGAGATGGAACAAAAATCACAGCCATGGGTTTTCAAGGTAAGGATTCTATTGCCAGTACTAGTTCTTCAAGTAGTAGCCTCAATGAAACTCAACATGAAAAAGAAAGAATAGAGATTTTCCACATAAGGGTTATTTCAAAACATACCAAGATAGATACTCTATTTGATATTGAATCGCAAGCAAACCTCATTTATGAAGACATCGTCAAGAAGCTAAAATTGGAAACTACTCCTCATTCTAAACCATGTCCTTTAGGTTGGATATGTGACAATGCGAAATTGCATGTGACTGAGAGATGTAAATTAAGATTTGCCATCACTGCAAACTTTATAGACGAGGTAGAGCTTGATGTTATTCCATTGGATATATGTGGTATTGTTTTGGGAAGCCCATATTTATATGATAGGAGAGCATCTTTCATCGTCATGAGAACAAATATCATTTGTTTATAAATGGAGTTGAGTACATTGTTAGTGCACATACAAAGAAGTTGAATTTGTCACTTGTAAATGCTGGACAAATGAAGAGGTTAGTCAATGCTAGTAAGAACTTTGTACTCTTGATGATCAAACCCAAAGACAATGTTGAAAAAGAAGCTTTCCAAGGATGTGATGCAAAGTTAAAATCTGATTTGTATGAGGTTGTTAGCAAATGTGATGAAATGTTTCAAGAACCAAAAGGATTGCCTCCTAAAAGAGGTATCCAACATGAGATCCAATTGCAGCAAGATTTTTCTCTTCCAAACATTGGCATGTACAGGATGTCAGTCAAGTAGAATGTTGAAATCCAAAAACAAATCCAAGAGTTGCTTGACAAAGGGGTTATCATGCCAAGCACATTGCCATGTGGGTCACCAATTGTTTTAGTACCAAAGAAAGATGGTACATGGCGCATGTGTGTAGATTTCGGTGCCTTCAATAAGATTATGGTAAAGAATCGTTACCCTCTCCCTCGAATTGATGATTTGCTTGATCAATTGAAAGATGTTGTGTATTTCACTAAGCTGGACTTGAGGAGTGGTTATCATCAGATTAGGATTGTTGAAGGAGACACATGGAAGACAGCTTTCAAAACAAAGCAAGGTTTGTATGAATGGATGGTTATGCCATTTGGGCTTTGTAATGCTCCTGCAACATTCATGAGAGTTATGAATGATGTTTTAAGTTCTTTTCTTGATGATTGTGTAATTGTCTACTTGGATGACATATTGATATTTATCAAATCTCATGAAGAACATGTTAGGCATGTGAAACAAGTCTTAGATGTCTTGAAGAAAGAAAATTTGTTTTTAAAGATATCTAAATGTGAGTTTGGAAATAACTCATTAGTTTACTTGGGACATATTGTTGGAGGGGGGCAACTGAAGATAGATCCCTCAAAGGTAAAAGTCATTTTAGATTGGCCCAAGCCTAACAATGTAACAGAGGTTAGAAGCTTTTTGGGAGCAACCCAATATTGGAAAAAGTTTATTTCTAACTTTTCCTCAATTGCAACTCCATTACATGTTGTGACAAGCATTAAGCAGGTTTTCCAATGGGGAGGCAAGCAACAAAAAACTTTTGATGCGTTGAAGGAGAGAATCAGTTCAACTCCTATTCTTGCACTTCCTGATTTAAGGCGGCCATTTCAGATACAAACAGATGCAAGTAACTATGCCATGGGAGCAGTCTTGTTGCAACACGGTAAGCCCATATGTTTTCATTCTGAAACTTTTAATGGTGCAGTAGTTAATTATCCTACATATGACAAGGAATTATATGCATTGGTGCAAAGTGTGAAAAAGTGGAAACATTATTTGTTGGGAAAATAAACTATTATTCACACTGATCATCAACCTTTGCAATCACAAAATAAGCTCCAACAAGCAAGGCATTTCAAATGGATGGGCTTCTTGTAGCAATTCCACTTGGTGATAAGGTATAAGAAAGGCATTTATAACAAGGTTGTTGATATGCTTTCTCGGCCTATTATTAGTGCTTCAGTTATTCTTAAGCACAATTCTATCATGCATGAGAACTATGTTGAATAATATGCTTTAGATGTCGATTTTAAAGATGTACGTGCAGCTTTGTGTCAAGMTAACCAAGTAGAGGAATTGGATTACCATGTGCATGATAAACTTTTGTATCATCTTGGCAAGCTATGTATTCCATGGGGTGAAAGAGTCAACATCAYAAGGGAAGCACATTCTTCTCTCATTGTTGGCCATTTCGGTGTAGGCAAGACAGTGGCAAATCTGCAAAGGTATTGCTATTGGCCTAAAATGAATGAAAGYGTATCACGATATGTAAGAGGATGTTCTTTATGTGCTACAAGTAAGCCTAGCARCAAAAAGTTAGGATTGTATACTCCACTTCCAGTTCCTTCCCGTCCTTGGGAAAGCATTTCCATGGACTTTGTAGGAGGATTACCTATGTCTAAAAAGAATCATGATTATCTTTATGTTGTGGTTGATTGTTTCAGCAAAATGTGTATTTTAATGCCTTGTACAAAGCAAGTTACAGCTGAACAAACAACACAAACGTTCTTTCAACATTTATGGGTACATTTTGGGTTGCCCAAATCCATTATTTCTAGTCGAGATTCTCGATTTCTTGAGAACTTTTGGTCAAGCTTATGGGCACTCATGGACACCAAGTTGAAAAAGAGCACAACATTCCATCCACAAACTCATGATCAAACGAAAGTGGTGAATAGAATAGTAGTACATCTTCTTCGTGGTTATTGCAGCAAACGTCCTAAGCTTTGGGATGAGCACCTACACTACATTCAACATGCTTATAACCGAGCTAAGCATTAATCGACTCAAACATCTCCATTTGAGGCATGTTTTGGTTATTTGCAAAAATCTCCTTTAGATTTTGTCTTTGGGAAGGATGTTGCTATTGATGGTCACTATGACATTGATAGAGCAAAGAAGTTCATTGAACAAATTCAATTGGTGCATCAAATGGTACAAAACCAATTGGAAAAGAGCTAAGCCAAGTACAAGACAAGACATGACAAGCATCGTGTTGACCACAGTTTCCAAGTTGGAGATGAAGTTTGGCTTTACATTGGAAAAGAGAGGCTTAAAGGAGAAGGTAAAAAGATGGAACCAATTAGATATGGACCTTTTAAAATTCTTGAAAAAATTGGTAACAATGCCTTCTGTTTGAATTTGCCTCCTTATATGCAAATGTATGCAGTTGTTAATGTTGAGAATTTGAGATTGTACGAGCCTCCTTTGATTGATGATCAAGGAGAGCATGTTCAGATTCCTTCAATAGATAACTTCTCGCCATAATATCTTTCAGAATTGCAACAAGATAGCATCCTTGATAGAAAGACAAGAACTTCAAAACGAGGTAATGTGGAGTACCTTTGTATTGTTCTCAAAGGCACAAATCCAAGAAAAGCTAAATAGATTGAAGTTTGAAGGGTGAGGGAATTGTACCCTCATCTACAGATTGACTGAAAACAGTCTTTTGGTGATCCGGATTTAGGAGGGGAACGAACTGATTAACAAACTGAATACAATAAACATAGAGATATGAAGAACAACACAAATATCCAGTGAACAATATCTTCTATTAAATAAATGAAATAGGCTAAAACTGTAAAACTGCAGAACTGAAACACTTGCTCGAATGGTGGTAGTTATCTCTAAGAAGAGATGTGGCTGCTATACACATCCGTCTAAGTAGAATGATTACAATGAGGCTCCAGAGGCCTTTTTAATATTACTCATGAATGCCAAAACCCAAGACATCCAAAAACCTAACCTTAGGAGGTGAAATGTCAAAAGTCACGTGGGCCCCTATGGGTAAGTTGGTACCTCAACTTCTTGGGGTCGTAAATTTTGCATACAACCTTTGTTTTAGGCACGTGATAGCCCGTTGGAAAGGACTTTTAGAGAACTACACATTGCGCCGTCAAACTCTGACTTCATTTCCAAGTTGATTGTGGCGAGCCAAAAAAACATCGTTTAGGGCTCCAAAATGGCCCTGGAAGTATATCCGATGGGGCCCTGTAAAACGCTCCTTTTGTAAGTGTAACCAGACCTTATATCCAACCTGAAACTAGTGCGAAACCCTATGTTGATCATGGCGTTTCTTGTACTTAGCATTAGATTTCTGTAAAATCTCATGGACCTGTTAGCGAATGTGTTGAATCCGCTCAATGAATCTTGTGGCTTTGTCGGTCTCAGAATGAACATGGGAAGAGTATGTCTGTGTTTTCCAAAGGTAGTGCAACATCAATGGGACCCAAGGGTTCGAATCCCAGTTCCACCTTAAATGGGCTATGGTCGGTGGAGCTGTGGAGAGCCCTGTTGTAACTGTGTTGAACATAGGGGAGACTCTCATCCCATGTACATGGATGCTTAGAGTTGTACATGCGCAAGATGTGGACAATCATCCGATTGACGACCTTTATTTCGCCGTCTGTTTCGGGGTGGAAAGTCATGGATTTAGTGAGCTTGGTGTCCAACAGTGACCAGAGATTGGACCAAAATGTGTTGGGGAACCTAATGTCTCGGTCAGAGATGATGGTCTGTGGTATCCCAAAATGGACCCACACTCGTTCGAAGAAGAGCTTGGCAGTATCTGTCGCTCTGATGTTCTTCTTGTAGGCTGTGAGGATGGCCATATTTGAAAATCGATCGACGACCACAAATACACAATCATTACCTTGCTTGGTGGACAAAAGGTTGAACATGTAATCCATTGAGATGGATTCCCAAGGATTCTCAGGATTAGGAAGATGGGTGTATAAGCCTTGCTTCCTGATGGATGGCTTGGCAATGGCACATGCAGTGCAATATTTGATATACTTGTTGACGTCTTGTCGAAGTTTTGGCCAATAAAAATGTTTCTGGAGAATGCCCATGGTTTTCTCCACGCCAAAATTTCATGCCATCTGACTGTACTGGGCTTCCCAAATCATCTTTTCATACTCGCTTGAAGGAACACAAAGATGGCCTAGATAGCATAATAATCCATCCTAAACGTGAAAATCGGTGACAATCACGCCTATACCCAAGAGTTGATAGGTGGTGGTGAAGTCTAGATCTTGTTGATAAAGTTGGGGCCACTCAGATGCCTCATGTCTATAGGAATGGAGCACAGTGGTGAGTGCAGCCACAACACGTCGATTGAGGTAGTCAACAACACGATTTGAGCTCCATGTCTTATACTTGATGTTGATATGGAACTACTATAGGTAGGTGGACCACTTATGATGGCAGTCGTTCTAGAATTTCCCTTGTGTCTGTATGAACTGCAGGGGCTTGTGATCAGTGTGGATGATTGTCTCCTTTCCCAGAATGTAATGTTTCCATGCCGAAAAGCTTGTACAATGGAATACATTTCCTTGTCATAGGTTGGGTATTTCCACACAATATTTGAGAATGTCTCACTATGGTATGCCAACAGATGACTGTGTTGAGTGAGAATTGCGCCTACAACATAGTCAGATGCATTAGTCTCAATATCGATCATAGTCAGATGCATCAGTCTCAATCTCGAACGGTTGTTGCAGATCGGGCAAGGAGAGTACTAGAGTTGAGCACAAGCGATGCTTCAGATCATCGAATGCTCGTTGTTTTTCTTTCCCCCACACAAACTTTTCCTTGCCACCGCCCTTTGTCACGTGGCTGAGGGCCCGTGCAATATGGGAGAATCCCAACACAAACTGTCTGTAGAATTTGGCCAGTCCCAAGAATCTTCGAAGCTCGGTTAGTGTGGTCGGGGCTGGCCAGTCACAGATGACTTTGATCTTAGCAGGATCAACATGTACCTCATGCTCATCAATAATGTAGCCCAAGTATTGGACCTTGTTCATGCCAAAGGAGCATTTTTCCAGGTTGGCATAAAGCTTGTGTTGTCACGGGGTGCTCAAAACCTGTTGAATATGCCATTTGTGCTCCTCCCAAGTTCTTCTGAAGATGAGGATGTCATCCAAATATACAACCATAAAAGAGTTGGTGAATGGTCTTAATAGATTATCCATCAACCTTGTGAAAGTGGTTGGTGCATTTGTTAAGTCAAAGGGTATGACCAACCATTCAAAGAGACCTTCTTTAGATTTGAAGGTTGTCTTCCATACATCAGTTGGTTAGATGGGAACCTGGTGGTAGCCAGACTTTAGGTCAATCTTGTCGAAGAACTTTTCCCCCTTTGAGTTGGTCAAGAAGGTCATCAATCCTAGGAATCGGGTACATGTTCCTGACTTTGATTTTGTTTAATGCTATGTAATCAATGCAGAGTCACCAGGTGCGTCCTTCTTCTGTACCAGTACAATCGGGCTCCCACAAGGGGAGGACTTGGGTCTTCTGTGCCCCTTTTGAAGGAGCTCTTGGATCTGACGCTTGATTTCGTCATTTTCCATCAGCGAGCGACGATAGACTCGTCCATTAGGCAGAGGTGCACAAATAGTCATATCAATTGGATGTTTGACTTGGTAGTGCGTCGGTACTGTGGTGGGTGAGGAGAAGATGTCTCTGTACTATTATACAATCTCGTCCACTTGCTTCTGTTGCAAAGAGAAGCTATGTGTAGAGGCCACGGATGTGGCGGTGACCTTCTACTTAATGCGAGCGCGGATCACAAAGAAGACAAACTTCCAGGTCTGTGAAATGACCTTACTTCATTGCTTAGCAAAGATTAAAGAAATAGCGGTAGGCGTCCCTACCTCTGGTATCTTGTACAATTGTCTACCCAAAGTAATAATAACATTGTGGGGTCTAGACTCATACACATCATGATGCTTCCACAAATATGGTTGTCCTAATTAACTATGTTAATTTTAAGGTAACTTAATAAAAGAAAAAGTTATTACATAACATTAATTTGAAGAATATAGATAACATTTTAATGATATATCCTTTTTATATTTTCATTTAGAAGTTAGGATTAACTAAAACATAATAAAATCAAAATAGTAAAAAACAAAAAGGTTTATACACATTAAACTAGTTATTGAGTAAAACATATATACATATAACATAGTCGTGAATTTGTTTATTTTCCCTTTTGAAGTTAGGATGTAAAAATAATAAAATTAAAATAGTAAAATAAACAAAGTTTATGTACACTAATTTGCTAGTAAATAAAACTTTATGAACATGATTGTTTACAAAATAAATACATTTAGTTTGTCTTTTTAAGATTTTATCCAACCTTTTTTTCTTTTTCTTTTTTCTGAAATCAAAGTGTTAAATAAATAAAGAAGAGGAAAACTAAGGACTTTAAAGAAAAATCAAGGAGATATTCTAGAGTGAGGAAGAACTGATTTTCATTAAAAAAGCTTCCCATACAAAATCATAAATATCCAAAATCTGAAAGTTTTTGCATAGACTAGGGCCAAGTATATGGTCTTTAGCCCTTCTAGACACAACATACAATAGAAAGACCAAGCATGAAAAGGAAAAAGAAAGCTAAGCCGGAAGTGGAATAGAGATATGGTGGTGAATCGCAAAGAGGAAACCTGCATACATAAACCGATTAGCACTGAATACAATCGAGCCTAAATACAACATCTGACAAGTAAACCTTTACCTTGTGAAGGCCAACAAGATCATCCTTGCTTATCCCTTTCACTGCTTTGCAAAACTCCCTGTTGCCGACGATTCTGTCAATCTCTGCTGAATATGTAAGAAAAGGATGAAATGAGACTGTCCTCACAACACTCTCGACATACTATTCTTTGAAATTTCTACCAAAGTTCTCTCTCTGATTTTTTTCTAACAATATGTCCTTCAGAAAATTTGTCTTCATAAAAGATTTCTCCTTCCTTAAATGGCTGCGCCCTACTTCTTTTATCTTCTTTGGAGGACCGTTCGAGTGGTTATGGCAGTTTTAAAGTAACTGGCTGGAGGTACGGGCCCGAACCGCCCAATCTCTTTCCGTTTGTAAAATTCTTTCCCTGATTTGCATAACAACTATAACATTGAACAATATATCGACCTTGGTATTCCTTTTCTCAACATGTGTCGTCCAGATCTCTTTCAAAGCCAATTGTCTCATACTCCAATGTCACCTTTGGAATTGGCTCTTATTGTCTATTAAATCTTTCGTTTTCTTTCCTACTACTAATCGAATCCAACATATTCTTTAGTTGTTATACTTATTTCAAAGCATATATGTGTGTGACTTACCTTGTCATGGCACAACAACTCGACTTTTGGCATTTTTAGTGATTTAGAGAACTCGACCGCAGTGGTTTTGTATTAATTCTCGGAGGAGGAAAAACAAAGCATGGATTCAATAGTTTCCCAACATGTGCAAAAAACTATTCTTGGAATGAGTATGGCTTTCGTCCTTGGAATATCAATATCGAACACTTTACCTAAAACACCATTATTTCTAGTTGGTATGCCTTCCTCGAAGCGATCGGATTCATCAATTTCCCCCCACTGTAGTTCAATCAAGTGCCTCGCTGGCCATAACACCCAAAACTGCAAAGACATTTGCAAAGCTTGCAAACTTGTGAAAATCTCAATGGATTAACTCGATATGATTTTCTCCTATAGTATTGGCGAATTCATGGTGTAACATCATTTTTCGAGGCCCCTTTATTTTTAACAGTCTTGATTAAATTTGAGAAAATTATAGGATTGTCGTATCGCCTACAAGGACCTTCAAAGTGTAGCTTTGTTGCTTGATAAGTTGGATTTATATACAGAGAGAGATTTCATTTAGTTTCATTTCTCAAGCAACCCCGTTTTTTTATCCTGTTAAAGATGTTTCTACAACTACTTGTGGAATTTTCTTCACAGAATCAGTCTGGAGAATTTGATCTAAATGTTCTTCACCACAATTAAGCACATCCCTGGCATGTCTTCAATAAGCAACACAAATGTTCTTCTTTGAAGCAGGTCAGAAACTGGATCATTGTCACTCGTATTTTCACTGTATGACCTATGAGATATGAAATTTGATAAAAATACGTAAGGGATTTCTCACCGGTGGAATCTATTAAGTCTCTAGAAGGAATGCCAGTCTGTGTGGTGGTATACTGAGACATAAGCCCACGTCTCTTTGTGGCTGTGTCACTTTGAAGACTGCCAACTATAGGAGAACCATTGTCATAATAAGCTCCACTTGTAGAGATACTAGTTCCTTCCCTATGGACAACCTCAAATCCTTTCCGAAGCAAGTTTGGTTTAATAACCTGGGGTGTCTGCATTTCCCAAAGTGTCTGCCAATTTAATGTCCTCGTCACAAAATTGTCATTACTTGCCTCTTTGATAGTAGCCTTGACAGGAACTCCAAGCATTGTTGCACCATGAACCCATGCATCTTTCAAGACCTTTTTCACGTTTCCCAATAAAACAAGAGGGCATGTTGAATCATGCACACACATAAGCTCCATCGTTTGATCAACTTCTTGAAGCCCATTAAACATTGAATCTTGTCTCTCTTTGCCTGGAGTTGCAAACTTAAGATATACCGTCACATTATTCCTAGCTTCTTCGAATATATATCTGTATGAAGAATCACACACAACCACGATTTCCTTCACTTTATACATGAGGGAGAAAATGTGGAAACTATAGAGTGCAATAGGCTGCCCTAATAATGGAAGATATTGTTTGGGCATGTTTTTCCCCATTCGCTTTCCTTTCCCTCCAGCTAGCAGAATAACAGAGACGCTTTTTTTTGGAACTAGCTCATTAGCCTGAGAAGATATATCATCAACGTCCTTGTCTAAAATAGCCCTTGCCCTTAATCGTGACTTAGACTCCACCACGTGAACATGACAATCGCCATGACCACGCCCTCCTTCCTTACAGGGTAATTGGTCAATCCTACAAACAATTGCATTGGGCCTTTTAAAGACAATGAATATATAGTATGTTCTAAAGATTTCCTGGAAGATTTTACCTTGAGAATTGTAGGCCTAATGAATGGTGCACTTGTGCATTATGATGCAGAACACCATCTGCATTGATTTACCACACTGCTAAAGAAGTAACCATAAGAGCCAAAATTAGAGATTAAGAACCCGTGTCAGCCTCTCAACTCCCCAATAGAATAATATTATATATATTTCTTCCTTTTACTTATGAAATGGTATGAGGAAACGTCCAAGTCATCATTTAAAGGAATTTTTGGTATAACTTCAATATTTTGGACAAGACATGGGATTAAGGGAGAATGTAGATATGGTTATGAAACAATATTTAAATCATAACCAAATGGAAACTTTATATTTTCCTTATGGTGTAGTTAAATATTGGAGGAATATGAGCACATCTTTCTTGAAAAGAGAATCATGAGAACATAAAGAAGTAATATGAAGGGTTTATCACTTGAATTTAGATAATTGGTCCACTTTTTAAAAAAAGGTCATAGTAATAAGGTATATGAGAAATGGGAAATGAGAGCTAATGTTTTTATAGTTCTATAGCTTCAAATAACTTTAACCAAACATCATATCATCTTCGTTGAATGATAGTAATAAACCTGTGTCAATCTAAGATCCTGTAACCTGTGTGACTTTAAAAGTAACCAACAACCATCATTGTTGATAGCTAACATTATTCTTTAATGACATCTTCTTTAAATGTGTAGCGGCAACTTAGCGGGAGCATGCGAGACTTTGCGCAAGCAAGAACAATGCGCCAATATTTAATGAGAAAAAGCAAAACTTTGTGCAAGTAGTGTGATTGGAGAGGGAGCATGGCAACGCTTTGTCGGCTAAGTCCTGTTGACAAAAATCATCGTCAACAATTGTCAACCAACAAATGTGTGTGGCATGCAAGTTTCAAACAATAACTTACGATCATTGATTCTCAGGAAGAAAGGGAAAGGGAAGGGTAACGACGGGACTGAGGGTGACTTGATGTGGAATAAGAAGAGGCCAATAAGGTCAGGTGAACCAGGTTATACAACGAGGGGAGACACGATGGAGGTCAAGGGATTCATGGATCGGGACTTCATGGAATAACTCCTAGAAAGTGGTTAGTATGAGGGGGTTTGGTCCTATTGTATAACCCGAAGGGACGAGTCTTTAGATATTGACAAGATGAATACAATGCTAGAAAATTGTCGTGGATGTGCATCAAGGGGAAGACCCAAGTTTAACATTGAGCATCCACAATGTGTATTCTAGAGGCATCTCAAAATGAAGGGGTCAGAGAAAGGGAAAGAAGGCATACGGGATAGGATTGACGAATGTGACGAGCAAGGATGTCCTGCATAGCAAGCGAATGGTAGACAAGCAAGGAATTATGACAAAGGAAGGCAACTTGGTTCACCTGCAAGTCTATTGTCCACCAAAACACATTTGGTCAATCAGTTAAAAATATACAAATAACCTACCTTTTAATATCACCAATCATTGTTCCATCACTTCTAACCATCAAAAAGGGAAAAAAGAAAAAGAAAGTGAAAGAAATAAAAGCGAGAAAATAAGCTGGGTAAATGCGAAATCAACCCAAAACTAATCTATCCCTTCCCAGTTTTTTTTTCATTATTATTATTATTTTGGTTTATTTATTTACAGAGGAAAGAAATGGACTCATGTCGGATGAAATTTAGCGTAAAGGAATGTGTCACCTTATTTGCATGCGGGCCTTATGAGTTTGACAAATTTGTGCATGGAGGGACTACAAAAATGCCAATCAACATATGTGTGTTGTACGAGGAAATGATTAATCAATACCCAAAAGAAACGACCACCAACCTCCAAGACATGCCAACCAACAGATGCGTTGTCAGTAATGATGAAGGTATTGACTGAATTAGATTTAGGGTTTAGGGTTTAGGGTTTGTACCTTCGAGGGATGATCCATGAATTCATCAAATAAATTATTATCATCTCCGGGGACCTTTTAACCAGAAACATGGTTATCGTGATCATGACAAGGATTAAAAAACATAGGAATGTCCCTACAATAGTCACTATCATTGAAATAAAATTTGCACCTAGGAGGGACATGCTCGATGGTGTCAACTTCTTTAATCTCTTTTGATTGAAACAAAGGATTAGCAACAATTTTATACAAGTTAAGATCTTGATTGAACTCATAGATATCTTCAAAAATAAATTCCTTGCATGCATTACTAAAGTCATTATGATCCTCATCAATTTGTATTGACCAGTCATAAGCACCATCATCGAATACAAATGTATCATAATTTGGTTTGACATAGTTAGAATTGATTTCTTCATTTGCATAATCAACATTTCCATCGTATGCGCGCGTATAAGAAGTTGAAAGATGATTTTGGGGTTGAGTTTCTTTACGAGGTTTAAGAAGGGTGTGAGAGGTGGATTGGTCACTAAGCATCATGATATAATCATGATCCTCTTCATGTCCACACTCTCGACCACAAGAAGTGAATTCAACATAAATAGTCCCTAAGAGAGAGGACTCCTGAGAGATACTCCCAACATGATTTGAAGATTGAGATTCGATAAGGAACAAGCGATCTTGTAAGCTCTTAATGACGGGGTTAAAGAATACAACTCTTTGTGTGAATCATAAACGCCAAAGGAGTAACCAGTTCTATGAATTTTCTCTTCGAAGTCGAGGCAAGTGGATAGGGTTAGCTCTAGGTTTTGAACGTTCTTTTCTTCCAACCGCCATTGGTAAAGAGGAGGTAGAAGTTCGTAGAACTGCAATAGGGCAGCCAAGTTGGTAGGGCGAATGGGAGTAGGAATTAAATTGTATAACTTCATGAATTGAAGATTAAAATTAAGAATGCTCTCATTATCCTTTATGTGTAATTGATTAAACCTCTTAAGATGCTCGTAAGGATTATCCAAATGCCTAAAGATAGAGGTAAATCGGTAATAAAGTTCAAACCAAGTAGAGATGCATCCATCAGGAAGGTTGGCAAATAAGGAGGCGACATCACCTTGAAAGGAATTCATAAACAGTAGCATACAACTATCATTATGGTCGCCAAAAATATGTTGACGCCGAGGGACTAGAGAGTCTCCAACATCAACATTTTCAACCTCTTGCGAGGCTAGGTAAGAAGAGACAAGAATGTTACCCTAGGCTTTAATTCCCGAACAAGAAAGTGCATTGAACTCTAGGCCAAATTTACCCTAACCTATAGTCCAAGCATGAATTCCTTTGCCTTATAATTTAACCTTTTAACAATATTTAATTTTTATATGGTTTTATGATTTTTATGCTATTTACAATTTTAATAACTTCTATGTGAAATTTATACATTTGTAGAGACAAAATTAAATTTAATAAAAGAAATGCAAAAAAAATAGAAAAGCAATGCTTTTATTTTTATTTTAGCAAAAAAATAAAATAATAAAACATAGTTAACTAAAAGCTAATAAACTATGTTAGTTTTAAGGTAACTTAATTAAAGAAAAAACTATTACATAACATTAGTCTCAAGAATATAGATAAAATTTTAATGATATAACATTTTTATATTTTCATTTAGGAGTTAGGATATAACTAAAACATAATAAAATCAAAATAGTAAAAAGCAAAAAGGTTTATATACATTAAACTATTTAATGAGTAAAACATATATACATATAACATAGTCATGAATTTGTTTATTTTCCCTTTTAAGTTAGGATGTAAAAATAATAAAATTAAAATAGTAAAATAAACAAAGTTTATGTATACTAATTAGCTAGTAAATAAAACTCTATGAACATGATTGTCATTTAGTATGTCTTTTTAAGATTTTATCCAACTTTTTTCTTTTTTTTTAATTCTGAAATCAAAGTGTTAAATAAATAAAGAAGAGGAAAACTAAGGACTTTAAAGAAAAATCAAGGAGATATTGCAGAGTGAGGAAGAATTGATTTTCATTAAAAAAACTTCTCATACAAAATCATAAATCTCCAAAACCTGCAAGTCTCTGCGTAGACTAGGGCCAGGTATATGGTCTTTAGCCCTTCTAGGTACAACGTATAATAGAAAGACCAAGCATGAAATGAAAAAATAAAGCTAAGCCAGAAGTGGAATAGAGCAATGGTGGCGAATCGCAAAGAGGAAAACTCCATACAGAAACCGATTAGCACTGAATACAATCGAGCCTAAATACAACAACTAACAAGTACACCTTTACCTTATGAAGGCCAACAAGCTCATCCTCGTTTATCCCTTTCACTGCTTGCAAAACCCCCTACTGCCAACGATTCCGTCAATATCTGCTAGAGATGTAAGAAAAGGATGAAATGAGACAGTCCTCACAACACTCTCAGCATACTATTCTTTGAAATTCTTGCCAAAGTTCTCTCTCTGGTTTTTTTTCTAGCAATATCTCCTTCATAAAAATTTTGTCTTCATAAAAAATGTATCCTTCCTTAAATGGTTGTGCGATGTTTCTTTTATCTCCTTTGGTGGACCGTTCGAGTGGTTATGGCAGTTTTAAAGTAACTGGCTGAAGGTATGGGCCCAAACCGCCTGGTCTCTTTCCATTTGTAAAATTCTTTCCCTAATTCGCATAGCAGCTATAACATTGAACAATATATCGACCTTGGTATTCCTTTTCTCGACATGGGTCCTCCAGATCTCTTGCAAAGCCAACCATCTCATGCTCCAATGTCACCTTTGGAATTGGATCTTATTGTTTATTAAATCTTTTTATTTATTTTTTCTTACTGCTAATCGACTCCAACATATTCTTCAGTTGTTATACTTATTTCAAAGCATATCTGTGTGCGACTTACCTTGCCATGGCGCAGCAACTCGACTTTTGGCATTTTTAGTGATTTAGAGAACTTGGTCGCAGTGGTGTTGTATTAATTCTCGTAGGAGGAAAAACAAAGCTTGGATTCAATATCTGCCCCTCATGTGCAGAAAACTATTCTTGGAACGAGTATGCCTTTCGTCTATGGAATATCAGTTTCAAACACTTTACATAGAACTCCATTATTTCTAGTTGGTATGCCTTCCTCGAAGTGGTCGAATTCATCAATTTCCCCCCCACTGTAGTTCAATCAAGTGCCTTGCTGGCCATAGCACCCAAAACTGCAAAGACATTTGCAGAGCTTGCAAACTTGTGAAAATCTCAATGGATAAACTAGATAAGATTTTCTCCTACAGTATTGGCGAATTCATGGTGTAGCATCATTTTTCGGGGCCCCTTTCTTTTTAACGGTCTTGATTAAATTTGAGAAAATTATAGGTTCGTCGTATCGCCTACAAGGACCTTCAAAGTGCAGCTTTGTTGCTTGATAAGTTGGATTTATATAGAGAGAGAGATTTCATTTAGTTTCATTTCTCAAGCAACCCCATTTTTTTATCCTGTTAAAGATGTTTCTACAACTACTTGTGGAATTTTATTCACATAATCAGTCTGGAGAATTTGATATAAATGTTCTTCACCACAATTAAGCACATCCCACAACGTGTCTTCAATCAACAACACAGATGTTGTGCTTTGAAGCAGGTCAGAAACTAGATCATTGTCACCCGTCTTTTCATTGTATGACCTCTGAGATATGCAATTTGATCAAAATACTCAAGGGCTTTCTCACCAGTGGCATCTATCAAGTCTCTAGAAGGAATGCCAGTCTGTATGGTGATATACTGAGACATAATCCCACATCTCTTTGTGGTTGTGTCACTTTGAAGACGCCCAACTATAGGAGAACCATCATCATAATATGCTCCACTTGTAGAGATACTAGTTCCTTCCCTGTGGACAACCTCAAATCCTTTCCAAAGCAAGCTTGGTTTAATAACCCGGGGTGTCTACATTTCCCAAAGTGTCTGGCGATTTAATGTCCTCGTCACAAAATTGTCATTACTTGCCTATTTGATAGTAGCCTTGACAGGAACTCCAAGCACTGTTGCACCATGAACCCATGCATCTTTCAAGACCTTTTTCACGTTTCCTGATAAAACAAGAGGGTGTGCCAAATCATGCACACACACAAGCTTCATCGTTTGATCAACTTTCTGGAGCCCATTAAAAACTGAATCTTGTCTCTCTTTGCCTAGAGATGCAAACTTAAGATATACCGTCACACTATTATGAGCTTCTTTGAATATATATCTGTATGAAGGATCACACACAACCATGATTTCCTTCACTTCATACATGAGGGAGAAAATGTGGAAACTATAGAGTGCAATAGGCTGCCCTAATAATGGAAGATATTGTTTGGGCATGTTTGCCCCCATTCACTTTCCTTTCCCTCCAGCTAGTAGAATAACAAAGACGCTTTTCTTTGGAACTAGCTCATTATCCCGAGAAGATATATCATTGAAGTCCTTGTCTAAAACAACCCTCTCCCTTAATCGTGACTTAGACTCCACCACGTGAACATGACAATCGTCACGACCACGCCCTCCTTCCTTACAGGGTAATTGGTCAATCCTACAAACAATTGCGCTCGGTATTTTAAAGGAAATGAATATATAGTATGTTCTGAATATTTCCTGGAAGCTTTTGCCTTAAGAATTGTAGGCCTAATGAATGGTGCACTTGTGAATTATGATGCAGAATACCATTTGCATTGATTTACCACATGATCTGAATTATTTTCGGCACGAAATGAGATCGGAGATATAATAAAGAAATGCACAGAGATATTGCAAGAGAGACAACAATATAACAGAGATATAGCGGAAATAAAACAAGAGTCATAGA